>VXAY01001844.1:258018-272307 GCA_013399855.1 Oxyruncus cristatus
GCTTTGAGAGAATGTAGACTAGAGTTTCATCAGATTATTCAGTCATCTCAACAAAGCTGAGTACATTGCTTGTGTTTGGCAAGTAACAGTACTTGGTAACTTAAAATTGCACTCATACTTTATTTCTACACATTTTGAAGCTGATAAAGGACCACTAAACATTAAAGCAATTCTTGACTGTACTGAAATATGGGTACTGGATGTTGTCTAATTATTAAATGAACACCAAAAAAACCAACTTAAAGCTCAAAAGAGGAAAGGAAGTATGAGAAGTATCCGGACTCATCGTGTCCTATTAACAGCATCTTTATTTCCTTTTTACAAAAAATAGAAATAACAACAGACAAATGTACTCAAAAAAAAAAAAAAAAAAANTAAAAAAAAAAAAAAAAAAAAAAAAAAAAAAAATCAATGCTTTTGCCTTGGTCTCACTGAGGAGTTGTGCAGGCAGAGTCCTGGCTGAAACTTTGACAGTATATGCCATTGAAAAAGGGAAATAAAGGTATATGCAATATATCCATGCAAGACACAAAGTACAAAACGTGTTCTGTGGCCCAACAAACATTTTGGAGGTTGCCTGTGTCATAACAATTTTCAAATTACTGTTGCCCACCCATGCCTTTACACAGCACAGCTTACAAACAAGTTACATATACACACACGTCATAAAAAAGATTTGTTTATGGTCTAACTGCTACAAATTAAGGCATCCTAACAGCTGCTGTTTTGCTGGTGATGTGTATGTCTCATATTAGTGTTTCAAAAGGATATATTTCAGGTATTTCAGATGAAGTAAGACATTATGACGCAGTTTAGAGGAAGAATTCCTGCAGCTCTGGCTCTTCAGTACTCTTTTGACTGACAGATTTTTGGCTGTTCCAGTTGATGTCATCATGCCTGGAAAAAAAAGAAAATTATTCATGGTAACACTAACAATATAGAGGTATTTGCACTGTGCTTATTTACCCTGTTTTATTCCATTTGCATGTACTGAAGTCTGAATTAATCTTTCTCTCTGAGCTTATTCTTCTAGACATGTACTAAACAAAATACTTTCTAATACCGCGTATTTCTACTGAGTTGTAGCTTTCTTTCTGAAATCAAACCTGGAAACCAATGGGATGATGAGGAGCTTTTTCAGTCATGGTATTAATTAGTGTGCTGTTGTAATGTCCTGGTACTAGTGAACAGAACATCAAAAAAGTCCTTGCCCTTTAGTGGAAAGTATCACAGTGGTAAACAGATCCACTACAATGAACATTGGACATATCCTGTTGGTTTCTGACTCTGCCTGTAATAGAATCACCTTGTTCCCATTAATAATCATCGGAGAGAAATGAACACTTTCAGAAGGTGATTCATTGTATTTACTCCATGTGTCTGCTTTAGGTACAAGATGGAGGCAAACACCATAGCAAAAATGGCAAGCAGTAATTATCTTTCTGACATGGGCCCATATCTGTTTCAACATTGTAATTTATGTAAAAACTCCATTTACATCATTCAGTTTTTATTAGATGCACAGTTGAGGATAATTTCTCCATAGCGTGTTTTCATTTCCTCACTAGGTAAACTTAAATTAAAAAAAAAAATTAAAAATCTATCTATTGTGTATGAGATTCAAATGATAGCTTGCCTATTAAGGTGAAAAAATTAATAACTACATATTTGTAGCACTCGTTTTCATCAGTTCCTTTGATATGTCCGTGTTCTGAATTCCCAGTATGTTCCCCCTCTCTTCAATTAACCTTCCAACTAATTGTTGACTAAGCATCCAGTCCACAGTGACTTGCAAACCAATTAAAAATCTCACTTTTAGTTACACTACTGAACAGCAAAACAGCAAAACTCCTACAATACGATAATGACTAATTGGTTTGCTGCTGCAAAGGACAGATACTACAGCAAAGGCAAAAGTGAACGTACAAAAAAGTTTGTCTGCAACTGACATATTTGTGAGCCTGATTCTTATAAACCAGAATAGATTTTAGTCTTATAAATCTGAATAGATTTCAGTCTGCAATCATCACAAAGAAGCAAATATCCCCAAGGATGTGGGATATCCCCAAGGATAGGATGTTAGATAACCTTGTTGTTACTTTAGGATTTTACTGAAGTTGACCTTCTCATGGGTAACAGTTGTGGGTCCTAATAAGAAGTAACAGGGCATCAGGGATCATTTTATTTTAAAATCTCCTTCATTCATCTAAATTACTGTTGTCACATACCCAAAGCAAGAGCAAAAGACAAAAAGTTGAGCCAAGGGAGGCAGACTTTGCAGGAATGAGACTGAGGTAAAAGAGGATCATGTAACTTGTTGCCATATCTACTTTTTGGCACTTAATAGGCATTGCTGTTATCAACAGTATGTTTAGCATTAACCACGTAGCCTTACTAAAGGCTGTTTTCTAAGTATAAGACAATTAACTACCACATGAGCACCTGCAATGCTGAAAGTCCCTGTAGCTGAGTCCCCTATGTAGAGGCTCACTAGGCACTCTAAAAACCCCAGTTTGTAGCCCTACAAGTGCAATGTGACCCCAAAGAGCATCATTTTTAGCTAATGTAGATGTCTCTAGGTGACAATACTGTGCCTCCTGACCTGGAGAAAATGTATTACTGACATTACTAATTAGTAACCAAATTCCTAATTAAATTTCTAACATCTTCTGGTACCTGTATAACCCCAGAAATACCCAAAATCCCCTCATGCAGCAAGCAGTGATGCATGATCATAGCAGTTCACAACACAACAAATGTAAATTGTCTGAGACGAGGCTTAAATGACTTTCATATTGATGTTATTTGGTAGTAGTTTGAATTGCTACTATTTCACTAGACATACAGATAAGCAATCTTTTTCTCGAGTATATATTTGAAGTTGGAATTTATCTAGCACTACCTCTGGCAGTGGGATATTTGTTAGGTTAGATACACTTAACGTTTTAGAAACATGCCCAGTTTACTATCTGACAGAAATCTGACAGTGGATTCTGCTGATTGCCTCAACATATGAAGTGATTTTTGCTGTTGATAGCTACAGGAGTTTGTATTGATATGGTGAATTAGTGCTTACTTTAATGTTATGTAGATCTCAGATAATTTAAACTGTGGGAAAGCACTGTTCACTGGCATACATGTAAGATGGAAAAAAAACTACAAGTATTTTCTTGGAGTTGTTATTTGCCAAAAACTAACTAATCCTTCCGAAAGGGGAAAAATTATCCCAAACCATCCTGCACATCTTAAATTTCCTCCAAGGCTTTCAGAAAAACAGGGTGTACCAAATTTAAAAAGGCCACTAAAAATTCTAGCACAGTCCTCTACTGTTAAGCTGGGACCCATCTGAAAAAACAGAGCCTTGATGTATTTGGATATTTTAAATGAAAATTAAAAAAAAAAAAATTGAAATAAACAAAAGCTGAAGAAAAAGAAAACAGGAAACTGGTGGACAGGAATTTCATCTTTCTGAAGGTAGATTTTGTATAATGACTTCATATTTCAGATGATGATAATAAAATCCCTTACATAAGGATCTAGAGTTAAAATGAGTTTGCAACTGTGTCCAGCAATGTAATTCCCCAATATAACAATGTACAAAGGTTTAAAACACCGAAGATTATACTCTTTTCCAGAAAGCTGCTTTTTTCAAAATAGTTCTGAAACAGTAACTACATAGTCTCCCCAGGCCACTCAGGGGAAATTCAGACAATGTCCAGGGGCTTGTAGTCACAACATTAGTTAAATTTTAGTTAAATTTCACAGCTACTGGGCATCATGCAGCGGACTAATAAGAGGGACCCATTTTTCCCATTCAAAAACCACAGGAGATACTAAAAGGCATAACAAAGGCTGGCTTAGAAGCTCTTTGGGTCTGTGTTCTGATTTCCGAAAAGCACAATAAAACTTCCATTCTTGTGTGATTTTTGGAGATCTCACGCCACAGACTCTGGCACACAACTTGCCCACTTCTGACCTAATTTGTGGGTACCATAACAGTCTCCTCAAGCTGTGCCCTTATGCACTCTGTTCCTTGTTTCCTGCTCTCTGGTTCTCTCTGTGTCCACTGCCATGGGGGCAACTTCAGGACATGGTGCCTGGACCATCAGTGCCTGCAGGGGTAACCAGGAGCTCGGGCCCAGCCATCACCCTCCCAGCAGGTGACTTCACACCTCTGCAGTGGCAGCCAGACCTTCCCTATCTCTCACTGTTTCTGGGAAATACCATGTTGTCAGGGATTTCTCACACAAGAGCAGTTACACAAGGCTATGCCAATTTACAACAACTGGCTACATCTGGGAGATGGCTCCAACATAAGGAGTAGCTCAATGGTTTTGTATTACTCTATGGTCTGGACAGGCAGATGGAAGTTTTGACCGGAGGTTGACCACTGATGCTCCCTCAAACTACTACTGTGAAGTTTTCTGCACAGGAGTTTCCCTCTTTTGCTTTCTGGGGAGAATGAAATCTCTTGGAAATCTTACAGTTCTGTTTCTGGTTTCACATACATTGTGCCAATGACTTCAGAACAAAACTCCTATTTCCATTACAGAAATTCAGTTTTCAAGTATGGGAAGGTCCTGGCAATAGCAAACAAGTGAACAAAAAAATAAATGTATGAGATATTTAGAAAATACTAACCTGAAAGTAATTTAGGCTCCTGAATGGCAGAATGACTAACATCAGACTAACTTTACATCTCAGTTTAATCGAAAAAGAAAAAGGAATTTGTGAGTGTTAAGAGTTGAGTAAAAATGGCAGGAAATTTTTAGAAAGCATTTTGTCGTGGGTTTACATGGCTGGGTTTTGGTAGCAGAGGTGGGGCTACAAGGGTGGCTTCAATCCACTAAACATTTGCTTACAAAATAAACATTTTTATAGAATCACAGAATATGCCAAGTTAGAAGGGACCCACTACGATCACTGAGTTCAACACCTGCCCTTGCACAGGACTACCCCCAAGAGTCACACCATGTGCCTGACAGCATTGTCCAAATACTTTTTGAACTCTGTCAGCCTGTTCCAGTGCCCAACCACCCTCCGAGTGAAGAACCTCTTTAGTATCTGTCCTAACCCTCCCCTGACACAACTTCAGGCCATTCCCTTGCGTTCTGTCACTGGTCACCACAGAGAAGAGATCAGTGCCTGCGCCTCCTCTTCCCCTTACAATGAAGTTGTAACTGCAATGAGGTCTCCCTTCAATCTGCTCCAGGCTGAACAAAGTGAACTCAGCAGCTCCTCATACAGCTTCCCTTCAAGGCCCTTCACCTTTTTGCTGCCCTTGTTTAGACATTCTCTAATGGCTTAAATGTTCTTTTCCGAACATGTCTTTATGGACATTGAGGGACTGATTTCTATCTGCCTGAATAGCCCAAATTAAGGAGTTCGAACACAGTCATAGTTAATCAGATTTTTACAAAACAGATTTAAGTTCAAAATCTAAAGGAGAGTAAGAAAAGTGTGTGAAAATAAAAGAGCACTACTTGAAACACTATTACTTAAAGTAGTGCACTCTCATGTTCTCTGTACTCTATTTAGAGATTAACTGTGGTCTTTTTTGCTCTCCCCATGAGAGGAAATTTAATTTCCATTCTCATCTAGTTCTTGACTTTCATTCAACAAAGGCAGGATACTCAGCCAAAGTCTGCTATACACCCTGGTGGATTTATGAGTATGAATACTTTCTGTACTTGCTTGGAACTGAAATCCTGTAGACAGTTCAGTGGTGACATCAGCAGAAATCCATCGTAAATTTCTGCTTTTCTAGTAATTTAGATGTTCATCTATTTCCCTTCTTGTGAATTAATAGATTCCAGTGTTTCAGTTACAAATGTTAGCAAACACGGTTTGAGAAAACAATGCAACAGAGATGCTAAACATTACCATGCATAAGCACATACCAAGCATAGTTACACAGAAGTTCTTCATTCAACGTGCTAGAGGAAAGACTGGTGTAGCTGAAGAAAGGATCCTAAGGAAGTACAACATCATATCAGTTAAAAGCATGCACTGTGCTCACCACATGCATAACATGAAAATCTACCAAAACATGCAGTCAGATAGCCACAATAACATTTCAGCAGATTTCTTTTTATGCCTGAATCTGTTACCTCTTTGAGATGTGTGCTGTGGTCCTTTGGGTTGGTATGAAAATCTATTCTTTCCACTGTTTTGATGTTGACAAGAGTGACATGCAAACATGGCCTTTTCACAGACAACAAGCGTTTCACAGTGCAGGCATCAATCCTGTTAGAGTTACCTCATACAACTCTTCAGATTTCTTAGGGAACTACAAAAACTGCTCATGACCTTACAATCTATCAGAACATCTTTGAAGACAGACTGTCTTTTACTTTGTCACTATGAAATCTGAATCACTCACTTGAAAAAAGAAGCCATTGTGTTATATAAATACTTCCATATTAAATTGGCTGTTCAAGTAGATGTTGCATGTCTTCAAAGACTCAGACCAGTAATTCATACTGTGATTCTGAGTAAAGTTTAAGAAATGCATCCCCACTTCAATTTAGCTTGCTACATCTCCTTCAAATTTTAAATTTAATTTAATTTCATTTAATTTAATTTCATTTCATTTTACAGTATGCTATACACTACTGTTCTAGCAACACCCACTAACATGGACTGGTCACTGTTTCCCAGTTCTCTCTTTCCACTGCTTCTTTTCCATACCCATTTGGCCTCCTCTTTGCCTAAGATTTTCCTGTATTTTTCTCCTATTACCTTGTCATACTTTTTACAGTATATAATTCACTAATCCTTCTTCTCCTGCTATTGGCCCGCTTTAAGTTTTTTTTTCATCATCGTGAATTTATTCTTCCACCTCATGTCTTTCCATCCACTACTTCCCTCCCAGCATGACTTCCACAGAGAATTAAATCATCTACCATTCCCTCTCAGCTGTATTTTATCTCCAGATGCTCACACTTCTCTCCACTCTACAAACACACTCCACCCAAAGTATTTCCTCCCTCTGTCTCTTTCATTCAATACCTCTTTCTCTTGGAAGATACATTTGTTCAAAGTATTTTCTCTTTTCTTTAAACAGGAGAGACAGTCTCCTAAATGCAGACACTCCTCTTTCTGTTGGGATCTCAGAAAGGACACTCTGTTGACTGCAAAGAGGGGATAATCTGGATCCAGTACATTTTGCTACAGACCAACCATATGCTCTTACACAAGAAGACTGTGCTGTGAGGAGAAGGTGGGCAAATAACACTGTAGTTCCCACATAAGCTGGAAGGAGCATTTCTGCATTTTTTCCTGGTTATATTTCTCATCAAGTCTTGGCTATAGGACAGGACAGGGATAGTCCTTCATAGAATCATAGAATCATAGAATCAGACGGGTTGGAAAGGACCTCTGAGGTCATCAAGTCCAACCCTTGATCCGACATCACCACGGTTACTAGATTATGCCACTAAGTGCCATGTCCAGCCTCATCTCAAAAACCTCCAGATGGAGAATCCACCACTTCCCTGGGCAGCCCATTCCAATGGCTGATTACTCTCTCTGTAAAGAATTTCTTTCTAACATCTAACCTAAACCTCCCCTGGCACAGCTTAAGGCCATGCCCTCTTGTCCTACTGCTGGTTGCCTGGGACAAGAGACCAACCCCCACCTGGCTACAACCTCCTCTCAGGTAGTTGTAGAGAGCGATGAGGTCTCCCCCTTCAGTTACTTACTTCTCAGATATCCCATGGTTTCAATAGTGACATTCTCATTGTAAGTTTTATCACTCACTGCAACATCAAACATCATTTCCATGTGAATCATGTTTCTGTAGAAAGCTTTCAACACAGAACCTGTGAACCACATGCCCTAAGAGTACAGACTTTATACACAAGCAACACCTGCCACTCCTTGGAAAAGCCTTCCAAAATTAAGAAGTGGATGGAATCTCTACAGGTCAAATACAATAAAGTATTTGTGTGCATCCTTTTGCTATAGAAAGGCAAGAGGAAGAAGCTGTCAAATTTATCCATTATTTAAAGAGACTAGGAAAAAAAAGGCCCTTCATTCTTTCAGTGCACTCACTGGCTTGTTTCTTCCTTTTGAGAGAACTGCTGGATTTCCCTTGCTGTCTGTTGTCTTCCTTCCTAATGAGGTAAAAGGCAGCGTCGATGAGGTTTTGACATGGTTTGCTGTTTGACAGTTGTTATTGTTATTTTGGTTGCCACTCAGTGTCTCCATTATGGACCGAAAGGTTCCAAAAGGCCTTTTCAGCTGATCCCCTACGTGCTCCCCAGAGCTGGGCGGAGCCCGCATGAGTCCTTTGCTCTGGTCTTTATCCTTTTCCTCATTTAGTTCTGACTCTGCTAGCTCCACGTGCACCACAGGCTCCTCGAAAGTTACACGAAGTTTCAAATTTTGAGATGTTCTGCGCTTTGACGATGGAGACTTGAGAGCACTCTTAGGGCTTGCGGCAACTTTTTGAGCAGTGGCACTATCTGAGCTGGATGGAGAGTTGTCTCCACAAAACTGGTTCTGAGATACCGTACCAGACTGATACGGGGCTTCATTGTCCGGATCACTGCTCTCTGAAGTAGGGGAAGGACTGTGGCCATCCACAGACTTAGAGACCCTGATACCAAAGGGGAAGCGGCGTCCTGCTGCAGAAGTGTGTTTCTTAAGGATCAGGTTCAAACTCTCTGCGCTCTCAACACTCTCCACTATAGGCTGAGGCCTTGGTTTGTCAGTTCTTTTCACAAGGGTGTTCTTGTGGTCCTCAGAATTAGCTGAATCTGTATCAGACTCGCTGAGAGACCGCTGCATCAGTTGCCTCAGACGGGCTAACTTCAACTCCCTTTTCTCTGGCAAAATCTTCTTCACGTTCTTGGAGGATGTATGAGCATCCTGAAATTCCAAAGTCAGCTTTTCCTGCATACAGACATTTTCAGAGATTTCCTTCCCCAACAACTGACGCAAGATTTTATCTGAGTCCTCATCTTTTATCTTGGCTCGAGTGCGACTAGAAGTTCCCAAGCTGCCAAGAATCTGAATCCCATCTTGGGCGTTCAATTTACTTTTTGGTGGAGACAATTCATCTGCTTCAGATGATTTCCACTGGGGTTTGCCAGAAGCAGGAGATGATGGCAAGCTTAAAGAGAAAAAAACAAAGAGGAAACACCACAGTGAAATTAATGCACATTTAAAATGTGAAACTGCCATTTCCAGTGTATGTGTCTGTCTCAGCTTCTTGTTACTTATTCTATTCATTGCTACTCACATGGAATTTATCACTATGATGCCACAGCAAAGATTACATAAAGATGGATGTAACCCTGTTTCCACTCCTGTTCAGGATCTGAGGACCCTCACTTTCTCTTATAAAGAAAACTCCTTAAAATCAAAACTTAGAATGGTTATTTAAACACCAAACATGACTTTATGAGGAAAACTCTAGAGAAACTACTGTTTCCTATTTGTGAGAGTTGTCATGTTTTAAAAGGCAAAGAAACCTGCACAAGGTCAAATGCCTTCTATCCAAGTCACATCATAATACAAAAGTAGCCTATTCTAAGTACTGTGAAAGGACCAGCCCCCCAGACTGCAATGATCTCATATATCTGCACTTCACTTGGTACTAATAGTCATATAAGACCTCATAAAAAGTCAGGGCCATTTGCACTCAAAATCTTTTCAGATATGAAATACTGAAAAGCAAGAGAAAGGTGACAAGAATTTCAACATACTAGAATAATAAATTAAATTTAGAACTCCAAACATTTGATAGCAAAGAAACAGCAGTTTCAAATAAGCCTGGTTTGCAACGAATATAAATTACAGAGGCCTTTCATTCCCTGTGACATATGCTAGAGCTCATAATACTTACATACATTATTTTAAACCAATTTTCCACTAAGGAAGGGTAAGATGACAAAATTAAAGTTAGTGTGAGGCAGGTAAGCAGCTTCTGCTCTGCTGAGTCCATAGTTCTCAGAGTGTAAAAAATTCACATGCCTTTACTAGCCACTTCATTTTGAATTCACTTGGTGCCTTTTTTTCCTATGCTAACCGAAACAGACACTAAAGAATATGCATTTATCTGTAGTAGGCATTCCTAGTAAAAGGGATAGGTTCTTTAAGATCTGCTACTGACTCCTTGGATGATAATAATATCCACAAGTGAGTTCTAACTGGCAGGAAAAATAGTAGCCAACCATGAAATAAAATAAATAGAGTACAATTTTCAGACTTGCTCACTTAACTAAAATAATATTGAAACCTACCCTTTTACAGGAATAGAGAATGCTGAGAGATCTGCTCCCACCTGATCTTATCTCACACTGGAAGTAAAACAGTCCTGTAGTTCAGCAGTACCCAGATGCGAGACCACTTGGAAACACCAGTCAGCAAAAATCACAGAAACCAAATCAGCTGGAAGACAGTGTTTGGTCCCATTGTACCTACTGAGCTGGTAGACAGGGAAGACAAAGATTCCTAAAAGAAGGACAAAAAAGCCTCTTTCCAGAGTGGTTTTCTATTTCAGCAGGACTTCAGAGTTTACAGTCCTTTCCTACCTGAAGTTCCTTTACACAAATGCACCCCTAACCCCAACGTCTCTGTTTTCTGCTGTTGTAACTATCTGCGCTTGCCTGAAACAGTGACATAAAATCCAGGGACATGGAGCATTTGTACAGAAAAACGCTTGAGATTCTGTAAGAATTGAAAAAAAGCAGTCACTCATCCTATGAGTTCATACTTGATGACTTAAAGCTTTGATCATCAATGCCCGCAGAACCTTTTATGCTGGCTTTATACTTAAACATAGATGTAGCTCTCTAACAAATCCGAAACAAGGAGAAGCATTGCGCATGTCTTCCAAAGAGAAAAATGGATTAGAAGGTAATGATAAATTGAGTTCTATTTGCATGTGAGTTACTTATTTCTTTTCGAAGTCATCTTCAGATTAGTGAGAGAGAAGCTGTGCTTGCTTGACTTCCATATATCATGCTCTCAGAGATCCACTCCTCTGTCTTCACCTTCCTCTCTTTAATGTTTGAAACTTAATTTGAGTTTCTTTCTGCAACTTCTGACATTATAAGTAAGCAATACATAAAATTTCTAGAGTTTAGACTTTTTATTCAAGCTACTGCAGGTAAAAGATTTAATGAGCATAAGTAGCCTTATTAATCTGAAAGCAGATTTGTTGGTAACTGGCTTTATAACTTACTGCTACCAGTAATTTACAGTGGATCACCACAAGGTCAAACTTTACAACTTTCCTAGTGATTTCTAGGATCCTCTGCTACTCATCTAATTCAAAATACAGTATATTTCACTGTAAAATTGGTTTTCATTCTGTTGTGAAACAGGGAATATTTAGTTCATACTCCAAAATTCCAATATTTATCAACATTACGCACTGTCAAACCTAATACGAACCTTCTCTTCCTCCATCCTTAAATATGTTATCACAAAACCCCATATCATTGGCTCTGCTTTGGCAGGAAATCCCTCCTAGAGCTGGCTATCATTGGCTCCTCATAGGGCAGTGAAACTTCTAGCAGTTTCCAACTGAAATCACCTCTATAGCCCCCCTACTACCAAAAACCCAGCCACCTGAACCCATAACATGATATACCAGGAAAATGTGCAAATCTAGACTGCAGCACAACTCCCCCACCTTACCTTGGGGACGTGGGCAATGACTTGCCCTCCAACCGCTGGGCTTCTAAAAGCTGCTGGAGTTGGTTCTGTAATGTCACACGTTCCACTGTCTGCCTGCAAAAAATTTAAGACTGTTTACCTTAAATTGTAAAACTGCCTGCATTAGTGAGCTGCAGGGTAACAGATACTATCCTTTCAACTTTGTATTAAAGAAAGAAGTCCTCTTCATCTGTACTTTACGTAGTAAGTAAACAGAGAACTTGTAAATAAGAACATACAGAGTTTGTACTTTTTTCTGAGTCTCTGTTGGCATTTTGTAATCACTGAACAAGAACAACTGAGAGAACCTTACTTGTCAGATTATTTATTATACTTCATATAAGAAAAAGTGTGTGATCATAACCAGCAGAGAATTGGAATGAGTGACTCACAGACATAAAGATCTAAAGAGTAAACTTAGGGCCCTTGGTTCTTACTTGTTTGTAGAAAGGAATAGAAAATGGACAGATTAAACAGTCACTTCCAGTGTTTGGTGGATGGATTTTACTCAGCTAAGCAACAGCTCAGAAAACTGCTCTTTCATCTGCATACAAACTCAGAGAGGAGCTTTTGCCCATTGGAAAGGACTGGTCCAATCTTCAGCTGCAGGATGGAGTTAGGTGTGACCTCTGTGCCACATCAGCTTGCTGCCTAATCTCACCAAAGGTCCTACTTGTGCTCTGCACCCATCTTATAGCACCCAGCAGTGCTATACCTAATGCAGTTTATCACTTTCAGTGTGGTGTTGTGATTGTTTTGTAAACAACTTTAGAAACAAAACATTAAAAAAACTCTAATAGTACCTAAAAATTGTTAGTAATATGAGTGTGATACCCATTCAAGAAATAAAATTTAACATTTATCATGTGCAATCACGATATCTGTTGTCCCGCAACATACTTATTTCCATAGGAAGGACTCGGTTGAACAATATAACCTACAAACCCTCAAGTAGTTTTACAAGAATGATGGAATAGAACAATTTTCCCCAAAAATTTCTTCTCCTTTTCCCTGCTCCCATACAATTCAGACTTTCCATTCTAACATCAAAACACCATTTCACCTTATCTGTTTTCCACCACACATAACATTCAATCTTTTTTAGTGACTGTAATTTCCAGTGCCTCTAAACACTGCACAGACAGAATTATTGGGGACCACTGTAAAACAAAGATTTTTTTTACTGTACATATGCTATCTTTAACCTGAAACAGAATTGGTATATTGTGTTTATTCCCTGGTCCTGATCAAATGACCATGGGAAATGACTTTTTATCTGCTCCTCCCAGGCTTTGCTTCTGTTGCTGTATAAGTAATATGCTTTTAGTACTTTTATTCTTGTTGGGTCTGCAGAACTAAGACAGTTCTCAAACAGTGAGCTGGCCTTTTTCCTAGCTTGCATGCCATCAGCAGAAGATTCAGCTGAGTTACAAATGAAGTCTTTATAACTGGCAATGTCAAAGCCAGAAAGAATCCAGATGACTTTTTAAACTAAAGGTTATACTTGCAGGGCTGGCAGAAAACAAATGTTTTACTTTTAATATATCAAAGTGAATTTGAAAAGTGCTACAGGTGTGATCTTGACATACTGCCTTGCCATCACATTTTACAATACAGCCATGCTTTATGTAGATACTTTCTTCCTTTAATTTTCCTTCTTCTAGCCTACACACTTTCTGAGACTATTTTAAGATTACTCCTACCATCTGTCAACATTGGCTTATATTGCTTATCCTGAGTTACTCTCTTTTAAGAACCAGGGAAATTTTCTTTTGAAATTAGGTTGTGATGTAATTTCTCTCTTTGTCTTTTATCCTTCTTTTAATTTCTTTTTTGAAATATCCAAATAATACAGCTAACAGTTTTTAATGTTTTTAGCTTTAGTGGAAATCTCTGACATGTCTTCTTCTGAGGTAATGTTCTCATTCAACTTAAACATTTCAATTTCAAAAGAATTGAAGTTTCCTCCATTTTCACAGTTAAACTAGTTAGTGTATAACTCACAGAAACCAACACATCTTGCCAGCACTATCCCTGAAGATATTTAACATATACAAATATATCTAAGATAACATTGGAAACAAGGGATCACAGCTTCTTGGAGTAGTAACAATGCAAAGTACTAAAACCAGACTGATTTAGGAGACAAGATCACTGTAGCTTCCGGGGTAATAGAAGCTACTTACTTTATTATACTTAATGGACAAATTCTGGATCTTCCCTTAGCCAATGTTCCCAGTGAGTAATATGTAAGGACTCTTCTGTGTCTACTTAGACAACTGTGGACTCCTAATGAAATCAGGGAGCTTAGTAACTCAACAGGGAATAGGCTGAGGCACTGGGTGCTACTGAAGTATCTTTCATAATATACTTTCTTATTTCTCCATTTGTTTCAAATAAAACAAGAATGGTCACTATACAAAGCAGAAACTAAAATGGCTTAACTAAGTAAGAAGGAGACAAACATTGTGAAGTTTACATGGAGTTTCTTACCATACATCTATATAATACACACTACCACAAAAAACACCCATAACCAACCAAAAAAACAGCAACTTGCACACCCTTTATCATACCACTACAAAAAAAAAAAAAAAAATTGCTATTTTTACAGCTATT
>VXAY01001844.1:272339-316543 GCA_013399855.1 Oxyruncus cristatus
AATTAGCTATTTTTACAGCTATTCCTGTGAATTTCCAGGAAAATCACAGATTTCTTTTACAGAATATAGAAAAGTGCTAGCAACAGAAGATATCAAATTATTTTCTCAACTTCATTTTTAGACTCCTGTTTTGCTCTGATCTTTGTCTTGCCAGAGATTTTGGCTTGATAGTGTATCAAAAGAATCTGTGTCTCATTCTTAAACTGATACACACATCCAGGTCCATAAATGTGGGACAGTGCAACCATTTCAGAATGCAGGTCCATCAGCAAGCAGCATTGTAAAGTAAGTCTATGGAAGCATTCATTTTATGTCATTAATTTTGATATGGTCTCTTCAGACCAGGAAAGCCCAAACAATAAAAGTCATACTGTAGGTAGGAATTTTCCACACTTGCAACTAAAGATTTTTTAGGCAGATAAAATCAGTGAGGGAATGAGTAAGATTGTAAGACCTATGGAGACCTCAGGAAGTAAAAAGAAAGCAGTACAGTCTCTTTGAGAAACTTTTATGACTGTCCTAAGTATTTTGTTTAGTTCAGAAAGCCGTACTGGATTGACAAAACCTCTGCAATTACGAAGAGATGTAAAGCAAAGCTCGCATTTTGAAGCCAGTAATAGCACGATTTTGTGGACCACATTCCTTTCTACCTATGGAAAGAATTGCTTGGTTCTTTCTCTCTGTTGGGGAGAACTCTCAGTTAATCCTCTTGTGAAGATCTCATGGAACACTGGTAGTAACTGCTTACTTCCTTCTTTTTTTTTTTCAATTAAAAAATAAAAGGAAAACAAAAGAGCTTTTCTCTCTGAATGGATACTTAGACCCAGCTCAGAACATTCTGTTATACTCCTCTGTATTTGTACGCTGAGCTGCTTTGGTTCAAAGAGCTGAAAGATGTGAAGACTCTGGAAAAATGTGATTTTATTGGTTTTGTTTCATGCCTTTTTTTCAGGAATGGCTTCAAATAGTGTGATGGATTGGAATAACTTCTCTCCAGAACTGCTCTGTGTGGCCTTCATGACTGGAAGAGCTCATAAAAAGAGAATGAAAGATTGAACCATCCTTCTTTAAGATCTTTGAAGATAGGTCTTGATAGGAGCTTGTCTAAGTTTCTTTGCTGTTTTCCTTCTTACACAGTATCAACCATTCTAGTTTTTCTGTGGCTGGGGACATAGTGTTATCAGAGAGTGACTCTTATGCCTTATTAATGACCCACTCAGAATCATGAAATCACAGAATCACAGAATATGCCAAGTTGAAAGGGACCCATAAGGATCACTGAGTCCAACTCCTAGACCTGCACAGGACCATCCCCAAGAGTCACATCACGTGCTCAAGAGTATCATCCAAACACTTCTTGAATTTTGTCAGGCTTGGTGCTGTGACCACTTCCCTGGGAAGCCTGTTTCAGTGCCCAACCACCCTCTGGGTGAGGAACCTCTTTCTAATATCCAACATAAACCTCCCCTGACAGAGTTTCCGCTATTCCCACAGGTCCTGTCACTGGTCATCATAGAGAAGAGATCAGTACCTGCCCCTCCTCTTCCCCTCATAAGGAAGTTGTAACTGCAATGAGGTCTCCCCTCAGCCTCCTCTTCTCCAGGCTGAACAGACCAAGGGACCCTCAGCTGCTCCTCCTATGGCTTCCTCTCAAGGTCCTTCAGCATCTTGCATGATCAGCTCATGTTTACAGCAGCTGAGGAAAGGCTGGAAAGCACATAAGGGCTTTCAGTGTTGATATTGATTGCTCAGGTAATCCATCATGATACAATCATACCTCTTCTGTCTCTAGAACAGTGTTCATTGACACTTGCAAAAGCAGTGGAGAAAATACAGGAAAGCCAGTTTAGCTGCCCAAGTTGGAGCTATTCCTACATAACAGCCATTTGAAGCGACCTAGACAGTAAAATGGACTTCTATCTACTGCCATTTGATGTTTTCAGGATCTTCAGAGGTGCTGCAGCCGATGGATTCTCATGCTGTGCTAGAGGTCCCCTTGAGAAGCTGCTGCAGACAGGTACTTTGTACCATCCTTGGATTTTTAGAGAAGGACGAGGACTGCAAACAGGGCAGTCTTCCATCATCCTCTCTGCTTCCTGAGCATAAGCCTCTGAACATGGTCCATTGCTTCTATCAAAACCACTCACGGCCTGGGGCCTGCAGCCCAAATAGCCATGTGGAAGCTGCTCTTTCCAGCAGAAAATAGAATATTTCACTGCCTCAGTAAACTGCAACAGGGTTGCACAAGAGACCTACATCTCTTTGCAGAAGAGGAAGAAAAGGCTGCTGCTGCACTTACTGGAACTAATCTGAATCCTGAAAAATAGACTGATGAAGGGAAGCAGATTTAATTCCAACTGAAACAAGCAAAGAAACCCATCAGGGACCAGAGGAGAATCATTTAAATTACTTCCTATGGATGCAATCCATGAGATGACAGTGGGGAGACTTGGAAAAGTGTTAATACTTTTGTCATGAAAGTCACAACTAGACTATTTCTGTGGGGATAAGCAGCCTGCTGACTGATATAACAAGTCTTTCTCTTCTACATGAGAGCTAACACATATCAAGTACTGAGTGAGGACTGAAGAGAACTGAAACGTCGAGACTCTGTGGTTGCCATTTCTACCTCCTGGTGTGTGGGGTGTTTTTTTCTGCTGAGCAATAGGGAAAGTACATTTCTTTATGCATTGAGTCAGATGATAATGCATTCTACTCACGAAAAGCCCTAGATTCTCTTTTTTTTCCTTTATGTCAGCTGATTATATTTTTCAGCAAATGAACCAAATTTCAGGTACTTTGAAATACCCAGGGAACAGTGTCAGACTGTGAAATTATGAAAAGTGAAAATTACAATAGTCCTCAGTTTACTGTTAGCATTTTTGACAGTATAAATGTAAAAGAAGAATGAGGATATTGCAAAGAGAAAACACCAAGGTAAAGACAGGGATATCACTTACCAGCTAGTGTCATGGGCAAAAGAGACTCAACTTGGGGAATGTAACTTAATTCATTGTCAATTAGCACAAATATTTCATTATTGGTTCAGGTTTGGGGAAACAAAAAAGGGCAGACATTTGAAGCATCTATCCTCCCCTTTTGCAAACTCAAATTTATCTGCACTGCTAGATCCAATTCTCCTTAATTCTCAGGCTTTACTCCAGACACCTCTCTTCCCCTCTTGTCATCTCTGTAGGTTACACCCAATCTTTTCAGTGAGCCAACACGCAGCTCAGGTCAGGGTTCATGTGTAGCAGTTTTTCACTGCTGCTCCCTTTTCTCCGCTTTTCTCTCTGTTCTAGTGTGGGTTCTTGACAGGTTGCAGTCCATTCAGGAAATCACCAGCTCTAGTGCGGGGTTATCCATGGGCTGTAGTCCTTTCAAGGACTGTCCCTGTTCTACCATGGTACTCTATGGGCCACAATCTCTTTGGGGTTGTGCCTTCCCCAACATAGTGCACCTTCAGCTCCTCTGACCTTGCTGCTCCTGCTGTCACTCTTCTGTTCTCTTCTCTCTGGTATTTTCTGCCCTTTCTTAAATATATTGTCACAGAGGTGCTTCAAGATTGGTCAGTGGTCGTAACTTGTTGCAGAGTTGTGTCCAGCAAAGAGTAGCCCCTCACCTGTTCTCACTGAGGCCACCCTACAGCTCCCCTCCTAGCGGAGTATTATAATTTGTACCCAGTAACATCAGCTACATGCTGCTTGTATAAAATGATATGGTCTTCTCTAAACATGGGTTTATCAGAAGTCATTTTCATGGACTGTAACAGCTGACAAGGTCTTGATCACATATCTAAATTGGAACAATGTTAGGTCAGTGTTGATGATTTCTAAGAGTCTTACGAGCCTATTGACATGGTAAGTCACAGTAACTCCATCTACAATTAAAGAAAGCAATTGCAAAAATTTGTGTTTCAAAATAACAGGTTTTTTAAAGAATGTTTAATAAAAACCATACTAAAATATTAAAAACAGTTCATATGAAGAGCAAACAGAACAGAAGTTATTCCCTGAGTAGCCACTGTGGGCTTTGGTTACCTTCCAAGTCCAAAAAAGCCCCTCCAATTATTATTTCTACTATTCCACCCAATATCAACACCCAGCACTGTAACTGGGAAGGAAGACCCACTCACTGTATACAAAAGCGTGCTATGTGAACAGAAACCATAACCAGTAATGGTGTGATCCCAAGGTATGCAAGAGCAAAGGGACTGGATTGCTTCGTACATACCCTTTTCATTTCCCACTCCTTTCATCTATGTTCACAGCAAACTGCCACAAGAGAAGAGCTGAACAATCGAGCTGCTAGAGGTGAAAGGGCAAATAGTTGAGAGTAGGAAGGAGTACAGAAATAAGGTAGAAATATGACTTGAAAATATCATACATACAAAGCAGAAAATAGACACTGCAAATAAATGGAAGATGAAGTAGGGTATTATTTTAAGATTAATCGCTCTGCTAACAATGAAACACTTACTCCTTCAGCTGCTTAGTTAGCTTGACAACCTGAGAGGCCAATGACATACACGTCTCCACAACTACTAAGTAGCGGGAACACATGGTGTGCCCGTGTCGCTCAGCACTTTGTGAGGGTTTCTCTCCCACGTGGTTTTGCATGGTGACATTTGCTCCATATTCAACCAATGTCTGTAAAAACATAAAAGGGAACAGTGACACTTGTAAGTGTAAGTCTTTGCTCCGACTTCCGATCACCATAAAAATGGTGATCAGGATGCAAAGCACTCCTGAATAAAATGCCTGAAAATGTCTGAGCCAATAATTTTTAAAATTCAGTCACTGACAAGTCAGTATGAAGCTTGAACTCAAACCACATACCACTAAAATCTACCCCTTAGATATAGATATACATAGAATAAGTGAGCTGTGGTTCTGAAGAGCTATGAAAATGTTGTATTATTTCTTCCTCTCCCCTTACAATTCTACTCAATCAATTTGTTTTCTGCTCATTTGTTTGCATAGAACAGCACCACTTGTAGCATTCATACAGCAAGTGTGATCATCAAATGAAAACAGAGGACTTTCATTTGGTCGTCTATTAATTCTCTCCTGCACCACAGTAATAAACTTTTTCAGATGCACCTATCTATGCATTATAGAACACTGTGATAACTTTGCACATGGTAGACCTAGAAAAGAAGGCACAGGCAAGTGCACATCTGTTCTAGATAACATCAGGGTCCAGAGCAGTATGCCAGTCAGTTTATAGTAGGTGGTGATGAGTGTAATGGTTTAACAGGTCTAGTAGCTCTTCTTGGGATCTCCCCACCCTTAGAATCTTTTGGGAATCTTATTTGCTACAGTATTTGCTGACTCCTTTTGTGGTTTACCTCTCACTTTCCTGCCACAGTAGAATCCCTACATTTAAAACACTCAGTAGAGCAGTCTAGACGTCCTGGTTCCTTACCTAAGTAATGTTTGGATATGAAAGACAGGGTAGACACTTTAGGTCAGACAGACACAAATTTCGTATTGCAGAAAGAGATCTGTACAATGATTTTATCAATCTGGTTGGAGTTTTGGTTTCCTAATGATGAAAGAAGTCTCATTGCTTTGCACTTGCTTGGCTAATCCCTATTTTCTCTTGAAGACACACTGAAAAATGTCTCAGCTTTTAGTACATAAGAAAAATTATGGCTTATATTCTGATGTATATCCTTGTGTTACTCACAGTACTATCAGAGAAGATTAGATTGCTGCTGGAGAACCATTCAGGTTGTGAGCATGACATTTGAGTTACTCTGGGATTTGAATACAGAGCATTCTAAGACCATAAGACGTTCTCTCAGGCTGACTCAAGACACACATTAAATGAAGCAAGAATTGAGATCAAGTCTTCACTCTTTATAGTCTGTTTGTGATATGTTGTGTGTGTGTAACACAGTGTTACACACTATTTGCATTACTGGAGAGCACAGATAAGGACCTAAATGTTCTCAGCAATGCTCTGACACATATTGATCATAGCACTTTCTGAGCATCATAAGACACCCAAAAACTACAACTTATTAACATAACACATGCACATGTACAAGAGATGAGCTCTCGCTTGAGTCATCCAAGCAGAGCTGGTGAGCCACTGATGATTAGAGTGACCTTGTTGACCACAAACAGCGGGCATAGAGACCTGAGAAAGAGAAATGCTGGTCTGCCTGGTTTGTTAAAACTACACAGAAAGGAAAGTTATAAACACTCTTGCACTGTATCTCATGGGTTTAATTTATCAAGAAAGAAAATAAAGAAGGGAGAGTTATGACGTTGCAGAAAGTAATCTTATAGTTAGGAACATGATAGCAGTGTCATTTACTCATAAACACGGTGAATGAGAGGTCCAGAGAATCACTGACAGCCTGTGACTCTCCATTTTTATGCTGCTGCTTATAATTTCCTTGTCTCCTCATTGACTTCTTTCTTCTTACCAGATTATTCACTGTACATTGTTTTAAATTAAGAGTATAAGTTTATTGAGCAGAGGGCTTATTTTGTTTCACAGTAGAGCAAAATATCAACTACACTTAAGACTGCGAGGTGTTAGTGAAGTCACACTACTAACATTGCGTATTTTTATCGTCACTAAATATTTTCATGACTTATTTCTCATGACTTCAACGCAAAGCACTTGCTGATTTGTATATTTATCTAAAATATAAAAATCCTAAGAATTCGAAGTTTTCTATTAAGGTTCGTTCCTCACAGGGAAAGCAGGGCTAATCCCTTTTTGGTTTATTTTTGAGGACAGCCTGTAGATGTCACCACTCTGTTCAAAATCATCTACGCTCACTTCTCCTTCAAATGCATTGTACATCTCAATGAGGAGCTGTTGAGATAGCAACCGTAAACACACACTGTATAGCAACCCTAAGCACACCCACTACCACAATGGTGCTCCCTACTAGTGAACGGTAAACATCTGACCATTTTTTTCCATCTGATCATAGTAATTGTCTACAATACAATAATAAACCCACTAGATGCAGAATGGATGCGATGATTTGTTTACGTTATTCTCATACGAGTTCCTAGAGTGTCTATTCCTCTCATCTTCAAAAAAAAAAAAAAAAAAAAGACACAGCCCCTCAATGAGAAAATGCAGAGATGGTCATGTCATCAAAATCTATTTGACTGTCTTCTTTTCAAGTCTACTCATTCAGCTCAACTATCACCTGTTTTTTTATTATGTGAGACTCTGAAACTGGCTTTTATGGAATTATGTCTTCTCTGTGTCCAGATATATAAATAGATTGCTATCTTAATCATCATCATCATCATCATCATCATCATCATCATCTCTGCAGTTTATTACAGACTGTGGAAGAACACAGAATACCTTGGGAAAAGTTCAAATTACGGAAAAAGGAGGTCTACCCGCTACAGAATATTTAACTTACTGAAAAAAGGACTTTCATGGACTTTTCACAACCTGGACTTTTAATATACGTGTTATCATTGTTTGTACTTGCATGTTTTATTGTTGTACCCCAGTTTTATTTTTATATTCCCCTCAGTTTTATCCCCTGTTTATTCCTAATTTCTGATTAGCCCAAGTTTGGTGCAGTGCACCATTTTCCCTATATGGTTAGTCAACTCCCTTATTTCCCTTATTTGTCTTTGTACCCTCCTTCCCTATTCCAAGTTGGGCATAAGCCCTTCCTACCCTTCCCATATTTGTTACACTCCACTCAGTTTCTGGAACCTTCCCCAGCTCCCTCTATAAAAGAGGGAGCACTCCCTTAATAAAGAGGATTTGCTTCACCTCAGTGACCTGCTTAAGAACCTCCTGCAAGTCCTTCTCCTTTTTTCCTTTTCCCTTGACTCGTGTCAACAGACTACCTGTATTTCTTTTAGGGTTGGACTAATACAAATCTTCTGTACTTGCAGTGGCCTAAAAGGTTATGTGGATCAGTTCATATGCGGTAACAGGACTAGCATGTTTACTGATATATATCTGAATCTTTTGACTCTGAGAATTCCTTTGCAGACATGTCCTCCTCCCTAATGTGGGAGAGAACTTTAATTTTTATTTTTTGCCTTTCTGCCAAATGGTTATTTACTCTTTTATCTGTTCTTCTCTAGTGACTAATTTGTTTATGAAATACCTTTCTGCAATTTCCTGGAATAATTTTATTATTATTTGTTCTCCAAACAGTTTTCACTCAAAGTGGCCACAACACAAATACTGAAATGTCCTCTTGTGACTAGTGGCTCTAACAAATTTGATGGACAAGGCAGTATGACTGCAATTCAACATAAAGTTAAGTTGCCTCAGCTTTAATCATTTACCAGCAGTCCTGATCAGCCAGGAAGGTCCCTATGACTGAAAGTCACCAAATGTGGCACCCATCTACAAGAAGGGTAGGAAATGGAATTTAGGGAACAATAGGCCTGTCAGCATGACTTCAGTGCCAGGGAAGTTCATGGAGCAGATCATCTTGACTGTCATCATGCAAGAAGTTCGAGACACCCAGGGGGTCTTGCCCAGCCAAGATGAGTTTATTGAAGGCAGGTCCTGCTTGACCAACCTGATCTCCTTCTATGACAAAGGGATGAGTAAAAGGTTGTGCATGTCATCTACCCAGACTTTAGTAAAACATTTGACACTGTTTTCTAGAGTATCCTCCTGGAGAAACTGGTTTCCCATGGTATGAATGGGTGTACTGTTCACTGGGTGAAAAACTGGCTGGCTGGCTGAGCCCTGAGCATGGTGGTGAATGGAGTTACCACCAGTTACCAGCTGGTGGGTGGCTGGTAGGGCTCCTCAGGGCTCAGTATTGGGCCCAGTCCTGTTTCATATAACTGACAACATGGACAAGGGGGTCGAGTGCACCTTCAGTAAGCTCATAAATGACACCAAGTTGGGTGGGAGCATTGATCTTCTTGAGGGGCAGAAAGGCTCTGCAGAGGGATCTGGACAGGTTGGATTGATGGGCTGAGGCCAGTTGTAAGAGATTCAACAAGGCCAAATGTCAGGTCCTGCACTTGGGCCACAATAACCCCACACAGTGTGGCAAGATTGGAGCAGTGTCTGGAAAGCTGCCTAGGGTGCTGTCTGAACATGAGCCAGCAGTGTGCCCAGGTGGCCAAGAAGGCAAATGGCATCCTGGCTCATATCAGCAATACTGTGGCCAGCAGGACTGGGACAGTGATGGTCCCTTTGTACTCGGCACTGGTGAGGCCGAACCTGAAATCCTGTGTTCAGTTTTGGGCCCTTTACTGCAAGAAAGACATTGAGGTGCTGGAGTGAGTCCAGAGAAGGGGAACAGAGCTATGGAAGTCTCATGAGGAGCATCTGAGGGAGCTGAAGTTGTTTAGCCTGGAGAAAAGGAGACTGAGGAGAGACCCTATCACTCTCTACAACTACCTGAAGGGCAGTTGTTGTGAGACAGGGGTTGGCCTTTTCTCCCACGTAACAAGTAACAGGACAAGAGGAAATTGTTGCAAGTTGCACCAAGGGCGGTTTAGATTAGATATTAAGGGAAAAAAATTCACAAAAAGGGTTATTAAGCATTGGAACAGACTCTTCAGGGAAGTGGTGGAGCCACCATCCCTAGAAGTGTTCCAAAATTATGTGGATATGTCACTGGAACACATGGTTTAATGGTGAACATGGGACGGTGCCAGTTCGAAGGTTGGACTTGAGGATCTGAAAGGTCTTTTCCAACCTTAATGATTTTATGGTTCTATTATTCTATGACCTAGCCATCCAGTTGGACCTCAGGATCTCAGAGGTCTTTTCCAACCTTAATGATTTTATGGTTCTACAATTCTATGACCGAGCCATCCTAGTTCATCCAGTTCAACCCTATGACCTTTTTTGGAATGTCTGCATTGAACATGGGTACTGGACAGAGGTAACCAAACTGGTTTATTCAGATCTGGCTCCCAGAAGTATTGTAGATGTGTAAGCCTTTTCAGCCAGACAAATTTCCATTTTCAGCACCTCTATAAAAGAGAACTGTGGCCAAGAGGATTCCCTGAGAATTAGTTAGAAATCAGCATCACTCTGCATTGTTTAGCATAGTTTCATTCAAAGATGACAAATCTGAAAAGGATGGTTTACTCAAGGTGTAAATCCTTCAACAAACTTATCTGTTATACGTCTCCTAAGCTGGAGAGCTAAAACTACTCAATGAGAAAAGAAACAGAAGGAAAATATCAGAACAGTAAGAAGAGTACACATACCTGGACCGTCTGCCCTTTTGTAACACAAAAACATACATACTAGATGCTTATGTATAAACAATATAATCATGATTTTGTCTTGCAATACAACATCTATTTTAGAACCTGCAACAGAATAGAATAGAATCAAAAACTTGGTGCATTTCAGTATTTCAGTCTGACTCCTACTGGTCTAAAATTCCTCCTTCTAGTATATTTTAACATAGCAACTTAGATCTCCCTTAATAATTTTTGGTTGTTGTCATTCAAGCTTGATGTTTAGAGGTGTCTGATATAACTCTCACTCTACCTGTATGCATCCTAGATAGCCATGTTGAGCAGCTATATGGACAGCAGTATTTCCATCCTGGTCAACTTCATCCAGTGAAATTCCTTGTTCTTGCATAAACTGAAGAAGCCATAGAAGGATTTTCTCCTAGGGGAAGGGGGAAAGAAATATCACAAAAGATAAGAAATAATGGAAAGCTAAAAAATATACTAGAGGAATACTGGTACTGCCATCTGTTACTATTACTATCCAATAATTCCTTGTTTTCAGTGTCTCTTAACTTTGTAGGACTTAGAGCATCATGGGTCTCTGGTTTGTGTTTTTTCTTTTTTTTTTTTTTTTGGTGGTGGGCTTTTTCCCCCAGGGAAATAAGCTGAAATCCTTTTTTTGCTAAAAAGATATAATAGGAAGAATATGAGTACTGTAACACATTCTGAGAAACTGTACATAAAGAGCATGCCTGCCTCTGTGTTGGTGATGAAATATGGGGCAGAACAACCCACATATCAATCTGAAAAACAGCTTGTGAAATTTGGTCAAAGTTCACACGCCTCTTTGGAAAATTAAAACAAGAGTATATTTAGATCACAGGGCTGAGAAGTTGGATTCTTCAAATCTCTAGCCATTTCCCAGCTCTGGGTGGTTGTGCTAGAGGAGAAGCAACACACCTAAACCCAGGAAATCTTGCTATCCTAAACTCTCAGTGTATTGACTAATGGACCATTTGTATGTCCTGCATGTTGGGAAGGATGGGGAGATCTGGACTGCAAAAACTTTCAAGTGAAATTCTGAAAGTCAAAACTGAGTTACGAACTTAATTTTGTACAAACATCACTTTTTCTGTGGGTGTCTATAGGTGTAATACACATTTATCTGGGTATCCTTTTCTAACAATAGATGGTTTATAAAAGAGCACTAAGCTTATTTCATATCTTATTTTCCCCAGCAGATTTATTTGGAAAAACTTTCTTCTCTCAAGGAACTTTCCACGTCTCTCCAGATTAAGTTCCATTTTGCCTTTCTGAATATGAATCATATTGAAAATCTAGAATAAATCTATAGATTACATAGAAAAGTGAGGTCCATTAAAGGCTAGTTGACTATAGCTTCATTTCCACTTTTTGCATTTGAATAGCTGAAAAGAACAAATTACTTCATAGCTTAAATTTTTTTTATGTAAAGATGTATTTTTTTCAGTATCTTCCATTGGTATCGATCACGTGTTAATACTGACATAAGCTGTAGATCAAAAAGGGCTGTGTGGATTCCAGCGTTGTTGAGGCAAGCACAGAGTTAACCTGCAGCACCTCAGTAGCTTCAGTGATGCATAAGTACATAATCACCCACAGTTAGACACGTGGGTCTGTAAAAGCAAAGTGTGTCCAAATAAAACAGTATTGAAAGCAGATAAAGGACTCTGAGCAGGAAACAGGTAGACAAGAAAAAGAATAAAAATGAGGAAAGAAATTTCTAGAAAGGCTGGGTATAAAACAATTTTTTTTTGTATAAAAGTACCACAGAAATTTTAATCTCAATGAAAAGGGGAGGAATTGTCAGACTCTTCCAGGGCTACTCCAAATGATTTTACCCATTCAAGCACCTGGATTTCTGCTTACTATTTTAGAAGACTAGTCTGTCTGACAAGTATCTTCCTCATATCTTCATTTTAACAGCAATTTTGTTTTTATTACAGGGTGAAGGCATAGGTATTTTCACTCCTCCTTGACTGAATGCCCAATACAGCTGACAGCCAGCATGGAGAGATGACTTCAGATCACATATCACTTTAAAAATATTCTTGAGCAGTTTCTCAATATGCCGGTGGTGTTGGCCAGTAACAAAGAAGGATTATACTACTCCTGTGAATTGCCCTTATGTTTTAATAATTAAAAGAAAAATATTTTAGCAAAACTCCTCTGCAGAACTGGAAGACAACTATAGCTTTGAAATCATGTACTTCTTTGGTATGTAATAGGGACCAGAATGTCAAGCATGTTCTGTAATTTTACAATTACAATCAGCAAGGAGAAAATGATGCTTTCTATTAATTTATCTTGTCAACGCAGAAATCAAGTCCCTGGATAGCTATATTCAATCATCTGTGCTTTACGACTATCTGTTCATCAAGCCATAGTCCTACTCAAACTGTTTGTGTTTCTCTCAAATGAGCACATATTTTAACAAACTTAACCTTGACCAAAAAAAACCCCAAGAAAACAAATATTTTTTTCATGTACAACTAGGGAAAATGAAAACATCATACATCAAACTATACCACATATCACTTTAGGAACACTCAGGTTGCAAGAAAAGTGTTCCCCGGAGGAGGTTCATAGTCATTAACGCAATTTATGCAGACAAAATGAAGAATAATAAGAAAATTGTTGACCTTAAGAAAATGGAAAATAATCACTTTTTTGTTATTTAATGGCAATTGATAAATACTTATGAATTATTCAATATATCTGGTATTTTTAAAACCTACAGTGGTCTTATGTTGTAGCAGTCACTAACATCCCTCTGGTATATTCTAAACCTACAATAATTCAAACATGCCTATAAAAAGATTCTGCAAAAATCTGAGACAGGCTGCAGATCTTGGTTTCACCAGTTGGTTTTTGGAGAAGAAAGTACAACTAACAAAGACCATTTAAATCATTACATGGACTACAAAGTTAAGGATGAGTATGGTGAGGAGTACTGACTCTACAGGTACCCTAGCCCCATCACTTGATATTAATTAAATAAGCTGTCCTTCCAGTATACCTTCACAGCAGAAGAGTAGGAGTCATTGAAAACAACACATTACCCTTGAAAAAATTACATTAGACAGGCAGGTAAACATCCTGAGGTGTAAAATAAGGCATCTGTGTATCTGAATGTCACACACTGCTTTCCCCTGTGCTCTCCAGCATTGTATCAGCATCAAGCTGTGCATGGGATCCCTTGAAGGTCCTCAGTCATGCTTTAGGCTGTTTCCCCAATGTCCCCCTAGATTCTCTGGAGATCAGAAGCCACAAACACTTGGCATTTCCCACCCTCTGCCTCTTACCTTTGCAGTTCATACCACCACAACACCCCTGCTGGAAAGAAATTAGAGCCCTGTGAAGCTCTTAGCCAGAACTAGGACAATCTGTACCTAGGACTGCACTACCATCTTCCTGTGACATGGTGATTGCGCCAGGCACAGCTGGTATGCTGCATACTCATGACTTATGTCCAACATGAAAAGGCCTGCCACCAATCATGGTTTTTTCTTGCATAATCTCATGCTTAAAGAAACCTTTGCTAAGAGGTGTGCTGACCAGCCCACATGCCAACTTTAAGCTTTTGTGCTCTTCTGTCAGATTGACCTACGTAGTCCCTCTCTCATTGCAAAAATATAATACTGCTGACATGTCTTTGGAGTCAGGCCATGACTGTGGTTTGATGACCTTTAACATAGGAGCTTTGCTATGAACTCCATTTTGCTGCCCATTTTAAATCATAATCATCGGAGAAAATACGGTGCACCTAAAATGCCTGGGGAAACAATGGATGGACTGACTCTCCTAGAAAATGATTCAATAGCAGGTCTTCCTTGTAAAAATATTATTCTTGTAACTCTGCCAAGACCAGTGTTTACACGGATTATCTCCTGTGTAAGTAATGGTAAAATAAATTAAAGCTTTGAGGACAGTGCCAACTAAGCATTTAAATTTCTTAAAGTGTTTTTTTTTTTTTGTTTTTCTTAACACAATTGGGTAATGCAATCTGGCATTCCTTCAGCCTCAACATTCCCTCATGTTTTGCAGATTGTTTATGGAATATGAAAAAAAAAAAAGTAATTGACATTACATGTGAACTTTATTTGGCATTGAGCTAAGAAAATTTGGCAGCAATTTATATGTCACCTTTTCAAATTTCATTGGTGGCTGACTGTAACTGGTGTTTCTCAACCAGTAGAGCTTCCGTTCTGCTCTGAAAAGAATCTAGATAAAGTGTGTCAGATCTGTTTCTGGCAGTAGACAGCATAGCTCACTGAAAAAAACTTAAAGATTCAATGGATTTACTTCATATAAATATCTTTAGAGATGAAGATAAAATTCGGCTAATCAAGTGAAGATAAGAATATAAGCTCACATGCAACTTTCTCTTTCAAACTTTTTTCTTCCCAGTAGCAAGCACACTTTTCCTGAATCAGTTCTGATCTGGCTCACGGCTGCCCTGTATTCAGTGCTGTGTCTACTGGCCAAATTTGCTATGGAAAGCAGGACACCATCAAACTGTATATCTGGCAGCGTCCTAACTTGCAGCAGTAACATCTGCATAGTAGGAGACCAGAGAAAAGGCAAAGGAAGTCTTCGCACAGCATGACATCAAGGGAGTCTGTGTGCTTATGGAAACAGCAGGAGAAAGGGTAGACTTCCAGTTCCATAGCCTTATAAACCTGCTTCTTCTCCTTCCTTTCCCCTACAGTAAATTTGTGCTTGGAGAGGAGCAGTTAACAGCAGAAATAGCCACAATAGCTGTATGGCATTGAATGAGGCAACCACACTTGCATAGGAAAGAATGATTTTCTTAGTGGTTATGTTTTGATTGTTGTCTCTCAACAAGAGTAAAAAGCATTAGCACAAAAACAGTGGGATTTGGTGTCCCTGCCCATGGCAGGAGTGTTGGAACCCACTATTTCATGATTCTGTGATTTATCTATAATATCTGTTGAAGAAACTCTGGGACAAAGTTGTCCATCTGCCAAAGAGATTAGAGAAGAATAATCAATCATTATTCCTTGCACAGTGGATCCTGGAGAAGGTCCTTTGAAGAGGGGTTATTGCAAGGTCTTAGGAGAAAACAGACTTTGTAGGAAGAGAATGTAGTATAATTAGGTGGTACATATGTTCCTCCACACATTAGCAAAGCACTGGAATGTAGTTCTTCAGTGGTTTATCATTATAATATTTACAGATAAGTTAGGTGTGACACAGGATTGATTTACAACATACTTATGTATGTAGTTCTCAATAAAAGTGGCTAGAGCTAGACAGATGATGTTCAAGTTTCACCACATCTCACTGCCAATATGCTGAATTCTTAAATTATCACAATTTGCAAAATATTTTTGAGAATAGTCTCTCCTGGAAACATAATATGAACTATCCCAATATATTTGTTGCTTTTCTGATGTGCCCTATAGGTCCTCTGGGCATCATCACAGCTAATCTCCCTACATATTCTTGGGTGTCACCATATGCCAGTTAATCTTCTCCTAGCCATTAGTCAAAGCTAAACCAAACCAAACCAACCAAACAAACAAAAAACTTAAAAGAGAAAACACTGAAAAAAATTAAATAGATTAAGTGGAGAAAGATTTTGCTATATTTGAACTAATTCAGAACACCTGCAATTAAAAGCCACAAAATGATACACGTTTTAAATTGAAAGTCTTATATAAGCATCTAAATAATCTCTTTGAAAATGTAAATGAAAGTCATACCTGGCCATAGCAACCTGCGTAATGGATAAGGCTTGGGTGGTCTTTTGAGCAACTGAGTTCTGCAATAGCTTCTGTTTCGCTCACCATCCATCGAACACACTCCAGTTGACCATTCTAAACAAGTGAAAAAAATTTCAATGCCAGCTGTTTCCATTCTAAACTCATCTACTAAACAGGGAAAAGCTTGTCAAAATTATTAAAAAGTTATGAATTTCCATTTAGCTTTAAAATGTGTTCTTTTGTCTGCTTTTATGTTATGCACTTTGATCTTGCTGTCCTGGACCCATTACCGTTTGGCAATTGACTATAGTGAAAGGGGCAGTGCGAAAGTGTCAGTCAAACAGAATTGTGGTACCACAATAGGTACCACCATCTGGTACCTACTCTCAGATTGTTCAGAGAGAAACCACAGTTCTGTTTCCATCACTGGTACAGCAAGGTTCAATGACGAAATGAGATTATCTGCTGGAGCAGAATGAAGAGTCTACCTAGAAACTCAAGTTTTCATTGAACACCAGTTAAATGCATGCCTCTTAAGTTATTCTTATGTATGTAGTAGCTGAATGCCTAAACCTCATGGATTAGGATCTCTGCCCAACAGGCACTCTACAAACACAAAATAAGGAGATGGTTCTTCACCTGAACACCTTTTATAGCCTCGTCTCAAGATTCTCAAGCTGCTATGCACACTCCTAGTAGTCTGCAAGTTACTATGAAATAGGATGTAGATAGTGTGGAAACAGATTAACATTTTCTTCATGACCTGCTTGCAACCCAGTGTAAAGGCAAGAATTTTTTCAGCTGCTCTTCCTGCAGCCTCTCTTCAGAAATGGTATGTTGGTAAATGCAGTTTGGCATGACCTATGTTTTGGCGTGCCCTTACTTAAGTTTTTCAGCTCACATGTTAACAAAGGCTTTATATTCTTTATAGCTGAGACAAGAATTTCAATTGCTCAGTCAAAACGTCACAGAGGTCAACATACATAACAGAAAAAAGTGGTTTGTGTGCATAAAATAGATAAAATAATAAACAGAAATAAATATCCATTTCAAGTTTCAATTTTATTTTATAAAAGCACAGAAAAGAATGTAGCAAATGTTCACATATATCAAATTATATGGGAAAAACAAATATTGAAATAAAATTAATTTTATATTTGTCTTTTTCTTTCCATATGTAATGTATGCACATAAATACAAAAATACACACCATTTTATTTTACTCACTTTTCTCTATTTGTCTCAATTTCAACAATGAAATAAAACTATGAAGCTACTTGTATTCTTTATATTAGACTAGAAAAATCTTCCTCCTCATATCTGGGTTGAAATATTAGTGAGTATGAATAACTAATAATTATTTTATTTTGTTTTCCTTTGTATCACAGCTGAGTAAAATATTTCTGTATTTTCAAAATTAAAGAATTAATAAAACTAAGTACCTGCTAAATTAAGATAATTTTGCTAATGTGGAAAGGACTTCTCCAGAGTTAGTTAAACTATTAGTATCAAACTTGACATCTGCAAGTCCACGGGCCCTGATAGGATGCACCCGCAAGTGCTGAGGGAGCTGGCAGACACCATAGTGATAGTCTGAAAAGTTGTGGAGATCAGGAGAGGTGTCCTAGGACTGTAAGAAACCAAGTGTCACCCAGTCATCAAAAAGAGCAAGAAGGAGGACCCAGGATACTATAGCCCAGTCAGCCTCACCTCAATCCCTGGAAAGGTGATGGAATGACTCATACTGGAGGCCATCTCTAGGCATGTGAAAGAAAAAAGTTGATCAGAAGAGTAGTCAGAATGGATTCACTAAAGGGAAATCATGCTGGACCAACCTGATAGCCTTCTACAATGGGACAACTGGCTGGACAGATGAGGAGAGGGCACTGGATATTGCCTACCTCAACTTCAGCAAGGCTTTTGACACTGTCTCTCACAACATCCTCATAGGCAAACTCAGAAAGCACAGGCTGGATGAGTGGATGGTGAGGTGGATTAAGAACTGGCTCCTGGTGGGTCTCAGAGGGTTCTCATGTAACTACAAGTGTCTCCATGGAGCCCAGTGTTGTTTAACAAATCCCTCAATGACCTGGATGAAGGGGCAGATGTCTCCTCAGTAAGTTTGCTGATGACATAAAGCTGGTAGGAGTGTCCAATACCCCAGAGAGTAGTACAGCCCTGCAGGAGGACCTGGATAGGTTGGAGAGCTAGGCAGTGCAGAACCTTCTGAAGTTCTCTGAAGGCATGTGCAGGTCTTGCACCTGGGGAAGAATAACCCTACCACACAGGCTGGGAGCTGATCTCCTGGAAAGCAAGTCTGCAGAGAAGTACTTGGGGTCCTGGTGGACAACAAGCTGCCCATGATCCAGCAGTGTGCCCTCCTGGCCGAGAAGGCCAATACTATCCTGGGATGCAATCGGAAGGGCAATGCCAGCAGGTGGAGGAAGGTGATCCAGCCCCTCTACTCAGCTGTAGTGAGGCCACATCTGGAGTGCTGTGCCCACTTCTGGGCTCCTCAGTGCAAGAGAGACTGGAGCTCCTGGAGTGGGTCCAGCGGAGAGCTATGATGATTATTAGGTGGTGATTAGGGGACTGGAGCCCCTCCCATAGGAGGACTGGATGAGGGAGCAGGGCCTGTTTAGCCAGCAGAAGAAAGAACTGAGAGGGGGCTTCATAAATGTCTCTAAGTATCTGCAGGGAGAGTGCCAAGAGGATGGAGCCAGGCTTTCTCGGTGGTGCCAAGCAATAGGATGAGAGGCAATGGGCAGAAACTGGAACACAGAAAGTTCTATCTGAACAATGTGGAAAATCTTTACTGTGAGGGTGACTGAGCACTGGAACAGGCTGCCCAGAGAGAGGTTATGGAGTCTCCTCTGTGGATATATTCAAGACACATAAGCAGTGAAGTTGGATTAGGTGACCTCCAGTGGTCCCTTGTAACCTTAAACATTCTCTGATTCTGTAACATAAAAGTGTGATTGGCCACAACATACCACTCCATTTTCTGTCTCTAGCTCATAGTCAGAGGTCAGAAAGAGGTCTTGAAGCAAAATAATTAGTTTCCATTAACTCATTCCTTACTGGGAAACGTTATCATCAGTAAACTGTTGAAATTCTCTTCCATGGAAGTTTATGTTTTCATCCATTCAGATAGCCATCACTCTTGTGCAAAACTGGTGTACATGCCACATAGTATAACATTATGGGAGTTACAATGGCAAGAAGAATAAATGCCATTTTATCAGTGTTGAAAGCCACTCTGGAAGTAAGGATCAAGAGCTACAAAGTTTAGTTATGCCAGATTACTTAAAGGCTCTTATACAACTTTGTAATGACTCAGGACAAGGCCAGTCATGCTGGAAATCATTAGAAATACTTGGGCCCAAGCAGCCTCAATTTAAGTGAAGAACTCCATCACATTGACACAATTTTCTGTGAATGTCAAAGTATGCTCAAGTGTTATTGAAAGTAAAGGAACCAATTATTAAATAAGCCAACCTTTCTGGAGAAAAAGACAAAAGGTTTTATTGGTTTATAAACACATTATATACCTACCTTGAAGAAAAACAAAGAAAGCAAACGATTTCCAACTATAAATTTGGACTTCATATTGGCAGACTGTAACTGTTCAGTTTGACACAGGCCAAGATATAGGAGCATCTCATTAGCACAACTAGACATCAGTTTAACTTTTTATTCATAAGGCTTGATCCAGAAAAATAAAAAAAAAACCAACCCAGAAACCTGCACCAGATCATTGAATGGCCACCTCAGTTATGGAAAACTGCAGGTTGGAATCCACCAGTCCTTTCTCAGTTTCCAAATTTTTCCCAAGAAGCAAATAATAATAAAACCCCCAAAGAAACAGAAACTCTTGTATTATATTTCACCCCTTTCCTTCTTTATTCTCAAGGCTAAAGGGAATGACATTAAACCATTCAGTCTCACTTACTAAAGAACCAGAAGCACTATGGTTAACTCATCAGCCTTCCTGTACACGACTGTATTTTATTTTAGTATAGTAACAGCATGAATTTTCATATTTTTCTATATAATAGGTTTTCCTGTAAACTTTGCCATTAATTTTTGCAGATTGTAACAGATCATTCTGTAACATGTACATTTTAACTTTGATGCAATTGTTCTAGACAGCCAAGAATTGTCATGTCCAGATGTTTTTATGCTTTGTAAACATATTTTCACATTTGTTTTACAGGATTGTACCAGTATTTCTAAAAAATCAAGAAACTGCTATGCTCCCTAAAGAAACAACTGAATCTGAGTTAAATGAAAGCTGTTTAAAATATGGCAAATGTTCTTTAGAGTCAGTTGACTTGCTTAAAAATTAATGTATATGCATTGACAACAACATATAAATTTTCAATATCAGACATCAGATATTGCATCCTGTATAGTAATCCATTTTAATTTGCTTACGCGGTACCAGCCAATGGCTTTTTTTGTTCTCACTTAAAATCCTTGAAAAATAACATCCTGCTGGATGCCTTTCTTACAGCCATCACAGGAGGAAACTAAATGACCTTTGTGTCTCATTACAGTAGAGAAAGAGACTGTTACCTTTATTGCTAATCCAGCTGGAGTTAGCTGCTCAATGTTTCGTTCGTTCAAACAGTCTTCACCCATCAAAGAAGTGAGATGCTGCAGGCATTCTGCATGTCCCTTTGATGCTGCTACATGCAACAGATTGTTGTCACATTCATCATGAATCTTATCCAGATTATCTGCTGCTAAATGAGGCTGTTGAAAAAAAGCAGTATGTTAGTTACAACTAAGGGCAAAATGATACATTTAGCCTCACAGCCCTAGACAGAAGTCAAATACAAAGAGGTTTCCCTCTAGGCAAGTTCTGTTATAAGTCAAAATCAAGAGGTTTTCATTTCACTATACAGAACCTGGCTACCATCAGCAAAAGGAGAGAGGTGGGATTCTCACTGGCTTGATTGACTGTGCAGTTTCTCTCCTTCTCATACAACTGTCATACAACGAATGGTTGTAAGATCTTAAACGGCTTTAAGTCTTTGCACTAGTTCGGTCAATGAGTTAGTTGAAAAAATACCCACATTTTAATAATTTCTGTCTTTTTTTTTTTTTTCTTAGCATTATACTGATGAGTAATTAAACAGAAAACATCCATGATTTCTGAAAAAAAGTGGTAGCTTCTGTTAAGGACAATTAAAATGTATTTAAAGCACATGACAGAAGATTTTCATGTGATAGCTTCTTTCCATGAAAAAAAGAGTTGGAATATTTACCCAAAGTTCTACACAACCATGACATAAGACATTATTTCAACCAATCTTAATTTAGAGACAAAACATTTGGATTGAGAAACTCCAAGAGGAAAACAGAAGATGGAAGACATAGTTAAGGAATAGCAATAACTAAGTTCCTAAAGTTGTGCAGACTTGCCAGAGTACTGTTCGATGAGTCTACTTCATTCAGAGGTTTTGACCTATTTGGAAAAATATGTATTTTCTTTCCATCTACCTACTTATGATGACCTCTTTTTTTCTTTTTTTTCCCCATCAATTCTTATTTCAGGGTGAATTTATCTTGCTTTTATTTCTTAATGAGCAATTTAATAGTCTCTTCTGCCTCTGTCTAGTTTTGAATATCTCCCTTTGTTCTTGCTTCTTTGTTAAAAGCATGTCTTTGTGCTTGAGCTAGACTGGTAAATAGAGAAGCTAAACAAAAATCTAACAAAAACAGTTCTTACACATACACTGTGCCTCCACCAGCTGTTCTGTGTGGAAATCACATGCTCTACATCATTGTGCTAACTGGCAACCAGTTACTTTGGAAACCACCATTGACAGTGCCTGATCACAGCACTAGAATTTACTAAAAAAACTTCATATGGGTCAGAGGCCAACAAGGCTTTAGAGAAAGCTCCTGCCTGAGAATGCCACTGCAACAAGACAGCATAAACACTCCTGAATAATAATCAGAATACAACAGAAGCCCCTCTGTTCCCATCATCAACCTCTAAATAACAACCGAGGTAAATCAGCAATAATTGAGCAAAGTAACACACAAATGTTGTGAAAGCAAAACTACAATAGGATTTCAATTTGATATTTTAGTGATCTCACTAGTTAAAATGTCTGCCTTCTATATGATTTCAGTGTACTGCATAAAATAGCAATCTTAGGTATGTTTACATAAAAGTAGTGTTTTGGTTTCGCTGCATATTTTATTTAAATTTTAAGACTTTCCATTTGGAAACCCATATGCTCAGTTTCTAAGGAGTGTACAAGATAAAAAGGGCAGTGGTTCAAAATATTCACTTCATCAGCCTAGCCGGCTTAATAAACCATGTCACAGGTCCCTTTTATTCTATATTTTTTAGGAAAAAGATGATACTTACCAGTAAAGATATTTGGCCTTCCTTTACAATGTTTAAGATGCTCTTAATTTTTTTCACTTCTTCGCTCCTCTCTTCTGGGGCCCCCGCATTGTTCCAGTTCATACTCAGTTCCTCCAGCTGCTTGCTTTCTGCCATTGCCGTCTGCAGGTGAAATGTCCTCCGGTGGCAGTTTGGCATAGTCTTCTCAGTTTTGTGAGCATGAGGATCAACAAATGTCCTGCTGAGGAAGCCCTTGCCTTGGGCTTCAGATTCATGGACCGAGCTACACTTAACTAGAGGCTGAGAAACCTCTAATTCTTCTGCTGAATGTTTGTGCTGATCAAGGACAGCAGGCTGTGTTTTTCTCAGCTGAGAGCCTTTCACAGGAGACAGCACACAGAACTGTGTCCCGCCAGCAGGCGAGCTCTCTGTGTTCCCTGCAGAGCAAGTCTTGCCACTAAGACCATTCACTGTTGAACACACACCCAAAAGTTTTTTCTCAGGAGCTATCTTTGTAAAAGGAACATGTTGCTGGCTTGATTTAATATAAGGCACATCCAAAATTTCATCCATGTCCAGGTCATAGTGCTCCAGCTCCCCAAGCAGAACAGCAGGCTCAATGGTTTTGCTTTTAAGGCTCTCTCCTTCTCCTGGACTCTGGTCATCATCTGGAGGTGCAGATTGAGAATCACTGCCTTTCTGGTATTCTCCCTTCTGGTTCTTCTGGTCATCACTTTCATTGTTCTCAGAGCTTTCTGGCTGGTGCTTTAATGGGGAAACCCTTTTCACAGGTCTGAATTTATTGCACACATCTGCAATTCCTGTTGGTTTCTGTGCACTTCCAAGAAGAGTTGACACTCCACAGTTCCAGCTGCTGCTGGAAACTTGAGAAATAGAGGAATTTGATTTAGAAGTGACTGCTATCATGTGACATGATATAAAGATACGTGCATGCTGTGAACATATAAAGCTGTGCATGCTTTAAAGATATACCTGGCCAAACACGGGAAACAAGAATTTTATATGATAACATGCCACATTCATATCTAACCAGATTTAATTTTATGAAAACAGCTGAAGAATTTAACACTCCAGAAAAGAAACTTTCTTCAATCAGGACATACATTGTAATAATTACAAATGAAGTAGTTCTAATCAAGCAATGGAGGACCACAACCACAAATTGTCCATGAGACAGCAACGTGAGCTTGTGGCCAAAAGAGCCACTGGTATCCTGGGGTGCAGTAGGAAGAGCACTGCCAGCAGGTTGAGAGAGGGGATCCTGCCCCTCTACTCAGCCCTAGTGAGGCCACATCTGGAGTGCTGTGCCCAGTTCTGGGCTCCTCAATACAAAAGAGACATGGAGCTCCCGAAGCAGGTCCAGTGGAGGCTGACAAAGATTATTAAAATACTGGAGCATCTCTCCTAGAAGGAAAGGTTGAGGGAGCTGGACCTGTTCAGCTTCAAGAAGAGATGACTGAGAGGGAACTTTATCAACGTATAGAAGTATCTGAAGGGAGGTGTCAAGAAGATGGAGCCAGGCTCTTCTGAGTGGTGCCAAGCAATAGGGCAAGAGACAGTGGGCAGAAACTAATGCACAGGAAGTTCCACCTGACTGTGAGGAAGAACTCCTTTACTGTGAGGGTGACAGAGCACTGGAACAGACTGCTCAGAGAGGTTGTGCAGTCTCTCTCACTGGAGTTATTTAAGAATCATCTGGACACAATTTTGTGTGCAATGCTCTAGGATGGCCCTGCTTGAGCTGGGAGGTTGGACCAGATGACTCACTGTGGTTCTTTCCAACCTTAACATATTCTGTGAATAATAGTGGCATGTACAGCAGTCCCGTCCAACTATGCTAGTTCACACTCTACTCTGCATGGAGATGCATCATTAGAGTAGGATGATTTTCTGGGAGGGCAACAACAGAGTTAGCAAAAAATTTGCACTAGATTTGTTTTAAGAACAGTAACAACAATTCAGTTTCTAAGGCCCGTTTTCTCTGGAAGATGTATTTTTCACATAAGAACTGGAAATTCATATGAACAGCAGTTCAGAGCTGGGACTATTCAGCTTGGGGAAGAGAAGGGTCTGGAGGAATGTTATCATTAAGAAGTGTGAGCAAGGCCGTTCTCCATGGTGCCCACTGACATGACAAGAGGCAATGTAAAACACATGCAATGTAAAACACATGAAAAGTAAAACACATGAAATTCCATCTGAACACAAGAAGACACTTTTTTACTGTGAGGCTAGTCAAATGCTGGCACAGTTTCCCAGAGACTTTGTGAAGTCTACATCCTTGGAGATACTGAAAATTCAACTGGACACAATCCTGGGCTTCCTCGGTTTAACTTGCTTTAGCTGGCTCTGCTTAAGCATTGGACTAGATGATCTCAAGTGGACACTGCCAACTCAAACAATTCTGTGATTCTCTGATCTAAAAATTAAGCCTACTCATTTAGGTATGATGTTTCCTTTTCCACTTGTCCTCCCTATGTTGGGCTTCTCTGTCAAACTTTCCATCCCTTATATGTACAACCTATATACACACACATACCTCCCCACAGCTCTGGACCTTCCAGACAATTATTTCAGTGCACTGCAGGATACAGAATTTGACCAATGAATCTGACTTGAGAGAAGGAAGGGAGCTCAAGTCAACTGAACTCTTAATCCTACTGAACTTGCACTCTTTCATACAATCCCAGCTGGTGATATTTATGATCTCCATAATCAGTGGAACTCTGGCAAAGAGTTTTCTTTCTTTTTTTTATTTTCAGTTGAGGGACAGCAGTAAAAACTCTAAAGCAGTTACTATGCCCCTTTCAATGTACACTAAGAGTTAATGCATTCTGAAAGTCAGGAATACTGTTTAAACAAAGCAGATATATAACATGTGCTAACTGCATATCAGTGGGATCTAATTTGTGGTCAAAACACAGAATTTGCCATGAACACCTTCCTAAGGAAACAGATATATACACTTTCAGTGCAACATTAATATCTGAAGTGAAAGATTAGTATGTCTTAGTAGTTACGGATGTCTGAAAATTACATTAATACTTTTGGAAGTCCTTAAGAAAATATTTCCGAAGAAGAAATAAAAATAATAATAATCAAAAGGCATGTAACTTAGTGGGCCAATACAAAGAATGCACTGTACTGACTTATTTATGTATTGTATAAGATTCTAAGTTCAAAGGCCTACACTTTTATGTTGGTTTTATTTACATGAGAAATTTTTTCCAAGTGATACAGGGAAATGGATACCATATGTTTCCCAGCTGTTTTGTTCTGACAGGAACTATTAAGCACTCAGTATGGAAATGAATTCTGTCTGAGTTTTATGAAAACACTGCTTTCAACACAGGGGTCTAGACAGAGGAAAAGGCATCAACATTTTGTTTGTCGTCACTTTATGTAAGCTTACATTTATTTTGTTGCTTCACTTTCTCCACTTTTTAACTTAAATAACTTGCATTTACATAAACCACTGAAGACAAAACTGTAAAATCGAACACTGCAAAGAAGCAATGACCTTTGTTACAAATTTCTCCTGGATCATTGTGAAGTCATGTATTTCTCTTTCATCAAAGTTAGAGCAGAGTAAAGTTCTTCCAGCTCTCATTGTTTTTCTTTCCAACATCTCTTTACAAACACTGTTTTTCCAGAAAACAAACTGGAATGCCAATACTTTTACTGTCTTTAAAACACACTCTTCTCTTAACTAAGATGATGGATTTACACTGCTTTTAATAAAGGATTAGTATATAGCATTTAAACATAGAGCAGTAGGGAACAAAGAAAGCCAGAGTGGTTGACACAGTATTTCTTTGTGCTATTTACTACTTGGTTGCTGTAAAGGCTGCACCAAGTCCTTAGGCAGTTACAGCACAGCTTTCCTCTATACCCTACTAGGTCAGAGTGGACCAGGGTATGGCTTGAATCTCTCATTCTGTTTTCAGATGACTGTCCCTGAAGAAGCAAAAGCAAGTGTTGCCTACGGCCTCCGAAGCACCAGCACAGCAGGAATTATGTGAGTAGTCTTAAACAGCTGCTCCAGAGGAAAAGCCTCTTGCTCATCTTTCCATACTTATGAACTCAGGCAGGGGCCGTTAAAAGTCTGGGTCAAATAAATACTGTTTGATTCTTTTTTAAACAACAGTAAAAGATGGTCTGAGCTTAAGGCAGGAGAATATGGAGCAGCTAGCTTGATTCCAGAATCTGACAATATTTCTGGCATACTCCTAAAAGGTGACAACAACTTTTTTTCCCAACTATGCTGACAAAATTATTTCCTTTTTTCCTTTTATATTCACTAATATAAGAGATTTGAATGATTCCATTGTTGTGTTGCTGAAGCAGAAAGAGAGAGGAACACAAAAACTGCAGATTTCATTCGCATCAGTGAAGAAGTGTCATGCTACCTGATAGACCTGAGGTGTCAAAGCATTTCCTTGCCACAAATGAAAGTTTATCTGATGAAAACCTGCAAAGGTCAAATTTGCAGTACTTCTTCATCATATATTGTGCTCTGTGTTCTTCTCGAGAAAATGCAAAATGTGAATCAAGAGGCCTGTAGGTTTATTTATAGTTTTATTTGCTTACTTACTTATACATGTCCTAGAACTACTGGGGACAAGTAATTGGAAAAGGGGGCAAATAGGAAGCAGCTTCTCTTGCAATTTAATCACTTTATCTGATTCTATTTTAAGGGATCAAAATTGACATTGGACTTTCTAAAAAAAGATCCTTATAACGTTTCAAATTGGAAGTATCTGTTTACTTTAGAGTATTTTTCAACATCATCTCTATGTCTAGAGCGTGAGGAGGTGAGAGAGGGAGTTTTATCTGGTATACAAGCATCTGCAGCATTACAGGGTAACTCTTTGGATTTTCTCCAGCTATCACAACTACCTCATGCACAGATGAAACTTTACCCTGTTGTGTTACAGGCAGTTTCTGTGATACTTACAATCTAGTGCCAAACACCTTTAAATTGTCCTGAGTTTAATGAAAATAACACTGGCAAGTTTTTCATTAAGAAAATAGGGAAATAGCATTGACAACCGCCCACATTTTTTTAAATGCATTATTTTAACATTTTGCTCATGTAATAGTGGGAGGGGACCTGCAACAAGTCTATACAAAGTTTTGCATTTGGGGTTTTACTGTCATATGAAAGGACTGCCTGAGCTTCTTCCTTGTGATCTGACTTCAGCAGAGACTCTTGAATCAATTACAACTTGTATTAATTCCAGGTCCATAAAGCCCTGTGATTCTGACTTTGAATACAGATGCTGAGGTGTTGACTACAACAGGGAAACTTTCAGAAAACTCCTCATTGTTGTTAACATAAACGTTTCTGCCACACTGGCAGCAGTACTTGGGCTCCAAGTGACAGAGGAAGGGATGTCCAAGTCAATGGATAATCAGAACCAGTTTTGAATATCTATTTACTCTTTTATTAATATAACTGAATTAATATTTAACAATTTTAACTGAAGGTGGCACTGTTTTATAGTTTTAATATATCAATAACTTGTACAAGAATATTAGAGTTCTTTAAGGTAAGCATGAGAACTTGAAATAAGAACAATCCTGCACAGGTAAGAAAAAAGAGGGTTTGTTCCCATTTAAGTGGAATTTGAAGTCACTCTAAAGAAGAAAGAAAGGATATACAGGGTAAATAATAATTAATGCTTTAAATAACAATGCATCTTTTCCAGGTAATTCAAACATAATTACGAGCCTCAGGGAATGAATAATTTTTCTTATCTTGGCTTGAGGAAGAACAGTACAAAAGCTGTCATTCTACAGTAAAGAATACAGGAGAAGCAAAGAAAATTTTGAAATTAATAAATTGGGTTTACCCTTGTTCATATTGATCTATGGATGTAAAAGGAAGGTAGCAAACAAAGTTCTAATGAAAAATCAGAACAGGTCATTTTGGCACAAAATATGTAAAACAGGAAGAGGGAGGATGTGAAAATGAGTTAAAAAAAGATTTTATATGTAGCTAGCACTAGTATTGTTTTATTGTACGAGAAAATTCTTCAGTATTCTACCAAGGAATGATCCAAACAATATTGTATTGTTTCAGATACATTTACCTGGGAGATATTTGGAGCACAGCAAGCTGTCAAATTGATGCCATATAAACACTGCCTCCAAATCAAATTTTACTTTACTTTCTCATACAACTTAAAAACCACCAGGAGCTTGAGACAGAAATTGTCTGCACTTTCATGTTCATTGATTTGTTTCTTTTTCTCAAATAGGAAACTAATCTCTTGAATAATTTTGTGAATCGCAGCTACTTGGGGAATGAAATATTGCTGAATGATACCTGCTGGACATTAAAGGTAACTTTGTTTTTATCATTCTGTGAATAAAGATCTAGACTAGTATATTGCCTTCATTTGAAATATCCATTTAATGTCAACCAAAAGTCATCATAGATGACAGAATTTACTTCAACAATGACATGGCTCAGTGAAGCTCATTGAACACAGATGTCTTGAGCCATTTGCTCAAGTGGCCTTAGAAAATTTGTCCAGAAAGAACATAACCAATTCCATTCTTAATAACAAAAGCATAAAGGACTGATTTCCATTTCAGTTCATCATTCTATATTAAATAATGCTGGACATCAATGGCTAACAGTTCATTTCAGAAAAATGAGCTAACTAGATCCATTTTTAAACTACATTTTTCAATTTTCTATCTTTGAAGATGAACAATTACCAAATCACAGAATATTCTGAATTAGAAGGGGCTCACAAGGATCACTGAGTTCACCTTTTAAGTGAGTGGCCTGTACAGGGCTTAAACCCACAATCTTGATGTTATTAGCACTTTGCTCTAACCCAGTGAGCAAATGTCCATCTTAGTGGTTATTATGCTAGCTACAAAGATCATTCTCTTGAAGCGTGATGGTGGAGAAAACCATTACCCTTAATCACGCTTTACTGCAGATAAACTGTGATTTGCCCTGCATTTTTTTGCCAGTTTCATATATTTTTTACCGTGTAATCTGGGGGTACTGGCACACATATTTTGGTTCCACGGATTCCTTGGAGTTTGTCTGAGTCAGAGTTCCCTAAATCCAAGAAGCATCCACTGAGGTATCATAAATTACTTGGATGCAGGACTTGAAGGGATAAGAAGTAAGTCTGCAGCTGATAGAAAATTGGGAGGAGTTATTGACTCCCTTGAAGGCCAAGAGGCTCTGGAGAGAGACCTCAACAAATTAGAGGACTGGGAAATCACCAACTACAAGAATTTCAAAGAGGGGAAGTGTCAGATTCTTCACCTGGGATGGGGCAACCCCGGTTATGTGTATAAACAGGGAATAAGATCCTGGAGAGCAGTGCCACGGAAAGAGACGTGGGCGTCCTGGTCAATGGCAAGTTGCCTATGAGTCAGCAGTGCCCTGGCAGCCAGGAGGGCCAACCGTGTCCTGGGGGGCATCAGGCAAAGCAGCTCCAGTTGGTCGAGGGAGGGGATTTTTTCTCTCTGCTCTGCACTGGGGCGGCCTCACCTTGAATATTGTGGCAGTTTTGGGCACCACAATGTTAAGCTGTTAGAGAGCATCCAAAGGAGGGCAATGAGGCTGGTCAAGGGCCTTGAGGGGAAGCTGTGTGAGGAGCCGTGAGGTCACCTGATCCTTTCAGTCTGGAGAAGAGAAGATGGAGGGGAGATCTCATTGCAGTCTACACCCTCCTTGTGAGGGGAAGAGAAGGGAGAGACATTGACCTCTTTTCTCTGGTGACCAGTGACAGAACCTGAGGGAGTAGCCAGAAGCTCTGTTAGGGAAGGTTTAGGCTGGATATTAGGAAAAGGTTCTTCACTCAGAGGACTCTTGGGCAGTGAAACACGCTCCCCAGGGAGTAGTTACAGCACCAATTCTGCCAGAACCCAAGAAGCATTTGCACAATATTCTCAGATGTGGTGTGATACTTGGGGTTGTCCTGGGAAGGGCCAGGAGCTGGACTTTAATGACCCTTGTGGGTATCTTCCAACTCAAAATATTCTGTGATTCTGAGTGAGCAATGAGACTGTTCTGACTGCATGACTTTCATGCACATCTGGCAAAGGGTGAGGAAGGAACCACAGGACCTTCCCACCAACACATGTCACTGGCCAGTGCTGCTCAGTAAAGGGAAGCGATGGTGGGAGTTCAAGGAGGAAAAACTACACAATGGGAAAATTTTTTTCAGACTTTCTAATAACTCCTTTTTCAAAAGAACATGTAATTCTGAGAAAAAGTTACAGATAGGCAGAAATAGTTAGAAAAAAAAATCAGAAATCTATGTAAAATGCTTGAGAAAGCACATTGAGTCATAAACACTGATATCTGCCTGGGATTAAAAGTATTTCGAGTAATTCAAAAACAATGTAACCAAACACTTTCCTATGTTACTAACTTATTATTCAATGTTTACGTGAAATGGGGAAATGAAAAGGGATTTACAGGGCTATTCACCAAATTTATCAGCAATCAATGAACACTAAGACTTCCATATTATTAGCCATATAAGTAAAAAATATAATTCCACAATGAGAAACTGTCTAGTTCAAATCTCTTCTAACAATTCTGCTGGTGAAAATGGCTCTCACATATAAAGTTGAATCTTATTTCTCTGTGATTTTGTCTTGACTATTTTAGTGAATTAAATATTTTTCTGAGACAAAGTTGACATTCTTTTTTAGACTATGATGGTCCTGCCATATCTAATCTGTGGTCAACACATGCTTAACTTTTAATTCTTCTAAAAAAATAACTCTTGGACAGTTCTGCTTCCAAAGTCCTCTGTTTTAAAAAAGAAATGCAATCCCTAGTTTAGCAGAGCCAGTATGAGGTAGACAGCTGGATCAGCTCTTTGTAAAACTTTTGAGTTTTTCTATATGTAACTACTTGAATTAACAATGGAATACAGATATGAAATAACATGAATGCCACACATACTAAAGATTTATAATACAGTCTATTTTTATCAAAAATAGCAAGTACCAACAATAATCTGGCAAAGTTATTTTAATTGTCTACAATATGAGGAAGGCAAGAAACTACATCAAAAGCAACTATGAAAAGTCAGCAAATGAGGCCTTACACAATGTTGACTGATGCAGCTCTTGATATTGATATTTCAAGATGCTTAAGACACTGAAGTCTGTACAGAGCTGTAAAGTGACATCCTCCTGTCCAGCACTACATGATTACTCAGTAACTAAGCAAAGTAAAAATAAAAGGATTTTAGTACTATTTCCTATTCACCAAAGCTCATAACTGACAAGAGGAGACTAAAACCAGAATTTAGTACTGTTTCCACTTTGCCAATAGTATCATCAGTGCTAAAGACCTCTTTTTTACTCAAGGCTTTTAACCGAGCTGTAAATTAACTTCCACTGGCACACTACTGTAGTAGTAGCAAGAGCTACTACTGTCTTCCAGCAATGCCTGTATTTGCTTCTGCCAATCCTTTTTCAAGGAAATAGATGAATGCAGATGTAATTAAAATCATAATTAAAAAATGTCCAACCGCAGAAGCAACCATAGAACAACAGGGCTACACAATAAGTGTCATCATCCCCCAATCTAATAAAGGGCTCATACCCCATACTTCATCCTTCCTATTGGTCCGCATTTTACTTTGTGACTACTACCTGAATTTTAAAAAGAATATACTTTTTTTTCTGTGGCTAAGCAATCCCCATGAACACACCAATCAGTGCAATCTGTCTTAGGGGCTATTCTTGCTCTCTTCTGGTTCACCTTTCTCTTGGAGCAGTTGAGTGAATGAGTAGCTTTAATTCTTTTGTATGAAAGATTAGGTAAAGCTCCTCTGCCACATGATCAGCTGCTCACACTTATAGGCAGAGGGGGAGTGGGAGTGCCAGAAGTGAGAAAGTAGAGAGGAGGGAGAGATGGAAGAGATTAGGGAGATACTGGGTGGGGAATGAAGGGGGTAACAATGTAGGACATTAAATAATAGGGAGGAGAATGGTGAGAGGAATCTGGTAAAGAAAGGTCGAGGAGAATGGTAGGAAGAATATTGGAAAATACTTGGAGGGAAACATTGGGGGAATGACTGGAGGGAAAAACAGAGGAAAGAGTTGTGGGGAAGAATGGTGGGAAAGACTGGGGAGGGAAGAATGTGGGGGAGGTAAAACTAAGCTCTGGGGAAATTGGGGGAAAATGGCAGGGTGAACACTTAGGAAAATGGTGGTGAAGAGTGGGGGAAGAATGGTAGGGAGAACAGATGGGAAAAGAGTGAGGAGAATGGTGGGAAGAATGGGGAAAAGAATGGGAGGAGGAATAGTGGGGAGAATGGTGGGAACAATGTAGGGAGGAATGAGGGGATGAATGCTAAGGAGAATGGCAGGGAAGAATAAGGAGCAGAAGGGGGAAGAAGTGGGTGAGAAAGAAGATAGAAGACAAGAGGTAGGAGGAATGAGAAAAGAATGGGGGGAGAATAGTGTGGAGAAATTGTGTAAGAATAGGAGAGTAGGATAACAGTGGGGAGGATGAAGTTAAGAATGGGTAAGAAGAAGGGTATGAGAGGGGAAGAAGAGGGAAGGAGAAGGGACAAAAGGGGAAGACAGGAGGATGCAATGGATGAAGAACAAAGAATTGGTAAGCAGGTAGGAAGAAGACAGAAAAAAAGAGACGGTGAGGCAGGGGAAGGAGAGAAAGGTGCAGTGGGGAAGGATGTGAAGAATGAGGGGAATATGGAGGGAAGGATGGAGGAGGATGCGGGCAGATTGGGGTAGAGTGAGATAGGGCAAATTGATGGGGGGAATAAGGGGTCTTCTCCCTTTACATTTCTTCCCTGCTTTTCCTTTCAACAAGTAATGTGTGAGCAATCACTGCTGTGCCCTGAATGGGCAATAACATGGCAAGCAAGTGTGGTAAGGAGACCTTTGCATTCCTTTATTGCCAAGAACAGTGGCATGTGATGACCTGGCCTTCAATGATTCTGGCATAAGAAGTGGCTATCAGAAAGTTTTGACTTAGTTACACACATTAGAAACTTAAAACAATCTGTAAGGAAATATAGACATAGAAGTTGTCCAAGTATAGCACAGTTCTAAAAGCCTTCTATCATCCCATGAATTCCAGGTCTCCCATTTCTTTTATAAAAGTACTTGATGAAAAAACATTCACAAGGTTCAATTAAAACACCAGAAAGCACAATAAACTTTTCATAGCTCAACAAAAAATGCTCCTCTCACCAATTCATTTCTCCTCCATCAGGAAGAGAAAAATAAAAGCGGATTAATCTGATTTACAGAGTGAAAACCAACACTGAATACACTTTTTGTCAGGGGGGCAGGGAGAAGGTCTCCAGCTGGTTCTCATCTATATGCCATGATTCTTCATTTAGTTTACACTATTAAACTAAAAAACTCAGCTTTAATCTTAACTGTTACAGTATGCCTTAGAGCAGATTCTATCATGTAGCATCCTTGATACAGTTTCAGACTCTGGCAAAACATCATCCCTCAAACTGGTCATGACCATATGGGTAATAAATATATCCAACATTTTTTCATTGGCGCCTACATTATTACGTCTTGTCACCAATGGTTTCTCGGGTTTTCAAGTAAATTGTTGCATATATTGTGGTTTGGAGCTGCTGAGATGAAGCCCTACATTTATCTGTATACAGCCAAATCCTTTTTTGGAACTTTTTTTCCTTCTAATGAACTAACATCTGTTGAAAAAAAAAACAAAGAAAGTCATGTTTCCAGAAAGCTGTACAGAAATGAGAGAAAACAAAACAACAGGACACTGCCAAGAAGCTATTATTGCCAAGTTGTACATGAGCAAAAAAAAGAAAGCCTAGAAAATGATGGGTGGACAGAAGTGGGCATCATACCTGATCTGTCTTCATTTTGTGAATCACACCTTCTACATAATTCTGGGATGGTCTTGAGAGAAGTTACAGAATACTGTAAGAAAGGAAAAAAATGTATAGAAATAATAATTTAAAAAGATAAAAAGTAAGACTTTCAAGAGGTCCAAATCTTATGGACACTAACCAAATCTACCAGCCAAGGGTACCTCTGGCAGTTCAATGGTCTTCTCATGGGAAAAGTAGATAGCACCTGCTTGCTTTTGTGTCCCGCCTCAAGGCATACCAAAAAGACATTCAAAGCAACAGCAAATCCCCACCTCAGATTTCTCCTTCCTGCATATCACCATTATTTAAGTCAAAAATAGAATGCAAAACAATTCAAGATACATTGAAGGTTCACTGTACCTACATCTGGGCTTCACAGTAAACTTCAAGGGTCTCACTTTGTCCACCTGTGCATCTGTTATAGTGACTGCACTGCAACATATGTGATGCTTAAAAATTAGAACTCAAGCTTTCACAAACCAGTATGTAAAAGTGAATATTTGCACTGTATAGATCTGATTTCAGAGATGGATGTGTGTAACATACACATATGAGATGACAGGCTCATTTCTCTAACCTAGGCTTTATTAAAGCAAACTTTCATTATTATTTTGATGTAACAAACACACCTGATATTAATCAATGAGTTATTTTCTAAATTCAGCATTAGAAAAGGAAATAAAACAGGGTTAACATACCTATTTTACTAAATAGATTTTTTTTCCTTAAAAACTTGTGGAATACCCTTGGAAAGACACATGATCCAATGTTACAAATCCATACATTCTGATATAGAGTAACTAAATAGCAAGTCTTCCTTAATCAAATGCTTAAATGTCACAGGAATCTTCACTTAAACAAATGAAAACCGTCATGTCTGTCAGAGAAAGATCAATGACTTTGCTTATATAAAACCCCCCAAACTATAAAAACCAGTATTTTGGGAACAAAAACAGAAAAAAGCATTTAGGATTAGCACAACTGAAATTTTTTAAAGAATACATAAACACCATATGTTTTTCAAAGAAACAGATATTTTAGCTGGTGTGCTGTTGACCAATGAAGCAAAACAACTACATATAAAACCACATGAACTTTCCACACAAAAAAGAAACGGTCAGACATTGTCCTGGGTTTTGCTGAGAGTTTGTCATTCAATATTTGACATGTTTCTAATGCACAGCTGGCAATCTACTTCAAAATAATCTAAAGTCAAGCTCATGAGACCAACTGCAGAAGCAATTCGCTTTTCTGGTGCAAGTTTAAGATTGTTACTTAGTGACTGTAGTGACTTTATTGAGTCTCAAAAACCTCCCATGCTCTACTTTTTCTTTTGCAGACCTGATTCAGGGATGTTTGAGAAACCTCAACCACAAGAAGAAGTTCTTACAGGTATTTCCAGGATCAAGACTGAACTTACTAATTAAAGTGTGTAGCAGTACTCCACAGAACTACCTAGTGATTTCAATCCCCATAAAACAAGGGGTTTTCTATAAGGCTGTGAGTGCTCCAGGATGTGACAGCCTAAAGCAACAAAGACCAGAAGAGAGACAGGGAAAAAAATGCTACTAAATACAAATTAATACAAGTTAAACACAGACATGGACAAACACCATGTCCTGTGCTTCACTTCAGTTGTTGTTTAATAAAGCCTGAGCTGTTAGGCTATACATCTTGCTATTTCAGCACAGATTCAAAATGCAATTTTGAACTGGTCCAGTAAGATTCTTGAGACGGTCCAAGGAACATGTCTCCAAGGAACATGGTAGCTTCATAAGACCAGCTGGTGCAGTTTAAACTGTTATACAGTTTGTAATTGAATCAGAAAGCGGCGTTTGGTATTCCATTGCTATGTGTTTTTTCAGGCAACCTCAAAAACAGAAAGCCATCTTTTTTTGTGTGTGTTTTTCCTGTTCTTTCCTGGAAGAACACATATTTTTCTGTTTCAACATTGCACTGGAATGTATTCAGTTACCTCATCCTACCACCAAAAATCTATTAAATGTTATAAATTTGATTATACATTTTAATCATATTGGTTTGATTTCATTAGCAGATTTCCTCCCACTCACCTCTTTCCTCAAAAAGATTTCTGCACATTTACATTTCTGCCTTCTGTATTTTGTGGTTAAAATGTGAAGAACCAGCTTTTGATCCAGGAAGCAACTAAAGTTACACTCTAAAGGGGACCTTTCCCAATCATAAAAACAATCCATTCCCAGCTCTTCCCACTAGAACTGTTTCTTATACTCCAGCTACAGTTTTAATCATAAGTAATGTTTTTTAGTTTTTCTTCAACCTTAAATTTCATGGTTGCACAGAGGGACAGCAAAAGAGGTTGAGACTGCAACCCTTCCTTAGAACAGAATTTTAGACTTCATGCTTATTCAACAGCATTTAAAATTGATTACTTCCAACTCTTCAATAATTTCAATTTTTTTTGCATACAAAATTAAACACCACTTCTCACATTTCACCATTAGAGTCAGACAGAATTGAGGGCCATGCCCAAACACATAGTTGACAATGTAAGAGCTAAGCACATCAGGTCACTTTGTTAGTCAATGCTTAGTCTGATCTTTGGTATTTAACTGAAGTCTGTTGTCATGAGGGTGAAATTCGGTAACAAAACTAAGGGCTTATTCCCCATATAATGCACATAATGGAATGTTTTATTACTGTTCGAAGTCTAGGTTCTTTTTCTGCATTTAGTCAAACCCTTAAGAACTCTGTAAGATGGAAAAACAGTATCAAGAGCAAACAAGAGACAAGAATTAGTAAGTATTCCATATTCCCAACTTTCTCCAACAGACACTGCTAATTCAGGGGAAAATGGAACCTCCCTTATAATGCAAAACATTTGTTCATTATAAAAAACTGCACTACAGAATTTAAATTAATGCAAATGTTAACCTTTTAAATTTCATATGGTTCTCAGATTCTAATGCAATGAATTTTAAACCCAAAACATGAAAAAAAAATATTTTTAACATAGCTGTTCTGTGTTGTGCCACTTGTCTACCACTTGCAGACTCACTTGTATCCAAGAAGTATTAGAAAAAAGAAATAACTGGTCTTGTGTAGAGGACAGAAATGTATATATAAAATAGTAAAAAAGCTCGTAAATTAAGAAGCAAAAGTTACTTTGCAAATTCTGTTGTGGAGAATACTTTCAATATTTCCTAAACTGGAGTCAAAGTGCAAAGTTGGATATGCAGTGTGACTTTCAGACCATGTTACCATAACCATGACACTCTCAAAACATGAAGGACCATGTCCAACTCCAACTGTTTGCACTATCAAAACTCAAATAATTTACCTCCACTGGATCAAGACGCCAGTGACTCTGTCCTGCTCTTAAATGCACAGCTCTTTGCTTCCATTTAGATACTGAAAAGAGGAACCTTCCTTCACTACAGCTATTTTTTTCCAGATGTTATTATTACTGTAAACCGTTTAACAGTCTACTTTCAGTTTATTTGCTACAGTGGAAAACTGTCTCATTAATATGAAAATCCCATTAAAATGAATAACTTTATAATATATTTTCTTAATCATTTATAACTGTGCGAAACCACCCTTTTCCCTAGTCTATAGTGCTCTAGTGCTATTTGGGAGTAGCAAGCTACACTGAGAAAAAGTAAATCAGCAATACTTGGCCTGATGTTGCAGGAAGATTTTTCTCAACAACAGTGTCAATTTAAGCAGCTTCAGAGCAAGAAAAAAGGGTTGAGGAGAGAGATTAGGCTGACACAGTGCTGAGTGATCCATCTCTTCCTATGGCAAAGGAAGGGTGACAGCAGGTTCAGGAGGTGTCCTGTGTTGAATGGGAGGCGAGTAGATTGGGCACACTCCTGACCATACATAGTCTACATCTTCGCTGCCAGGCAAGAATTCACATGAAGTTTTTCAAGCCATTTCAAAATCACTGACAATTCAGCAGCTGTTTAATTATATTTGAATTAAATTACTGCACTTGCATTTCACAAACCTTTAAATTAGGCCCAGTCCCACATTGGCACCACTAAGCCATGGGTTTTATTCGTTCAGAGCTATTTGAGTGATCAGATCAATAATCTAGACAGTCAATCTTTAAGTGTTTACAAATATCTTAGCATCAGGAGCTCTGGTTATGATGAGGTTATCCTGTATTATTTCTGTAAACAAAGAAATAAAATATTTTTAATTTGCACAATTTTCAAGTGCAATAGAAATCCTGCATTTCAATCAAAGGATTAGGAAAGCTTCAGGTAGACATACCAGCAGCATAAAACTTACAAGCAGGAATAAATTTACAGTCAAAATCAGGAGAAATGGGAAAAAAGTGGAGGCTTAAAACATACATTTCATAATGTATCTGTGGTTTAATGCAACTTTGAAATCCTTTTTTTTCTTACTTTCTGGGGATAGTTTTAGTGAAGAAATAAATGAAAATATTCAGCTAGGCTCCTTAATGTCACTGCAGACAGAATATTATTTTTGCTTACTGTAAACCAGAGCCCCAGAAACCTATTCTGCTGTCAAATATACTATACCATTTGGACCTGGAATGGAACTATTTTAGTTTGTAAAATAAGCATCATCACTTGGACTCCAGAGCTCTCACAGACTTGGTAGACATATCTGTTAAGCCACTCAATTCTATTTTAAAAGTCATAGCAGTCAGTCTCCAGTGACTGGATAAAAGTGAATATCATGTTCATTTTTAACAGGGATAAAAAGAAGGGCCCTGGGAAGTACAAGCAGGTCAGTCATACCTCAGAGCCCAGTAAGACCATGAAACAGATCTTCCTGGAAGTTATGCTGAAATGTGTGGATGACAGAGAGGTGATTAGAGACAGTCAGTACGGCTTCACAGAGGTCAAACTGTGTCTGACTAATATAGTGGCCTTCTACAATGGAGTGACAAGAGCTACAGATGTCACCTACCCAAACTTGAACTGTAAGGCCTTTGGTGCACTTCCTCCAAACACATCCTTGCCACTACTTTGGAGAGATATGGTCTGATGGATAGTTGGACAAAAATGGGCCGTGTCCAACAAGTTACAATCAACGGCTCAGTATCCAAGTGAAAACCAATAAAGAGTGGTGTCCCCCAAGGATGCACACTGCAACCAATACCATTTAATATCTTTATCAATGACATAGACGAAGGGATGGAGTGCACGCTTAGGAATTCTTCACAGGACACCAAGCTGAGAGGTGTCTTTGATTTTCTGGAGCAAAGGAAGCCATCCAGAGGGACTTTGGGAAGGCTTGAGGTCTGAGTCCATGTGAACCTCATGAGGTTCAACAAGGTCAAGATCCTGCACAAGTGTCAGGGCAACCCCCAGTATCCATACAGACTTGGGTATTTGTCATGGTATTGAAAGCAGCCCTGCAGAGAAGGACCTGGGTATATTGATGGATGAAAAAATTGACTTAAACTGGCAGTGTTCACTTTCAGACCAGAAAGCCAATCATAACCTAGGTTGCACTAAAAGTATGGCCAGCACAGTGAGGGAGGTGATCTTTCCCCTTGACTTCATTCTTGGGAGAGTCTATCTGGAGTACTGCCTCAGGTTCAGGGGCCCCTGGCAAAAAAAGACATGGACCTCTTTGGTGGGTCAAGAAGGTGACCATGAAAAGAGTCAGAGAGAGGGCTGGGACACCTCTGTGACTCTCTGAGAGAGTTGGTGTTCTTCATCCTGGAGAACGGAAGGCTGTGGGAAGACCTTCTTATGGCCTTTCAATATGTAAAGGAGCCTTATAAGAAAAATAGAAAAAGACTGTTTGCCAGGGCCTGTACTGACAGGACAAGGGGCAAGTGAAAGAACATTAATTTAGATTGGATATACCAAAAAACACTTTTTACAATTAGGGTAGTTGCAACAGGTTGCCCCAGAGAAGTTGTGGATGGCCATCATTCACAATAGTGTTTGGTTTATGTGGCAAACTAACAGGAGGACCTGCCCCCATGTAGGGCAGAAGCAACTGGCTCCACTATGGGCTTGCCGCTGGCAAAGGCTGATCCCATCAGAGATGTTGACAGCAGCTTGGGATAACAGATTTACGAAAGGGTGAAAAACACCGCACAATAGCAGCTGGGAGAGAGGAGTAAGAAAATCTGAGAGAAACAGCTCTGCAGACACCAGGGTCAGTGAAGAAGGAGGGGAAGGAAGTGCTCCAGTTGCTGGAGCAGAGATTCTCCTACAGTCTACAGAGAAGACTATGGTGGAGCAGATACCCAGTCTGCAGCACGCAGAGGACCTCACACTGAAGCAGGTGGATATGCTCTGAAGAAACCCACATCCCATGGGGAGACAGTGCTGGAGTAGGCTCCTGGCAGGAACTAAGGGCTGTGGAGAGGAGACCACAGAGGAGCACGTTTTCTGGCAGTGAGACCCACACTGGAGCAGTCTGTTCCTGAAGGCCTCACGTACCTCATGGAAAGGATGCACAGTGGTGCAGTTCATACAAAGAGCTGTGGCCTCTGGGAAGGACTCACGCTGGAGAAGTTCATAGAGGACTGTCTTCAGTGGGTGGGACTCCATGATGCTGCAGGCTAAGGGCACGAGAAGGAAGGAATGGCAGAGACACCATGTGATGAACCGAATGCAAACCCCATCCCCCTTATCCCCCTGCACTTACTGAGGTGGCAACGTAGAACACTCAGGAGTGAAGCTGAGACTGCGAAGAAGGGAGGAGTGGGGAAAAGGTGTTTTTAGATTAACACTTGTTTCTCATCTTATGCTATTTGATTAGCAATAAATTAAATTAATATCCCCAAGATGAGCCTTTTTTGCCCATGATGGTAATTGGTGAGTGACGTCCCTCTCCTTGAAGCACAAGTTTTTTGTCATATTTGTTTCCCCATCTTGTAAATGAAGGGGGGGTGACAGAGTGGCTTGGTGGGCACCTGGTGACCAGTCAAGGTCAATCTATCCCAATGAGGCTTTGAGCAACCTGACTTGGTGGAAGGTGCCCCTTCGTATTACAGGGGGACTGGAAGTGAATGACCTTTGAAGGTCCCTTCTAACCAAAACCATTTTATGATTCTGTGATCTTGGAAAAATGTAGTTTCCTTTTTTCCATGTACAAAAGCAACATAAAAAATCCAAAACAAAGTAAACCAAACCAAACTAAACCAATCAACCAAACAAACAAACTCCAAACCAACTTATATATCTATCTGCCTTTTAAAACAAACTCCTGTCTTCCTATCTATTTTTTATGTCTATTACATTTTGATCATTTTTGATGAAATGGACTACAAAGGTCTGGACTATACACAGTAGCTTTCTACCTCAGGTGCATTTGTAAGAGCATCATTCTAATAGACTTCTTGCTGCCATTATTTTTAGTCACTCCTCTGCACTGGATTTGAACCAGAGGGCTAACAGGAACAATATAACTGGCTAACACTGGTGCTGTTCAGCTGCTCTCACAAGAACAGGCTAATGATAAAATGTGAAGGTTTGGCATCTCTAAATTGTATATAGTAAGATATGAGTAGAGCACTACAATAACCGTGAATTCTCTTCTTAACCTGGATTCTGACAACAAATCCTTTGTCCTCTTAACTGCTAAAGCAGGGAGTAAAACTGCTACCTCAATAATTTGTGCTGGATTTTTATTTAATGTTCAGCATCCAATGAAAGAACAGGCTATTAAAGCAGGCAGCCTGAGCTGTTCAGCAGAGAAGTGAGTAACCTAACCCACTAGTATGCAGCAACAGCCACAATGGGAGAGGCATGGAGAGGTTACATCTATTATGTTTTACAGTTTTACAAAACTGAGTATAGAAACAGATACCAGGACATAATCTAGCATATAACAGCAATAAAAAGAAAGTTGCCCATAATAAGGTATTCACTCAAGATTGGTTCATTGTCTTGTAATATTTTTAGCATTCGCCATATTCTGCTTTAATAAAAATTCAATAGTACAATAGGTACCAAAAAAAAAAATCCTCTTCAAAAAGAATCTGTCTGTGAAAAAAGCATCTGGAATGTTTTAAAATGAATCAAGAGTCCCAAATGCTAAACGGAAAACCAGGCCTTTTGTAAAAAAAAAAAAAAAATAATTTAAACAATAAAACTATGAAATGTGGAATGAGACAGTGGCATACTTTCCTCTGAAAATTAAATTAATAAATTCTCTTATAGAGACTTGATTTATGTATTGAAGTCCATTGTTTATCAGACATAAAACATAGAACAACTCTATTGCACAAAAAGCAGAAACACTGGCAGTAGGAGTAGTGTTATGAGTAACAGACAACTATACTGTATCGGTGCTTCCTACAAGAACACTGAAAATGTAGATGAATAATACTTTTGCTTGCCATTATGGCTGCAGTTGTTTTAGTTGTGACACTAAGGATGAGTGCTGCCTATGAATCCCTGAAAGTCTTTCTATCTCTTTCTGTACTCTACCATGTCCCAGGTAGCTACATCACACCAACTGATAAAATCCTGCTGTATTTGGAGATGGCTACTGGTGGAAAGGGCAGAAGTGAGAGAAGCAGAAGTTTTTTCACAACTGAAATACATTTAATTGAAAAAGGTAAAGTTACAATTTTCATGTCTAAGGCTAACACTACAGCACACACAAATCATTCAGGACAAAAATGGAGACAAGCAACCTAGAAATAAAACTAATTTATTAATATGAATTGCAAGTAGTTTTTACTACCTGAAGGAGAGGAATCAAGTTTTCCTTCCCAGTTTATCAGAGATTTCCTTTACAAAACATCTTATTTTATTCTAGGTTCAACCTATTTAAACATTCAAACCTATTTAAACATAGGCAGTAAAAAGTGTGGCTTCTAACAAGTCTTGTTTGTTATACCAGAACTGAGACATCTAAGATTGTCTCAACTTGAATAAATAAAATAAAATTTGTACTTACTGATATGTCATCACTGAAATCTATTTCATCCAAATCAAGGTATTCAGGGGCTTCCATTATTCTTCTATGGACATTTTCGGTGAGTCAGCACATAAATAAAGACCTAATCAAGAAAAAAGAAATGGATTGTCTTTAAATAAAGAGTCAAAACCACATAGAAATGGTTCACACAGTTGGTATACATAGCAGTATGCTATGTCTGCTATCAGCAGATTACTGAAAACATTTAACTCGAATACTAAAGTCTTTCATAACTTAACCCTAAAAGCTAAATATGATTTGCCACATCTACTCAGCATATCGTGAAGCAGACATTTCAATCTTTAGGGTGAATAGCTAAGCAGTACTTGAAATGGAAGTCAAAAATGCTTGATTCAGCATCATTCAGTCCCTCCAGCAACTCAATACAGGTGTAAAGATCTAAGTTGTTCAGCACCCTCGTAACCTTGCAACTGTACCTGTGTTAAAGATACATCTTCTCTTAAGGATGCAACTTCTGTTAATACAATTTTCCCCTGCCCAAGATGGCAGAAAAGAACAGAGAATCATGCTGCACACAGAAAACAAAATCCTATCACACCTTTTCTCTGCTTATAAGCAGACTAACACCCAGTCCAGTCAGTGCTTTACAGATGAATGGTGTACCAACACTCAGCCTGCGAGTGCACACATCACAAAAGAGTAATGAAGGCAAAGCCAGAATTATATCAGTGTGCACAAATTATCAGGGGCCTTAACCATTTCCTCACAGCAAAAGAAAAAGAAGAAAAAATTCTCTCGTGTCGTGGTTTACTATGGGCCGATTTTTTCAAACCTTTTACACAATCGCTATAAGATGAGAGAAGTTTGATATAAACAAAAGAGACTTGACATGGGGGAATAATATTAAATTTATCACTAGCAGGATAAAAACTAAAGAATAATATATACAACAATTCTAACTAGGTAAAATTATGAAGAAAATGTTATGTGTTTACAAAATTATCCCTTCCCCTGTATCAGTCTAGGAGGAGAAAAGTCTTTTTTGTAGGGTTTACAGTTCCTCTAAATCAAATTTGCAGTACTTGAAAGTTTTTCTTCTATGATCTCT
>VXAY01001844.1:316870-328656 GCA_013399855.1 Oxyruncus cristatus
CACAGGTCTCCAGCAAGACTTTGTTTCATCTTAGGCCTCCCATGGAGTTACAGTTTCCTCCGTGCACTTCTCTGCTCCAGCACAGGCTCCTTCATGAGCTTCAGGAAGGTTTCTTCACTCCAAATAATCTTCCACAGGTGGCAGGAGTTTTAAAGTCTCTTCCCCTGCTGGAGGGGGAGAGGGGGGCCCCCCAGGTCTCTCCTCCCCCCTCCTGCTACACTGACCTTGGAGGCTACATTGCCATCTCTTGTTCTCCTCCACTCTACTCCAGGCTGGAATTTCTTCTGCCCAATTCATCTTCTCTTCCATTTTTTTAAATATGTTATTCACAGACGTGTTACTAAAACTTGTGATTGGCTTTGCTCCGGAAAACTACCTGGAATTAACCATTTTTAGCCCCTGGGGGGGTGGGGGTGGTGGTGGTGGTAAACCCATGACATCTCGCAAAGCAAGAAATTTGGCTGGAAAACTCATTATGTAGATCTGAATAAATTGGAGCTCAAACAATCAGAAGATCAAAAACAATAACCCCTCATTCTTAATTCTAATGAGAATGAAGGTGTGTGTTATCACTACACGTAAGTGCAACAGAAGAAAAAGTAGAAAAGCAAGCTATTTTAAAGGAAGCTGAACAAGGAAAACGTAATGCATTTTTAAATACTATGAGGTACCACATAAGTGTTAAGTATTATTAGGGAAGAAAATAAAACCCTCCTAGTACTTGTACATAACAAAAGGAAATGCCTGAAGGAAAAAAATAACACAAGCCCCATTTATTCATATGATAACTGCCAAGAAATATGTCAATGAATAATGAAGTCAGCTGTGTAGGTCTAAATAAAATCACTGTGTGAAACATTCATATGCATTCAGGAATTTCCTAGGATAAAGGGTCTGAAAAAATTGCTTTTCTGTAGGTGTCATTGGCAAATAAGCTGCAGTCATTAATCTCCCTAATAACAGACTATCCAAGGACAAAGCTGACCTTGAGACACCTGTTCTTGAGAAGTTATTAGAAAGAGAACCAAGAGGCATCTACAGCTTTAAGCTAAAATAAATGGAAAAGAAAATTTTTCTTTCTCACCAAGTAACTGAAGATAAAGCACTATCAGCATCCTTTTCTTATTAAATGAATGTACTAGTTCTGGCTGGGATGGAGTTAATGTTCTTCGCAGTAGCTAGTATGGGTCTGGGGTTTGGATTTGTGCTGAAAATGGTGTTGATAATTCAGGAGTGCTTTCATTACTGCTGAGCAGGGCTTATGCAGAGACAAGGCCTTTTCTGCTCTTCACCCCACCCCACCTGTGAGGAGGCTGGAGGTGCACAAAGAGTTGGGACAGCTGAGAGAGGTGATCCCAACTGACCATGTGGGATATTCCAGACCACATGGCATCATGCTCACCATATAAAGCTTGGGGGGGAAGAAGGAGGAAGGGGGAGATATTTGGGGTGATGGTGTTTGTCTTCCCAAGTCAGTGTTAAGCGTGATGGAGCCCAGCTCTCCTGGAGATGGGCAAACAACTGCCTGCTGATGGGAATTGTGGATTAATTCCTTGTTTTGCTTTGCTTGTACGCACAGCTTTTGCTTTGTCTACTAAACTGTCTTGATCCAATCCCTGAGTTTCCTTACTTTTACTCTTCCGGAGTGGGTGAGCAAGTGGCTGTGTGGTGCTTAGTTGCTGGTTGGAATCAAACCACCACAACAAAAAAGAATTAAAGAAAACCCAGATTTTGGAAGGGGGAAAAGTTACTGTGCAAGAGCAGCCTGAAGAGAGGAGTGAGAATATATGAAGAGCAACAGCTCTGCAGAAACCAAGGTCAGTGAAGGAGTGGGAGGAGGTGCTACAGGTGCTGGAGCAGAGATTCCCCTGCAGCCTGTGTTGAAGACCATGATGACGCAGGATGTTGCCCTGCAGTCCATGGAGGTCCACAGTGTAGCAGCGATCCACCTGCAGCCCATGGAGGACCCCAAGCCACAGCAGTTGGATGCCCAAAGGAGGCTATGACCACATAGAAAGTCCATGCTGGAGCAGGCTCCTGGCAGCACCTGCGCACCTGAAGAGCATGGAGCCTAAGTGGGAGCAGTTTGCAGGCAGGGCTTGTGACCACCCCTCCACAGAGACAGACACTAGCTGACAGTTTATCACCATGACTACTGATATCAGCTCAAACCAAATTATTACGTCAGTTTTAGCAAGACAAATGCTGACTGCGTATGTCAAATGTATTTGACAAGTGCTGACTATATTTGCTAACCACCAGAGAGTGGTTGGGCACTGGAAAAGGCTCCCCAGGGAGCCTGACAGAGTTCAAGAAGCTTTTGGACAATGCTCTCAAGTACATGGTGTGATTTCACAAATTTCAGAGAATACTCTGAGTTGCAAGGGGCCCACAAGGATCCTCAAGTCCAGTTCTTAAGTGAATGGCCCCTTCAGGGATCAAACCCACAACCTTAGTGTTATTAGCACCACACTCTAACCAACTGTCCTGTGTAGGGCCAGGATTTGATGATCCTTGTAGGCCCTTACCAAACTAGAATATTCCATGATTCCACGACTCTGTATGTACTGTCCTACAAATTAAAGGATTCTATCATTACAGAAGGTGATATATGTATGAAGTAGGAATGAACATTAAAATATAAAAGTTTAAAGGTTAAAAACAACTAGGGACCACATAACCTACAAATAGTCTGAAAACAAACTAACGCTTCAAATTAAATGGTTTACAAAAATGCCCATCCAGTACATTAAAAAACCAGTGGAAGAGAAAAATAAAGCTGCTCGAAACATGCCATGCAAGCAATAATCAAGAAGTGACATAGCATTTTTATTTTTCAATTAAAACTGATTTATTCAGTTAATAAAAACTTCAGTAAAAAAAGACTCCATAGCTCTAGTAAAAGAACTACTGTTCCTGATTACCACATATCTCAAGATTTTACAACAAAAAATTCGCAACCCTTCAAACTTTTTTAAATTTCAAGAAGCCATTGAGGCAAAAAAAATTGTTGTATCCATGTACAGCTGACAAAAGGACTGCATTTTACCTAGTGATGCAGATAACCCATGAGGTCAATCCACAGTCTTGTATAATTACTTCTCCAAAATGTTATCTTCCATCTTTACAAAAAGACAAAGACTATGAAACACACAAAGGCCGAAGAGAAAGTTGGTAACCAAAACAAACACATTTTCTCTACAGAAAACTTTCAGAAGATAGTGTTCAGTTACATGAAAAGAAAGGGTAGGAGATTAATGCATTCTGTTTGCTACAAAATTTTAATTTTTTTCTTGATAAGGTAAAATTGGACAGCAACTGAAGTCACATACTACAACTAATAAGATTTCCCATGACTATACTTGGAGTTTTAGTCAAAAGGTGTACTTTTTTGTTAAAATTCAATGCAGGAGGACTACAAAATGTATAATGCAAACCATATGGTAAGGATAGCACACAGAGTTGTGACTATTTTGAGAGTTTTGCAATGGCTGAATCCAGCACATTACCAGAAGCACCAACAATCTGAATAGCATTCACAAGATCATAAGCACAACTGGTCAAATTCAAGGTAAAAATAATTGCAACCAAAATTGCAACTGCCCGTAATGGAGGACATGAGATGAATAATGTGTTTCCAGTACCAACATCAAAGCAACACAGATGACTGTCTCTAGCCTGTCAGCAGAAATGTTTGACATTTAACATAAAAATTTTCCTAATTGTATTTTGGAAGCTAGTAATTTAATATTCCACAAAATTTTAACCCAAAAGAGGGCATTTCCTTTTCTGGCAATTTGAGTTGCAGAGAACCACGTGCATCTACATGTACGTTTTTTACAGATAAAAGAAACCTGGTCTGCTTTCAGAATTCACACCTAAAAGAAGTAAACCACACAAACATCACCCATATGTACTCAAGAAAAATTGTCTTTTTATAGTTTTGTGAAGCAGTTCACCAGGAGAAATCATCAAGCTAACAATTACCACACAGAAACATAGTAATAATAGTATCAATACAGTAAAATATTGCATATGTTGCATTGCAACAGATAATAAACAGAATCCAAAACCAAATTCATCCTTCTCCTTTTCAAACACGAGCAACACAGATTTCCTCTGCTGTTGTCCTTCTCAGCTAAAACTAGACATCTGAGCTCAAATCCTGTTGCTAGCAAACATGCAACAAAATCAGGTGAATGAGCAAAAAAGGGACAAAAAAAAAGCTATTTCCAATATCATACTAATATTACTAATAATAGCAGTGAAGTATTAGATGCAGGGAACCAATCCATCAAGCTCTGCAAACACTAACACTTTACTCTGGATTGATTACCTGCGTATGGAACACAGTTGTGCACAGATTTAATTTTAAGGTGGATCAAGCCTTGGATTTTTCTATCCACTGTGTCTCAAACAAACAGTCACACTATCAGCAATCCCTAGCGGCTGGTATGCCTTTTGAGGATGAAGAACGTGGGTAGAGCAGGAATGTTTTAGAAGTCAGTTCAGCTGCCATGAGCTAACCAATACTACTGCACATCAGGGAAGAACAAGGCCATACAGGTGAGCATTTGCTGCCTGGCAATTAACTGACTGAATGAAGATACTGATGTGACGGGCAGGATATTAGCAAATATCATGTTCAGTTTCTTGTTCTGATTGTTAAATGCAAAACCGTGGAACAAAAAAGCATAACTGATGCAGTGACTCTGTGCAAAAAGGCTGTAGTGAATTCAGTAGCTTCAAAAGGAAATTGATCCAGGACCTCAGACAAAAGCAGTCTCAGTGTAGCATGTGAAAGACTAAGCCCAAGAGGGAGCACAGGGAAAATGTCCTTTATTGAGCCAAAACAAAACAAGTAATTGAGAATGCATAATGTTAATTATTTATGGATACATAAATAACAAGTAACAATAAAAGATCTGCTGTCAATTAATGTTTATTTCAGTTGTAACTCAAAGAAATCCCGTCACATGGGATTTTATTTGCCACATCTCAGAACTACTATTTACTTAAAGTTTCAATCAAATATAAAGTGAATCAGATGTAAAATACTTTTAAGTATTTGCAGCAAAAGGCTGTTTTCTTAAGAACAGTTAATATTAAAGGTTCAGGCATTAAATGCCAGCATGCCAAGTGAGTTGCTTTTTAATTAGGGGATAAAGTTACATTTTTCAATTATAGGTCTAAGACAACAAAATAAACATACGACCCTTTCCTAAGCATCAGGAGCTGTAGTAGCTCAAGATGAACAAGGCTGTGGGCAGAAAGGAAAGACTTTACATCTTTAATTTAAGCATACAGTATGTGTTTCAACTAATGTTTGAAATCTGGTAAGCATTTGAATTTTATTCCCTAACATTAAGAAATACCAAGATCATAACCCCAAATTTCTTCACTTTCAAACAAATAGAAGAGTGTAATATTACATTATGTCAAATGTATGCAATGAAAAGCCCAGCATCCAGTTAAAATCTACAGCTGAGGAAGGCATGTCATATTGCCAGCACTAGGAAATATCTAAAACTGAACTCAGTTCCTCCATCCTCAAATTCTGCTGTAACAGTGAAGTTGTACCAAAAGTTAATTTAGTCTTTCAACCTTATTTAATACACAGTGTGAGAAATGCACTAGAGTATGTTCAGGAGGTCTGCCATAATTTAGGGGTGTGAGAATGGGACTAGAGAATGAAAGCAAGAAGGGTCCTAACAGAGCTAGTCTGGGCTAACACTACCATCTCTGTAGCTATCACATCTCTTACTGCTTCTTACACTTCCTGGTGCCTAGCTCTGTGTTGTCTTGTATTAAAGACTACGTGTTCTTTTAGACAGGTATCATGTGGTGACTCTACATTTGTCTGGCTTTTCATATAGCTGTTGTCCTTATTTATTAACAGAGCTTTGTGGGGCAAGAGTGATTCAATTAAACAATAAACATCATACAAATACACTGCAGTGGGCTCTGGAAGAGGTCACTTTTGAAGCTTTGTAGCAGATCCCCAGGAAAACTGAAAATGTTTCTTTGCTAAATACAAATGGTGCCTTTGCAGGTGATAAATGCAGAAGTCAAGCAGAAAGCATTAAAAACATAGAAATCATGCAGTACCATTAGAATAGAACTGAACAGTTCAGCTGGAAGAGACAGTGGTCATCTAGTTATGAATACTTTAAATTTAACATTATACATACACACACTTTAGAAGACCCCAGCTTCTCATTAATATTTATATTATTTTTACTATTTCTAAAGGGGAGATTACTTAGACATAATCCATAAATTTTCAAGCACATGACTTTGAGGCTACAAAGAGCAACAATGAAGCTCAAATGGAGGTTTATTTGCTTTTCAAGCTTAGTACTTTAACTTCACGTGTTCAACATGACACAGTTAGACTATGTTGACATTTTTCAGTCATGTATATGGGCTTGAGTACATTGCACAACCAACTTTTCTTACTTCTAGGGCTCCCAAAGTGTTTTTTTCTGGTTACATGACAAAACATCTTTTTTGACTTGTCCTTAAAATTACCTATCCAGTCAAATTTCAAATATAAAAATATAAAGGGAAGGTTCAATAGGAGCAGTAGGAGATATTAAAGAGTTAAGATGAATTTTAAATAACAATTTATTGTAAAAAAAAAAAAAAAAGTTACAGTGAGGCTGAAAAATTAAGTGATTTATTTCAGTGAAGGAATGAATTCTGTGACCATGATTACCTAATCCCTTATCGCACTTACTCAGAAATATTCCCGAGTTTAAAAGTTCATGACAGCAATTCATAATAGTGTGATACCTCTAAAGCAAGCAAAAATAAAAGCACTGCTTTTAGTCACCACTCAAGAACCACCAGTGCACAAGCTACACTGATAGGACAAGAAGACAGAATTCAGCAAAGCACAAGATAAGAACAAATGTATTTGTTCCTGGCCAAGTATAATCAGACTTCTCCTAGTCATATACCTGGACCTCAAGAACACATATTCGTCCATATTGCTTGCATATATAGGAGGTGATTGCCCCAGTCTACTCCGTACTGGTGGAGCCTCACCTCAAGTGTTCTGTACAGTTTTGGGTGCCACAGTATAAGAAGGACCTAAAGCTATTAGAGTGTCCAAAGGAGGGCAATGAAGATGGTGAAGGGCCTTGAGGGGAAGCCGTGTGAGAGTGGCTGAGGTCACTTGGAGTGTTCAGTCTGGAGGAGACAGGGAAGACCTCATTGCAGTTCACAACTTCCTTGTGATGGAAAGAGGAGGGGCAGGCACTGATCTCTTCTCTGTGGTGACCAGTGACAGGACCCAAGGGAACTGTATAAAGCTGTGCCCGGATAGGTTTAGGTTACATATGAGAAAAAGATTCTTCACCCAGAGGGTGGTTGGGAATTGGAAGAGGCTCCCCAGGGAAGTGGTCATGGTACCAAGCCTGACAGAGCTCAAGAAGCTCTTGGGCAACACTCTCAGAAAGGTGGCATGATTTTTGAGGCTGTCCTGTGCAGTGCCATTAGTTGGACTTCGATGATTCCTGTGTTTCCCTTCCAGCTCAGGATGTTCTATGATTCTATAATTCCTATGGAGTCTTAGGGGAGACTCGCAGATAACGTGTGCTCACAGCCCAGAAAGCCAGTCATATCCTCGGCTGCATCAAAAGCAGCGTGGCCAGCAGGGCAAGGGAAATGATTCTGCCCCCCGGTTCCCCTCTGGTGAGGTCCCACCTGTAGTACTGTATCCAGCTCTGGATGCAGAGGAAAGGAAAGACATGGACCTGTTGGAGTGGATCTGCAGGAGGGGCACAAAAATAACCAGAGGAATGGAATACCTCTCTTGTAATGAAAGGTCGAGTGAGTCAGGGATGTTCAGACTGCAGAAGAAAAGGGTCCAGGGAGATCTTATTGCAGCTTTTCAGTACTTCAGAGGGGGCTTACAAGAAAGATGGGGCAGACTTTCTAGTAGTGGTAGAACAAGGGTTAGTGATTATAAACTTAAAGAGGCTAGTTTAGGCTAACTATAAGGAATACATTTTTTACAGTGTGGGTGGTAAAACACTGGAACAGGCTGATGAAGAAGTGTTAGATGTCCTATCCCTTGAAACATTCAAGATTAGGTTGGACAGGACTCTGAGCAACCTGATCTAGTTGAAGATATCCCAGCAGAACTAGCTGACCTTTAAAGGTCCCTTCAAACCCAAACCACTCTATGATTCTATGATTTCAAACAAGTCATATGGAAGTAGGTAATAGTATATGGTTCACCTACTCTATCTTCTACTTCCACGAATTTAATGGAAAATTCATCACAACAAAGACTGTTTCTATGTAAGTAAAATGTATGTCAGCATGCACAGAGTGAAGATAAAGTGTGCTTATTAAGGCACAGTTCCTTGCAGTTGTTAGATTTGTTGGGTTTTTTTAGCACACATATCTGACTGCAAGTGTTACCCTGAGGATGACATCTGTAACTAATGTACAAGCAAGTTTGCCATTAATATCTGTATGACTAAGATGGTAGCCACTTTAAGGCAAGGAGTGCCTATCTGGTAATTAGGAAGTACCTCCTTCTTGCTTTTCTAAATACTAGTCCATTTAGTTGTCGCATGAATAACCATTATATTTAATATCAAAAGACAGTGATTCTACTCCTCTATTTTCAAAAGAACATAGCAACATAACAATATGAAACAAATATTCAGGCTACTGAGTGATCTGACTTACTGAAGAGTTGTTTTTACTGTAACACAAATTGAAAGACATCTGCTCACTGCAAACCACCTCAGATTTCTTATAATAAAATCATCATTTCCACCCTCAGGTTTTATATTTCCTTCAACATTCATACATTAAAAAAACTGGACTCCAAGCATTCAGCCAGAAATACAGACTTGAGCACTTTGGAATAAGGCCTAGAAAAAAATAAAGTTGTTTGTTTCAATTAGCCTTGCAGGAGAAACCTTTGGAGTCAGAAATTAATAGCTGTTATTTCAAAACTGAAACAGCACACATGATTCAAGCACTGTACAAAAGCTTATCCACTGCCTGTTTAATGACAGGATCAAAACCAAATAAGAGGTCAACTGATGTGCTGAAAAAACTTCATTGGCTTTGATTAATCTATGATTTTATTCCCTCTGAACTACTACAAGGTTGTTTGTTCTTAATATGAAATATCCACAGTCATGCAAAATTAATATGCTTACTTCACTGCACCCTAACTTATATGACAACTGTTTGAGTTATTTCGTAGCAGCTAAGTCTTTCTGTATGCTTTAGGACTTATCGACATGCAGATCAAAACCAGATCAAACAACCTCCCTTTGTAAATTACATATGTACATGTACGTGTAAAATGTATATGCACATATGTAAAAATATATATATTTTATACATGCATATTATGAACATACAAATGTATATGTACAAAAGAAGGGAAAAACCGGGCAAAAACCTCACCAGAACACAGAGCAAGAACACACACTGCTCCATTATCACAATTTATTTCTACAATGCCACTGTCTGTAGTGATCTGTTGTCAACAGAGGCCAAACTAGGACAGTAGCCTTACTGGACACTCAGTGTGCATTTGGAGCTACTATCCTGGATGCAATCTGCAGACAAGCTGTAAGAAAAGCAGGTGGTGGGATTTACTTCAACTTCTAACATCTTAGCTTTTGCATGGAAGTGGAATCTTGTCTGGCTTTGCCACTTACCCAGTTGTCAACTCACGCTAGTAAGAAAAGCAGTGCTTTAACCATGCACAGAGGTACTGCTTCTCCTGAGTGCACTGCAGCACTCCTCTCCTCCTCACTTTAACATGCTGTTGTATGTGCACACAGGTAACACAGAGTCACTATAACCATTAATATCCATAAGCTCATTCCTTATTTAGTGATTTTCTGTATGAAAAAGAGATTCTACCTGTGAGATGAGATTAAATGAAACAATGCACTATTTACTCTTAGATATTTTTTGTTAAAGGCCATTAAACTAGTCAAGCATGGAAAATATTCTGTAGTTCTACTAATCTCCACTCCTACTTTCATGCCACTTACTTAAACTGTGGTGTGCTACTTCCTGCCAGCCACTGACCCTATTTGGGCATGAGGGCTGCTCCCTTCAGTTGTTTAAAAAGGATCTTTAAATGGTAATGAATTTCTGCTTCTTCCTTTAAACTGCTCTGTGAATATGTGTCTAATATCATGATTATCCTTGGTTACCATTTGTCCCCAAAATCAATTTTTTCAATCTTTCTACTAAACATATTTGTGACATCATGACTTTAAAATAACAAAGTGTTTCTGCTCAATGTAGAGAATAACAGTTCTCAAATCTCTGTTAGAAGAGAAATACTAATGTCCATTTGAAATTACCTTCTTTTGAATTTAAAAACAAGTCACCCAAGGGCACGAGAAACAGTCACAAAATAAAGCAAGCTACTTAAAGTGTGAAGTTCTTATCATTCATGTATGAAATGGTCACTTCTCATTAAAAAAATCAGCATCATCCTTATGACATATAATTTATTTTCTCAAATGAAATGTTCCAATGGTTTCAAAAAGGACACTTCAGGCAAACAGTGCACTTTCAAGCAGAAATTCTAACAACAAAGAATAAATTAAAAAAATTATTTTCCATCAATAAAAATAAATTTTCAGAAAAGAAAAATCCATTTCCTCAATGAAATAAGTGAGAAAGTGAGCAAAGACATTTTTAACAGCTTTGTATGTACTTAGAAATAAGTCGTCAATTGACCAACATTATCCCCCAAAAAAGCAGAAAGTTGTTGAGGTTAAAGTCCAGAATGGCATAGGGTGGAAGGGTACATCTCAGATCATTTAGTTCAAATCCTCTCCTCACACAGGGTCAGATACAGCAGGTTAAATTCAGGACTGCTTCCAGTTGGTTTCTGCATATGTCCAAGGACGGACACTACAAAATGTCTCCGGGCAACTGTGCCAGTGTTTGACCAGCCTCACAGCAAAAAAGTGTTTTTTTGTATTCAGATGGAATTTCACATATTTCACTTTGTGCCCATTGCCACCTTTTCTGTTAATGGATAACATCGAGAAGAGCTTCAGTCCCTCTTCTTCATTCTATCTCATCAGGTATTTATACACACTGATAAGATTTTCCTGAACCTTCTGTTCTCCTGGTTCAACAGCCCCAGCTCTTTCAGTCTCTGTTTATATTAAAGAGACTCCTCAGCCTTAATCATCTTTGTGTATCTGTGCTGGACTTGCTCCAGCAGGTCCATATCTGGCTTGTACTGAGGAGCCCAGAACTGGACCCAGTGTTCCACGTGTGGAGTCATCAGGGCCACCCCTCTTGACTTGCTGCCAACATTCCAGAAGGCTATTGGTGTGGGAAAAGAAAGGGCTTAGGGATGACCTTATTGCGGCCTTCCAGTTCCTGAAGGAAGCCTACAAGAAAGATGGAGAGGGACTATTTACAAGTTAGAGACTGGACAAGAAGCAATGAGTTCCAACTGCAAGAGAGTAGGTTTAGATTAGATTTTACGAAGAAATTGTTTACTGTAAGGTTGGTGAAACACTGGAACGGGTTGCACCAAGAAGTGGTGGATGTCTCAACCCTGGAATGTTCAATGCCAGATTGGATGGGGCTCTGAGGAACATGGTCTAGTGAAAGGTATCCTAGCCTATACCTAGATCATAGAATCATCAAGGTTGGAAGAGTCCATTAAGATCATCAAGTCCAACCAACAACCCAGCACTGCCTCTGTAACCTCTCAAACATTAAACCACATCACCCAGCACCAGATCCAGACACCTCCTAAACAC
>VXAY01001844.1:328666-353843 GCA_013399855.1 Oxyruncus cristatus
GAGCGATGAGGTCTTCCCTGAGCCTCCTCTTCTCCAGGCTGAACAAATCCAGCTCTCTCAGCTGTTCCTCACAAGACAAGTTTTCTACACCTCTCGTGAGCCCTGTTGCCCTTTGCTGGACACACTCCAGCTCCTCAATGTTCTCTCAAGTGAGGGGCCCAGAACTGAATGCAATACTCCATGTGTGGCCTCACCAGTGCCGAGTACGGGGTGGATGATCACTGCCCTGGTCCTGCTGGCCACACTACTCTTGATACAGGCCAAGAGGCCTTGGCCACCTGGGTACGCTGCCGGCTCATATCCAGCTGGCTGTCAACCAGCACCCCCAAGGCCCTTTCTGACGAGCAGCTCTCAAGCCACTCCTCCCCAAGCCTGTAGCGCTGCATGGAGTTGCTGGGATCCAAGTGCAGGACCCAACACTTCACCTTGTTAAACCTCATGCAGTTGTGCAGATCAACACTCCCCCCCAACTTAGAGTCATCTGCAAATTTACTGAGGGTGCACTCAATTCCCACATCCAGATCATCAATAAAGATGTTAAACAGGACCATCCCCAAAACTGAGACCTGGGGAACACTGCTAGTGACCTGCCACCAACTGGATTTAGCTCCACTCTACACAAGTCTTGGGGCCCAGCAATTCAGTCAGTTTTTTACCCATCAAAGAGTCCACCCATCCAAGCCATGAGCAGCCAGTTTTTCTATGAGGATGCTGTGGAAGACAGTGTCAGATGCTNCAGTTTTTTACCCATCAAAGATTCCCCCCATCCAAGCCATGAGCAGCCAGTTTTTCTAGGATGCTGTGGGAGACAGTGTCAAATGCTTTACTAAAGTCTAGACAGGCTATATCCACAGCCTTCCCCTCACCTACTAAATGTGTTACTTTGCCATAGAAGGATATCACATTGATCAAGCAGGACCTTCCTTTTGTAAATCCATGTTGGTTGGGCTTGATCCCCTGGTTGTCCTGCATGTACCATGCAATAGCACTCAGGATGATCTCTTCCATAACCTTCCCCAGAACCAAGGTCAGGCTGATAGGCCTGTAGTTCCCCAGATATCCTTCCGACTCTTCTTGTACTTGGGCATTACATTTACTAATTTCCAGTAAACCAGGACTGCTGGTAGATAATTGAGAGTGGTTTGGCAAGTGTTTTTGCCAGTTCCCTCACTACTCTGGGGTGGATTCCATCAGGACCCATGACCCTTAAGGTCCCCACCAACCGAAGCTATTCTATGATCCTATGACGAATAAGTGTTTGCAGACTCTTCCTTCCAGGGCTGTAACACATGGTATTCTTTCAAGCAGATCTCTGAAGATTTATGGACTATTATTTATGGTGGCTATTCTATTAACAACAAATTCTTCCTCTAAGCATTTATTATCTATTATTTTGCTAGTTTGTAAATGTGTGTGAAACTTAATAACAGAAAATTTTCATTTCAAATACTGGATCTCATAATGCTAACGATGTAAGATACCCAACAGACATGTAAGATACCCAAGGCAGACTAATTTTGCATTTTATATGATTTTTTTCAAAAGTTGTCATGGTTTCAATGATTTTTCATTTTAATGTCCTTTTTATATATTGAAGTATTTAATAGAGATAAGAACAAAAAAGAGAAAATCCTGTTTAAAGGCTTCTTAGGGTATACAGAAACAGAAACACCTATCAAAATAATTGTTTGCATAATCATGACATAAACAAGCTGCAATTAGGCTGTGCTTATCATTTCATTATGCTGCTCATTATGACCAAGATATCCTGTTTGTTCTGCCTGTTCAAACAGAAAAAAAAATAACTCCCTTCATGAAAGCAATTTTTTAAAAGTGTTTCAAAAGGAAGCTGGAGCTGGTAAACACATGTTCTTATGGGAAATTGCCATAATCCTGACTATATCCCAGCAGGATAAAAAATATTTCTCACAAACTCTCTTATACAAAATCTAGAACATATGTATGACAGACCATGCTTCATATCCTTTTAAGGAACTTGCTGGATTAATGAAGAAGACTTTACTCTTGCCTTTCTTTTCAAAAGTCTACCTTTTGCTACAGGTATTCTGCAATATTTGTTTTCCCTCCTATTTTCATGATTTCTGCAGATTCATGGATCTGCAAAAGAGGCTACTGAAGTTTACATCTAGACCCCCTACTGACAGCATCTTACTACAGCCTTCTAAAGAAGTATATCCAACACAGTCTATTGATAAATGCATTTCATTATGCTTGTACCACTAAGCTCCTACCATTCTGCCAGGGCAATTATCAGAGAAATCAATACAGTTCTTATTTTTTATGTGGTTGCTAAGAGGTTTTGAAACTGACCTCATTTTTTTTTTTTTAATTTTTTTTTTTTTTATTACTATTGACTGATACACCAAAAAGAACACAAACAGTTCAACACAGCTCCCTTACTAATTGTCATTCAGCTAAATATCTATAAGCCATCAGGGACACATAAAAGTCACAAATTTCTGGATGGGGAACACTAACATTGATGAAAATTTTAAAAGACTTCACTACTTGGAAAATGTAGATTACTCTTTAGAATCTAAAATGGACAGCATGGATTCCTCAGCTATGTTTTCTTCACTACTTCTTAACTGAGTTTTTGCCCTCTTGCATCAAACAAGGTAATTCAGTTAAAGGAAACCAGACCACACTAGACATGGAAACATTCTGAATGCAACCAGAGACAAATGCAAGAAATGTCTTGAACTTATTCTAAACATAGTTCTTTGATATTCCAAATCAGAAACCTAGCAATTAGTCTTTCTGAAGAGCTCTGTGATTCAATATCACCTACTGTAATTATCTATTTTTACCCAAACCAGAATCAGTAGCAATCAGAACTCTGCCAGGACTACCGTGCATGTTGTCTCATGCATCATCTTCTTTCTAAATTGTTATTTTTTCCAGAATTGTTTTCCAGACAGATGAACAGCCATGCCTCATTGTCTTCTACTCACTGGAGCAATCCTGACCTTTATGATTTGTGCAATTTGAAATTATGCATTTAAAAGACAGCACAGATTAGAAAAGACAACACTTCTGCCCTGTGTAATTTACTAAATTTTTAAAAAGTGGATTTAGAACTCCTCTATTCTGATTTATCAGCATTTTGCTAACACGTATGCTGCATTTGTAGAAATAGCTGCAGAAAACAGAGAAAAAGAAAATAATCAGACCTTTAATGAACATACAGAAATTTATAACTGACGCTTTCCATGTTGAAATATCACAGATGGTAAGATTAATTTTTAAACGAGTGTTCCTTCTTTACCACATGCAAAAATATTGCAGCAGTATTTTTAACTTTTTGGATGTCAGTTGGCCACAATGACTTGCTACTACAGTTGGAAACCAGACCACAAATGTTCTACCACTGAAGTTTAAATCTATCTCTTGGTTTTGACTCCATGCTATAAATTACTAAAACAAACAGAAAAAATTTCATTTGAACTTCTGTTACTTTTCTATCCAGGAGTCTACTCTCCAGACAACTATTCAGACTTCCCTGCTCTGTTACATGTGACTCTCTTAAAGCCCAGTATTTTCAGTGCTCTGCCTAGAGGATTCAAGATACTTCTGTGGGTGTCACTGTTAATTAAGGACACATGGAAAGGAAATGAAGGAGCCAAAAAGCAGCCTTGTTGTCTGGAAAAACACCAGAATACATGGACATGGGTGACAACAGTAGGAAAAATCAGAGCTGGATAACAGGAAATGTTCGCAGCTGACAGAAACAGTTTAGTTAGTGCCTCTTTTTCAAGCATATGAAGAAGCTGAATGAAGAAAAAATCAGCCCCAAATGAAAAACTGGGGCAATGACCTCAAAACTTCAAATGTAACTGAAAAAAACCCACAGAAATGATAACAAGGATGAGCCTATCCCAACAGTTAAAACATATTTTCTTTTTATATATTCTACTTAAACTTTACTAAACATGTAGTCATTCATAACCCTATCCAAATCATGTAGTTAGCTGGACAGAGAGAATCCCGGTGATAAATCAGTAGGGAACAACAGAGATACACTTACTCACTGAATCATTTCAAATTAAGCTTTTTACTCTGTCGTAGCTTCATTTTTGCTCCACACCAACTACTTTTCTGTTTGCAGTGAAAGAAAAGCATGCCAAAACCAGATGATTCCAATCTCTGGTGACTATTAACTAGTACCCAATTCTGATTTCTAAAAGCTTGCCTTCACAAGTGAAACGATACAACCATATCACTTAGGATGACCACTGAAAAGGACTGTAACTTAAGATACATAAACTGTATGCCTAAGCCTCTTACCATGCAAAGAGAAGAACTGAGCTCTCATCACTGAGCTATCACCATAATTTCCAGATGCCCTCAACTCCTCTACCTCTGTTGAGATAGCCTGAACTCCACACACAAACTCTTCTCTAGTGATGACTCTTGGGCCCACCAGGAACAGCTGTTCCATTTAGTACCATGTTGACAGGAATTTGAAAGAATGTATGGCCAAATGTGTGACCGCAATCCCTTGTTTTCTCACAAAAAATTATACCAACCAACATTTCTACTCCTAGTTCTGGAATGGTGCAAAAGAATAAACTTAGAAACTCAGAATAGATTATGTACTGAGGGGGAAAAAAACCCCAACAACCAAAACTGAGAACATTTGGCAGACAGCAGCTTAGCATCAGAAGCAAGTATGTAGTTGTCCACAACTGACAAGTAAGCAGAAACACTGATTGGCTAGATTTGGTTTAAAATCTGCACAAGCAATTTAGAATCAATGTTATAATGTTTAGTTTTTAAGTAAACAATATTGTCATAGGAAAGTTCATGCTTGTGGATAGTACACTATAATTTGTAGTTTTATTAACATAATTTTCTGTATCTACAAAGCAAATTATCGGTCTTGGCATGTGACCAAGGCACAAGTGTAGTCACTTCACTGGGAATAAATGCTGTTGGCTAGGCAGTGTTGTAAAACTGTTATTCCATTTTTCCAACAAAGGAGTATTTCTTTTACTGCCTCTTTTTCACATACACTGAAACATGCAACAACACTCCAGTTAGGATCTGTCCCAGTTTTAGGAAGAAAAGACAGCTTTAATACTACTCAGAACAAATCAGCAACTGTTTAAGAGATTATTCCTTTTAAACAAGATCCAACCTTTTCCTCTCACTTGTTACAAGGTAAAGCGGCATTACATCTGGTGAGCAAGGAGGAACAAGGATTTCCTGGTTTGTATATCCCACTACACAGCAAAAAGCGTTGCCAATCCCAGAAGCTGAATTTTGGAATACTGTCAAAATTGTGAACCTTATGTGGCCCAGGATGTTCATACGGTGTTTTAATTATAAAGATGATTCCCTGATATTTATCACAGCCATATAGTCTGAAAAGAAACTCTGGACCACTATGTCAATTCAGCACTCAGCTGCTGCTGCCAAATATGATCTTAGGTTGCTTGTTATCCAGCAAATCTGTCTTTCAAAAAGTATATTCTTGCTACTCAAAAATCAGTTGTAACTCTCACAAATGCTCTAGGGAGATGAGATATGTCTTACAATCCCAAGGAGAAGCCTGTCTGCACAAAGAAAAGAGTGTACTGTCCATAGCCATCAGAGTCCTCTGTGAGCTGGTGATTGAGGCTCATGTAAAATATGAACGTCCCTTATGTCATCACCATCCGTTCTTTTTGTGAATAGTTGAGATATCATACTAAAACCTTACATAAACTATAGTACAGATACTGCCCTGAGCAGGCATTTGTTCAGACACGCAAATTTTGCATCTTTATTGCCTTAAACCTGATATTGAGTTTAGAGAAGGCAGAATAACTAGGGCAAGTGAATCCTGAATCTGCCTGAAATCCTGGATCCAACAGTCTCCAGCTCACATAGCCACGTTCTCAAAGGTCTGACCATTAATGAAGAATTTCACCCACTTGGTTTATTCAAACACTCTCAGATCCATCACAGGCACAAGTGCTGATGAGCTACTGAATTTTGTAGCAGTACTGTTCTTTGAGGATTTGCAGAAATACATGCAGAGCCATAAAGTGCTGGAGAGTCACACAAAGAAACTAAGCAGCTTATGGAAGAGCTTCTGACAAGAGATTAAGACACTAATCTCTCTTTCAACTCACAGATTCAAAGAGCCCATCATCAAAATACTTATGAAGCTGCATTTTTCCCTGCAAGATGACTCAACTTTCCATTTGCCAGCAAGGTAGTTAATGCTTTTACAAATTCTATAAAAATCTAGCAGGACCTTTTAAGTATGGAACGCTTAATCCTTTAATGCCAAGGAAAGTGGATCTTTTCTTAAGGAAAGTCAGGTCTAAGGAAGATCTTTCAGAATAAGCTGGCAGTCTCAATAGGACAGAAAATACTGTTGCACACTTGGGTATACAGAAACCAGGACTGAATGTAATACACAATTCTACAGAATATCCCACTCTACCTAACCTACAACAGAACCTTAAATTCAGATTTACACTGAACAACCAGACAGGATTTACCAGTAATGTAACTGAGATTCACCCACCCTCCTGAAATCCAGAGCTGCTACTTCAGCTAGTCTCCAAAAGTGAACTCAGGTGAAGCTACTTTAACCCTGAGAAGTTGTGACATATGTGTACCTTCCAATTCAGATATCTGAAAAGCTCCCTTTAAGTCTAGAAAAGAGCAAGTATTATAGTCTCACTTTCACCCATGAATGACCTAACAGTGAACCAACAGGGGTTGACTGAGGGATGCAAAAAATTATTACTATCTCTTTTTTAATGTACACTAAATTTAGTTTTCCAAGCAAGAAAGAGAATTACTTTCTTCACTTTGCATAATTATGTAAATACCAGTATTAGTGATTTTTTCACTTTCTTAATTTTATGGAAGCAATTTCCATCAAAGCATGTTATTTACTACATTGTCATCCTGTGGGCCCATGTCTATAAAAACGGTAATCTGCAAATATTTTAAAAATATTTTCCAAATGCTGTAATTTTTCGAGCATCCTGATTGGTTTAAACCACTCTGTTTATGGGAAAAGAATATTTGCTTCTGTTGGTCCTGGTGAAATTCGTATTTTTCGTGTTGCAGTTGGAAATCTAAAATACACTGAGGTAACACTGTTACACTATTTCTGTAGTTAAAACATGGTTTTCACTTTCTCCCCCATCACAGCCATCAGTCTTAACATGTTTTAAAAAATTAATACAGAAAGAAAAAACTGCCTTTTTTTTTTTTTTTTTTAATTTGGATTCCAAACTGTTTCAAGAGGAAAAAATTACAGGAATGGATTGATACTGCAATATTTTCTTATGGAGATCCTAGTAAGATTGAATTTATAATTAATAACACTGTACTATCCCCCTAATCAACACAATCTCTGAAATTGCAACATCTCAGCAACATGTAAAAAGTGGTTCTGTTAGAAGGTCTATGAAGGGCTTTTCACCCTTGCTTACAGAACGGTGAAAAAAACCTAAAGGATATAATATCAATGAATGGACTAAAACAAAACAAAATCAACTGAACCAAAGGGAAAAAAAATACCTATCCTACCGATCTATGAATAACATTAAATTAGACCAGAAGCACAATCTGGAACAATCAGTAACAAAACAATACATGCACAACAGTGGGAAACCTGCCATTGATATATTTTGTAGCACTGAACGTACAAAGGCTCAAGTTTAAATTGTGCAGCTAGTAACTAGCTCACTGTACTTCCTCTGAGCTTTAAAAATATTTTCTTAAGCAGAACTAACCAAAGAAGTCTTCAAATACATTTGTTTTGAGTACTGGTAATTCAATGCTAACACCAAGCCCAGGTTAAAATAATACATTCACGTATAGATCAGAAGATTGCATTTGACATAATTTTCCACAGAAAGTTATGATTGAGCAGAAACATCAGGAATTAACAATTCTGTTCTTCAATCATTTTAGAAGTGTGAAATCTGACCAGAAAAGCTTTCCTAAAAAACTAATCTTAAAAGTCACTCATATTTTTTCTTTACTTACTGCATAATTTTAGGAAAAAAAACTGCTGCTACTCCCAAGTGTGACTCTCTGGAGAAAATGTGCATACAATCTTTGCAATTAGTAGGAAAAGTCCACTGTAAATTGAATTTATTACTTTACTGGTGAAAATACAGCAGCTGAACTAACAAAATCAGGTTGAGTGTTGATTTTTTTAATAATTACCTTTTATATCAGTAAATTCTATGGCAGAAATAGATTTTATTTCATGTTACCTATCTGTTCTACTTCTAATACCAATGGCAACGCAGGAAGTTCAAAAATGTGAATCCTCAGGAGGCTTACACACATCACTGAGAACAGTAAAATGAATGGTTACACATCTGCAGTCTGAACTTTGAGATGAATACAAGAAAATTGCAAATGCACATTTTTCAAATGATTGCACCCATTATTTTCCACTGACTCATGACTGTTGGCAGAAATGAATAATACATTTTAATATAGTATAGAGATTGAACAATCATAAATACAGAGAGTATGTATCAGTATATATCCATCTTCTCTGCATATGTAATACTAAAGCTATAGGTTTTCATCTGTTTTTAATACTAAAACATCAGATAATTTACAATGCAGAACTGTAAAATATATATAGAACACTGCATCAATCATGTACAAGTACAAGTGCCATTCAACATTTCTATAAATCGTCCATTAAACCTAGATTTGAGCCTGAACCAAAGACTTACATGGATCAAGTCATGGTCACTTGGAACACTGAGAGACATAAAATTCTGTATTATTTCACGTCAAGATTATTTGCAGCTCACTTCCTTATTTCTAAGAATACCAGTGACTGAAATACAGTGCATTACACAACAAAACCAATGCTTATTCCCTCTAATTCAGGAGGCAATTGCTAAATGATGATTGCACGATCAGCTGACCAGACTCCTGAGGTATTTTTCACAACCAGGACACTGCTAATGAAAACGAAGAAAACAGAGCCTTGTGTAGCTATTAAGCAACATTGTCAGAGGAAAGAATTAACTATTTGAATGCCTTGCTTGGAATTTCTACATTCCCTGTGAGGCCTTGTAACATACCGTAAGCCATTTGTCAAGACAAGAACCACTACTCATCCTGGATGGTAAATGCACAGAAAAAAGAAAATTCGACCACTATATCCTAAATGGAGGCTAAAAGCGTTAAGCCCATGTGTCATCTAAACAGCACTCCAAAGTAACATAAAACTTTACCAACACAAAGAAGCACCACAGGATAAAGAGTGTGTAAGTGTACACACTGCTCTTGTGCTTACTTAAGCAAGACTTCGAGTTGTGCTTTTTTAGGAGAATTAAGCAGACGATGCAGGAAACTAATGATCGCACATGATTCCTAATCAGCTTGAGAAGAAAATGATACATAAGAATAGGCATCATAGTTTAACAACAATTTACTCCAGGAATAATTTGAGAAGTACAGTGCCATAAAAGCAATCCCAACCTCTCGTCTTTTGGCAAAGGTAATGAATATTGAACATCTGCAGGGCTGTTGCGAGTTCATGAACTACAGAAATAAAAAAAAAAATGCCTTCTTTTGGTAGCCTAGTTCTTATGTAAAAATCCAAAAATAATACACTCTAGTAACAGCATCCACAAGGAACCAGATACTTGGCCCCAAAGTAAGACAGAGCAGCATAGGGCTTATGGCAACTACCACTGCTAATGTAGGCTCCAATGCTTATGTTAGGATGAAATCAAGCATAGCAAGCTCAGCCTTTCCAAACTATGCATTGGTTTGGGGGGAGAGGAGGAATTCCATGTCAATGTCTTTAATAAAGCAGATGTGACTCATTGCACTCTCATTTAAAGTCATAAAATGAGGTTTCTCTTTTTCCTGCTGAATCAATGGGAGCAGCACTGGGGGCAGTACCACTGGGGCAGTGATTCTTCCTAATTTTCTGCTCTCAGTACAATCATTTAAATGAAATCATATTATTTTATACAGCAGTTTTGTGACACAAATCCTGGCTTTGGTTTCTCTCCTTAGCGCCTTGCAACACCCTTATTCACCTTACTTCTGCGGGGGCACTGATCATAGACCAACAGGGAATTAATTTAATCAGTAAATCTTCCTAAAGCAAGTTTTTTTTATTCATTGAAGAACACATTTAATTTATATGTGTTGTTTCAATAAACCAAGTAATCTAAAATATCTTTGCTTAAGATATTTTTAATGCTGAAAGCATCTGTTAAGTCATGTTGGGGTTTGAGGGGCCTTCTTAATTATTATTTTTAGAATGAGAAAAAGGCATTTTTCAAACACTTCTCTGTATCTTTTCTTTTCTCATTTAAATTACCTAACCCAAATTCAATAATTGTCTAGTAGAATTTCAACACCTTGTAGTCCCATAGTGGCCTCTTCAATTATTTCTAGAAATATCCTGGAAAAGAACTAATGCCAAACAGTACTCTCATGTTTGCAACATCCAAATGCTGTATTTGAAGTCAGAAATTTAGAACTTGCCTCATTAACATTTCCCTGCCAAAATATATATCCTGCATTCAGTCCCATGATGATTTCTTGCTTCATGTGAACTTTATTATAGATTCAAGGGAAAACTTCTATATAAGTAATATTTCCTGCAAGGGTAACAAAATATCAAGTCTATCCACCATCTGTGTGAAGTCTATGCACCATCGTGCTCTCTGGTCCAAGGTCTCTTTTTTCTGCAACAAGGACCAAACCACTTTCCTATTCTGTCTTCCAACTGCACCTTTTTTATTCTCTCTAACATGTGGGTGATCAATCTCACTGTCCCATCCTTTGTGCACTAAAATTCATTAGTTTATCCAAAGGCTAAACTCTAACACGTGATACTTCAAATTTCAAACTTCCTATTTATGCAAAGTGCATTCTACTCACAGTCTGGATCTGAGGCACCAGTGTGTGACCAGCAATACACTTCAATTTGGTATGTGAGCCAGCCTTATACAGGGTGCATCACAGATGCATGTATCTGGGACTATGCTGGCCATGGGCCAATAAAAAGGAAACCCTGAACTCAAAAATTCACTCACAAGAACTCACTCTCCTTGTCACTCAGACCAACCCACTTTCAAGACTACTTGATGAAATACATCAATTTGATAAATACTGTATCAATATATTGAAGGTATTTATTTTTCAAGTAAACAAATATTGTTAAAAAACTTCTAGCAATTTTACTGCAAACATTAACTTTCCTCAAAATCAGCAATGACCACTAACATCTATGAAAATATCTTTATTTTGATAAAATTAAATGAAGACAGGAGAGAAATTTCACTACTTTTCATACCTTATTCCCTAGACACAGCCTATGAAGTTGTTCACAAAAATTCTTAAAAGTTAGTAGTGTAAACTACTGTAAATTCAAGCACTGTCAAACAAGAATTTTTCTTTCAGTTAAAGTTTGGTGGACACTGGAAAATTCAGTGAAAAACAGCTAAATTATTCTTCAGGGATCAGAATGCTGTTTTTCAGAAACTGTCATTATTTTTTCATTTGAGTAATGAGAAATAGACTGTAACTGTACTTCTGCAACTATGCAATGCTATTATACAGAGAGTATTGCTATCCAGTATTATTTGTTTAAAATATTGCCAACAGCAGATACGATCAACACCAGCGCTCAGTTGTACAGCTATTAGTGTTCCAACAACAGTGTGGGATGAGGTGGCAGAAGTGTCAGCTTCAGAAGTAGTAGTATTACTTTAAACTGTAATTTTGTAGTCTTTCAGAGGTTCCTAAAACACTTTACCAAGGGAAAAAAAAATTTACATTTCTGAAACTGTGTTAAGGAAATGAGCCTCACTACATCAAAAATGACAATGTTACAAAATCTATGCACCTGCATATTCCTTTACTTGTGCTGATTTTGATACAGAGACTAACTGAAGTATCACACTTTTATGTTTTGCAAAAGGACACCTACTTTATGCAGAGCACAAACAAACTATTCAGAAAAATCAGGTGGGTATTTTCATTTTTTGTATTCTCCCATTCAGCATTTAACTAGAATACATCTTACTGATTTTAGACTCTGTAAGCCCTATAGTGAGTGGAAGATCAGCTTTTTCAAGGATGCTCATCAGTAATGTCCAAGTGTTTCGCAAACATTTCTTAATTCATTCACAGTCTCCATTACAGGATGAGAAAGTATTATTATCCCTACCCAGAAATTTGAAACACAGACAAAGGGGTTTACAGGAAGCCACAGAATAACAGCAAAAAGGCCAGGATGAGAAACATGGGAGCACATGGGATTTCCTGTGTATTTGTTCACATCTCCAGACTGTACTGATCACTGCCAAAAGTGGGAGACAGCTCTCAATGCAGTTCATTTCATGTATGTGTCCAACAACAAAAGGCTCAGTGTAGACAACCTAAATATGAAAGCATATGGCTTTCATGGCTACCAGCCATATAATGGTTCGGGTTTCATGCTTAGCAACACACAAGGCTGCTACCACAGAGGCAGACACAGGCTATTCACTGTTGGCTTGTCTCTTCCTTTCACAGTGTTTCACAGAATCACGAAACAGTTGAGGTTGGAAAGGAGCTCTGGAGGTCACCTGGTCCAAACCCCTGCTCAAGCAGCATCAGCTAAAGCCAGTTGCCCAGGACCGTGTCCAGATGGCTTTCAAGTATCCCCAAGGATGGAGACTCCACAACTGCTCTGAGCAACTTGTGCCAGTGCTTGGTCACCCTGACAGTGAAAAAGTGTTTCCTGATATTCAGAAGGGACCTCCTGTGTATCAGTTTGTGTCTGTTGCCCCTTTTTCTCTCCCTAGACACCACTGGAAAGAGCTTGGCTCAGTCCTCCTTGTACCCTACCAGCAGGTATTTTTATATATTGACAAGATCTCTGCCTGGGTTTTCCTTCTCCCAGACCGCTCACCTGAAATGCTTCAATCACTCATTAATTTTTATGGCCCTTTATTGGACTCCCTCCAGTCTCATGTCCCTCATACTGGGAAGTCCAGTACTGGACACAGCACTCCACCTGTTGCCTCTCTTTTCACTCTACTGAATGGAGGGGAAGGCTCAGCTCCCTTGACCTGCTGGACATACCCTGTCCAGTACAGACCCGACTACCATTCACTGCCTTCGCCAAAAGGGCACACTGCCACTCATGTTCAACCTGTTCAACATACATTGTTAAAAAAACTTCTAGCAATTTTACTGCAAACATTAACTTTCCTCAAAATTAGCACCAGGTCCTTTTCTGCCAAGCTGCTTCCCAGCTGGGTGACCTCCAAAATATATTGGTGCATGGGGTTGTTCCTCCCCTGATGCAGGGCTTTGCAGTTCAGTGCAGTAACATGAGGTTACTGTCTGTCTGCTTGCCCAGCCCTTTGAGGTCCCTGTGGCTGGCAGCATGACACTCTGGCCTATCTGCCACTCCAGTTTTGTGTCACCTGCCGATGTGCTGAGGGTGTACTCTGCCCCACCATCCAGACCATTAATGGTGATGTTAAACAGGACTGCACCAAGATTTGACCCCTGGGATACACTGCTAGTTACTGGTCTCCAACTAGGTTTTGTTCCACTGCTAACAATCCCCTGGACTAGGCCATACAGCCCATTTTCAAGCTACCTCACTGTCTGCTTTTCCAGCCTGTATATAAACAGCTTCTCTTTGAGGATCTTCTGGAAAACAGCGTCAAAAGCCTCACTAAAGCCTGGGTAGACACCATCCACTACTCTTCCCTCGTCTACCAGGCTGGACATTTTATTGAGTTGATCACGCGTAACTTCCTCACCACGCTGACTATGGTTGATGATTTTCTTATTTTTCATGTTCCTGGAAATGGTTTCCAGGATTAGCTTCTCCAGCCTCTTCTCAGGGATTGAGGTGAAGCTGAATGGCCTGTAGTTCACTGGGTCTCCCTTTCTGTGTTTCTTGAAGATGGGGATACATTTGCTTTTCTCCAGTCTTCAGGTACTTCTCCCAGTTACCATAATTTATCAAGGGCTATTGAAAGTGGCCTCACAATGACATCTGACAGCTCCCTCAGCACTCACGGGTGCATCCCATCAGGGTCCATGGATTTACTTAAGACCAGTTTGCTGAAGTATTCCTTGTCATGATCCAAAGGTATATATCTTTCTTGCTCCAACCTTTCCACCTTGAAGGTCAGGCTTGCTAATAAAGACTGAGGCAAAAAATGAATTCAATACTTCCACCATATCCATGTTCTGTGTAACCAGGTCCTCTGTATTGTAGTTGCGAAGACACCCTCCATGATACTCGAAAGTCGCAGCAGTCAGCTGAAGTCCCAAGTTATTGGAAACGGGGAAACATTGTGTCCATCTTTAAAATCAGTAGAAAGGAGGATCCTGGGAACTTCTGACCTGTCAGTGTCACCTCTGTGCCTGGGAAGATCATGGAAGCTCCCTGAAGCTTTACCCAGGCACATGGAAGACATGGGATGGTGATTTGAGATAGCCATCACAGCTTCAGTAAGGGCAAGTCCTGCCTGACCAACCCAGTGGCTTCTATGATGGAGTGATTCCAGCACTGGACCAGGAAAGCACTGAGGATGTAATTTATCTTGACTTCATTGTCACCCACAACATCCTTTTCTCTAAACTGGAGAGATAGGGATAGACTGTCTGGTGAATCGGTTAGATAATCAAATCCAGAAAGTGGTGGTCAACGGCTTGGTGTCCAGATGGTTGTCGGTGACAAGTCGTGCCCTCAGTGGTCTGTATTGGGACCAGCATTATTTTATCTTCATTAATGGCACACATAAAGAGATCTAGTACACCCTCAGCAAGGCTGCAGATGACACCAAGCTGACTGGTGCTGCTGACATACCTGAAAGTCGGGATGCCATCCAGAGTGACCTGGACAAGCTCAAGTGGGTCCGTGGGAACCTCACAAGGTTCAAAGAGGCCAAGTGCAAGGTGCTGCACCTGAGCTGGGGCAACCCCCGGTACCAATACTGAGGGATGAAGGGATTGAGAGCAGCCCCAAGAAGGACTTGGGATTGCTGGTGGACATGACGCTGCAGTGTGCACCAACAGCCCAGAAAGCCAATTACATCCTGGGCTACATCAAAAGCAGAGTGGGCACCAGGTCGAGGGAGGTGATTCTGCCCCTCTATTCCACCCTCATGAGACCCCACCTGAAGTGCTGCATCCAGCCCTGGGGTCCTCAGCACAGAAAAGACAAGGACCTGTAGGATCAAATCCATAAGAGGGCTACAAAGATGATTGGAGGGATGGAGCATGTCTCGTAAAAGAATTGGGACTGTTCGGCTTGGAGAAGAAAAGGCTCCAGATAGACCACATTGTGGCCTTCCAGTACCTGAAGGCCTACAAGAAAGCTGGAGAGGGATTTTAAAGAAGGGCTTATAGAGATAAAACAGGGAACAAGAGTTTTGGACTAAAAGACAGCAGGTTTAGGAACTTCTTAGGAAGAAGCTCTTTACTGTGAGGGTGGTGAGGCACTGGAACAGGTTGCCAAGAGAATTGGTAGATGTCCCATCCCTGGTTGTGCTCAAGGCCAGGTTGGATGGGGCTTTGAGCAACCTGGTCTAGTGGAAGGTGTCCCTGTCCCTGGCAAGGGGACTGGAACTACATGGTATTTAAGGTTCCTTCCAACACACACCACTTTGTGACGATTGTTTCTTTACCCTGTTGTCTATGTGTATTCCAGCTCCATTAGCAAATGAACCAAGGATATCTACTCAACATCCTGGACCACCACGAAACTAGCCAAAAAGGTGAAGAGCAAGAACATCATAAGTGGTTCTCACATTTTTTACTTTATAAGCACCTGACTTTGTAACCATCACAAATCTGCTAACTGTTCATGTAATTTCCAATTATGGTTTGTTTTCGGGGTGTTTTCCAAGGAGGTTTAACCAGAAGACACAGAGTTGTCTGTCTCCAGGACACAATGAAATATCTGTGTAGAGAACAATCCTGTGGAACTACGTAATGCCTCGAGCATCATGCAGGATTATGGAGGGGTCTGAGGAGGACTAAATACACCATGGGAGATACACTGAGTCTCATAGTTTGAAGATGCTGGAGCTGTTCAACACAAAGAATTAATATTTCTCAAAACAAAAAACTGTTAGATCTCCACGTTACAAAAAGATGTTACTATTGCCAATTTGTGGTTCCCTATTACATTTTCTTCCAATTCTATAAGTGAAAAGAATTGAACCATTTATTCAAGACCATGTGGTGCTAGAACCTGGCTTAGCTTGCATTCTTGTGCACCATCCAGTGAACCAACACCATTCTTTTTCCTCAGAAAGGTGTCAAGGACAGGCATAAGAAGTACTTCTTCCAAAGAACTGTTTAATAAAAGATAAGAGAAACTTTTATTTATTTCAGTTTAAGCATTTATCTAGAAACAAAATATTTTCTTGGCAGACAAGTAAGTTGCAGCATTCCACCAGGCTAAAAAGCTCATGTTAGTCCTCTAAAGCATGTCTCATGTAATAGAGCATACACTTCGTTAGAGTCTATTTTGTATTCCCCGCTGTTGACAGTATTTACTCTTATGTGAAATATTTTTGTGCCATAAAAAAAAATTAATCCTTTAATAGCCTAACTTCAATTTTCAGACCATGTTTTCTCCTTTGTATTTGTTACACTGCATGAAAATTGCCCAGTAAAAGAACTGGATACTCAACAAGTATTTTCAGAATATATCCTTAGGTACAGATCAGTTTTGCAGTCTTCTGTAGGGGATTTTTTGGTTGTTTTTTAATGAGGAAAGGAGAGTCTATTTCTGAATTAAAAAAATACTAAAATCTGATGTGCAAGTATACTCATCATCAAACTTTACTCATACAATGTGCTACCTTAACTGGAAGCACACTTCATTGACAAGCATGTGGAGTAACTTCACAATTAATCTGACTGACAAACCAAAAATAATGCTTACTACATAAATTAAAAAAAAGAAAAACCCAAAAAACCCCACCAATGAAACAAATAAACCAACAAAAGAACCCCACAAACCAAAATAAGAAACTCTCAGTAGTGCAGGGATCTTCTTTGCAATGTTCAAAATCCACACACATTACTTCTCTTAAAAGTACATTCAAATCCTTTTTAACAGAGTTGGATTTCGTTTTATATATTATAATGACCTTACTGTTACTGCTGACATTTTTCATATAATTTCACCTCTTTTTTTTCCCTGTGCTCTAGATTCAGTGCTTTGATAAATGACATTTTAAAATGCTCACTTTCTAACATCACTTCTTCAACCTGGTCTTTCATCTGGATTTTAACTCTTGCAAAAATATGTGGCCTGGATCCGAAGGTTCTTTAAGGTTGAGCTTAACAATCAAATTTGGAATATGGACTCTAAAATTAATTTTTGGAATGCAAAATTGCCAAAAGTCTCTCCTACACCCCATTGCCCTTTTTAAAATTCCTTACAGAGGGGAATTATATAGTGAAATAGCCAATTAAACTCAGTGGAAAAGAAATGAAGACTGTACAAAGTACAGTACTAAGAAAAAGAAACACAAGTCCAGATGCAGAGCATCCACCAACAACATTGTGGCAAAGCAGTGGGCATGCAGTTGTGAATTATGTCACCATGTGCAGGAGTACCCACGACAGTGCAAATCTAGAGAACACAGTTAAAAATAGCAGTGGAGACAGATGAAAGCAGACTTCAGCATGGTTTAACAATCTGTCCAGAAGGCTTGCAAAGCCCTCTCTTAAGTCTAGGCTGGTATGTCTCCATATCACATATAGATCAAAGCTATTACAGAGCTGTCTGCATGTCCTGCAATCACACTACTAGACTGCAGTGTAGACACATCCAAAAATAGAGCTACTGTAGATACGTTCATCTAAAAACTGCATTTGCAAAAAGTGAAGTCTGGAAACATACTGTAGAGCATATGGAACCTGATGAGGAACACATGCTGGAGAGAGTGTCCATTTTGCTAAATTCTATTAGCTGTGCTAATTCTGTCCTCTACAGAACCTCTTTCCCTCGTACTCCTGGAGGACACTGTAACACATGTTGATTGGCCTTTTCCTGTGGGAATTTGCAGAGTCAGGCCAGGTTAACCTGAACCTTCAAGTTCAGCAACTCCCGGAGCTTTACCCTGAGGAAAAGACACTATTACACTTTACAGGCAGCTGGAGACAACCGTGTTACCTGTTAACAGCACTCATTCCTATTCAAACAACATTCCTATTCATGCATTACTAATGCTGGATTCTGAAGCCCTAACTGAAGCAGGCATATTAGTTACAGAATCACAGAATATGCCGAGTTGGAAGGGATCCACAAGGATCATCAAGTCCAACTTCTGGCCCTGCACAGCACCATCCCCAAGAGCCATACCATCTGCCTGAGAGTATTGTCCAAATGCTGCTTGAAACTTCTTGTCAAGCTTGGTGCTGTGATCACACCCCTGGGGAGCCTGTTCTCATGTCCAACTACCCTCTGGGTGAAGAACCTTTTCCTAATATCCAGCCTAAACCTCCCCTAACACAGTTTTAGGGCATTCCATCACGTTCTGTCACTGGTCACCAGAGAGAAGAGATCACTGCCTGCAGGCTTCTTCCTCTCATGAGGAAGTTGTAGAACGTGATGAGGTCTCCCCTGGTTCAAGGCCAGTGATTTCAGAAGAATATCAAGATACCAAAAATGCCTTTACTGCTGCTACCAGGGGCAGAACTTAGCGTGAGGCAGAAAGCCAAGAGCTGATAAAGTCCTTTGAATTCAGGACCTCCTCTTCTCAAACAATGGTTTGCTGCACAGCTGCACCACTACATCCTCTACTAGCTACAAACCACTACGGACACTGCATTCTCTCAAGAATGGCTTACTACCATTTGTCCAGCAAGTGACCAAAGGGATCTTTGTATGTTCTTAAACTGACTGCATAATGAATGATTCACTCTGGGGAGATTTTGTGTGCATTTTGCTAAATGACAACCAGAAGACAGGAAGGAATGCAGTTATTCAACATGGTTAGCTGCCTTACCAGGAAAGTATAAAGACACACAAGCTAGTGTTGACTCAGACAATTAAAGCTCTGGTAGGAATCGGATCACAGCAGCAGGGATTATACATGGGTTAATTTACCATGGGAAGAAGCAAGCTAGTGAAATATAGAAAGTTCTGGATGCTGGGATAAAAATCTTTTGCTGCTGCCTGTCTCTCTGTGGAAACCCTAGGCACATGCAAAGTTGTGCTTCGGTGAGCTGTCTGGACCTGGACACCTCAGCACTTAATCACAGCAAAATTTCCAGTCACCAAGGAGTGCTGTCCTGGCAATTTCCACCAAACTGGAAGAAGCTGCTTACTCCTTTGAAAGGCCACCCTGCAGAGACACCTTGACAATTTAGAGGGCTGGGCAATCACCAGCCAGATGAAACTGAACAAGGGCAAGTGTCAGTGTCAGATTCTGCACCTGGGACAGGGCAACCCCAGATGTAGGGACAGACTGGGGAACATGAGTCAACAATGTGTCCTGGCAGTCAAAAGGATCAACTATATCCTGGGGTGCACCAAGCACAGGGAAGAACTCCTCTACCTTAAAAATGTCAATTTAATACCTACATGAGCATTACTCTCAGTTCTTGTTATCGAAAGAACAATACCCTGTGTCCTGAGGTACATCAGGTGCAGCATCGCCAGCCCACCAAGGGTGGTGATTTTCCCATTCTTCTCTGTGCTGGTGGAGCCTCACCTTGAGTACTGTGCAGTTTTGGGCACCACAATATAAGAAGGCTCTAAAGATATTAATGGATGTCCAAAGAAGGGCTAGGAAGCTGGTGAAGGGCCTAGAGGGGAAGCCATAGTAGGGGCAGCTGAGGTTACTTGATCTGTTCAGCCTGGAGAAGAGGAGGCTGAGGGGAGACCTCATAACTGTCTACAACTTTCTCATGAGGGAAAGAGAAGGGGCAGGCACCGATCTCTTCTCCGTGGTGCCCAGTGACAGGACCCTAGAGAATTGCATAAAGCTGTGTCAGGGAAGCTTTAGACTGGATATTAGAAAAAGATTCTTCACCCAGAGTGTGAAGGTTCTTCACTCAGGGAAGTGGTCACACCACTAAGCCTGTCAGAATTTCAACATTAATGAAAAGCAAGTAATTAATGATGTAAGTATAACTCAATTTCCTGGTGATTCCATTCTGCAACTCAAGGTAAGTTTTTCCCCATGTCCTAGCAACAAGTATAAATATTTATCCAGTATTCAATATATGAGTTTGCAAAATGATAATATCCCAGAAATTAACACAATTTGGACACATACCTTAAGAACCTTTGCATGTAAAAGGAGGAGAAATGAGTACACTTAGACGTAGCACAATAGAAGTGTGGGTCAGGGAATGTGACACAGCTTATTTACCCTACTAGCACTCTTCTGCTTCTGTGTGCACTATTTCCCAAATACATTTTGCTTCATTTTGTTTGGTGCTTTTTGTTCACTTTTAAAAACATATTGGAGATAGCTTTTACAAATATTCAATAAGTATCTTCAATATTTTGAGTCTTGAGCCAATTCAAAAGCAACTTGGGCTCTTCATAAATTTACTGCTGTGACTCAACTGGAACTGACAGCATAACATATAAAAATTACAGCTGTATTTTAGTAAATGAGAACACAAGGTATGTACATGCACATATAAGCATGGCAGCAGTTATATGTTGTTAGTCTGGACAGTTAAAAAAAAAAAAAAGCCACTCAGTGTAGCCAGATCCTGCAACAGAACTAAATGGGTGGGTAACCAACAGAGCAGTGTAGCTTCAAATCACAATCACCTGTATGGCCCTGTTATGTACATCACAGAATAGCTGGGGTTGAAAGGGACCTTTGGAGATCATAAAATCCAACCCCCCCAATAAAGCAGGTTCACCCAGAGCAGATTGCACAGGATCATGTCCAGGTTGGTTTTGAATATCCCCAGGAAGGAGACTTCACAACCTCTTTGGGCAGCCTGTTCCAAGAAAGCTATGTAGTACAGCTTGATTTTTGCTCAAGATGTAAACAAGTTGGCTAAAATGGGGGGGTTGAAGGGAAGTGCTAAGTTCCTGATTAGAATTACATTTTAAATGGAATGTTCCAGACTGATACAGTAACAATAAAGCAGAAGGGGAAAGGGAGGGAGGATTTATATATAAGGAGAGGTCATGTAATACACTGTATTGAGTTTAAAAGATAAGTAAGACAATGCTTTTTTCTCTGGTATAAACAAAAATAATGCCAGCAGTTTGACTGCAAACAAGAACTGAGGAGGAAGCAGAACTGAAAAGGAAATGCTTACAGCAAACCTTACAAACCTAATATTATGTTTTAATGAGGAAAAACACATTTTCAAGCATCGCTCAATAATTCTTTATAAAGTGCAAATCGACCACATTCATGTTCAAAATAAGCTTTTGCAAACACCCCTTAACAAACAACATAATGTACATAATGGAGGATTGCCCTGACTGCCAAACTACGGTGGCTCAATTGTACTTCTCTTTGATAACTCTTAAGATCTTCAGACCTTTGAATCACTTGAAGCTGTATCTTAGAAGATGAAATCACAATTCCACCTTAGACAGGGAAGTGGCAGATAATATTTCTACCACAATAATTAATTATTTTCCCCACTCACTTTAAAGCTCTCTTAGGATCTTAAATCAATAAAGTATCTGATGCATATGTTCTATTTTCTTGTTTCCAATGGTTCCACAGTGCATATAAATCTATTGTAGAACCACATTTGCATTTAAAGAGAAATTCTCTTGTGTTTACTCTGCACCTGCTCCATGTAAGCCTATCTTCTCTGCCTCCTTTGAGAAACAGACAGATCTGCCAGAAAAACAGGGAGCACAGGTACAATGATACTCCAAGTCCTCTTGTCAATTATCTAAGCACTGTTTACTTCAGTTTAATTTAGTTATGGTCCTATTCTGACAACAGTTGAGAAGAACTATTTGCCCTTCCAAAATCCAACACTTCTCAATTTTTCTAACATATTTTTAATCTTGACAAGCAACATATATATTTCAACTCTACAAAACCACTGTATTTTCTAAGCACCACACAATAAAGCATTGGCAAGTGGATTTCTTACAAAGACTTTCACCTGAAAAATACAAACTCTTCATTATTTTACTTGGCATTAATTATAATTATCATGGCTGTATAAGGAAGGATAAGCATATTCTTCTCCTTCCATCTACTTTCAACTGTAGCCTGAAAGAGGTGTAGGTTTATCCTAGTAAAACTGAAATAAAAAGGGTTATTGTTCCCTTCTCTTCCCCTCCTTGCTCATGATTCATGGGTTGCTTCTGGAGCTTCATGCAGGTAATCAGAGACAAGTAAGGCTGGAAATAAAGCTGTACTGCACATCTCATCTAGTCCGCTGAGACATTTAAAAGCCAGATGAGGGAAATAACTTGCTGCATCCCACAAAGGCTGCTGAAACTACTGGTCTTTGTGCTTGTGAGGTGTGGCATCACCACTCCACACATACGTGACACCAAACCATGTCCCATGTCCCAGCATCCCTGCACTACTGCCAACGCAAATTTTGTGCTGCTGCCCATGACAGCTGAACAACCCTCATTGGGGCTGCCTCTGGCTGTGTGCTCCCCCTTTCTTGCTGGCATCTCATCACACGTGGAGGTAGCATTACGTGCATGTCTCCACTTCAGAGCACAGAAACTACAGTCACTACAGCAGGGCTGTCCCACTTGCCCCTTCCTGCTTCTAATCAGACAAGTGTCCAAGAAAGACAGAGCGGCTATGGGTGTAGATATAACAGGGGTCTGCGACATCCTGGAAGAAGACTGTGCGAGGAAGAGAGCTGAACCAGTGTGGGTGATATCCCATCTCATCTGCGTGTGGGATGAAGACTTCTTGCACCTATGGACTCTGCATGGGAACAGGTATTGGCTCCCAGGAAGACTGGACAGTTGTGAAGCAGAGGGGAACTTCCTAGTTTTTCAGGTTCTGCTGATGTCTGGACAAAAAGTGGTTACAAAATACATAATATTTGGGATCACAGTTTCTCATTCATGAAAAAAAAAAAATTACCTATCCCTTATTCACAGTACTCCGTGAAGGGACAGAATCTCCCAATGTATCGCTCAGTCACCTTGCCCAAGAAGTCTATTTTTTCATGCAGCTCTTCGTAAACTCAGAAGCTGGCCCCAAAGGACTCATGTCATACTTACTTGCCATATTGCTGTCATCAGAGAAAAAAACATTAAGAAGAGGAGCAGTTTCTATCTAATACGATTTACTATATTCTATACAACATTTACTTCCCTCTATAGAACTTCTGTAGAAGCTGAAACACTGTCCCTCTCCTTATACCAAAATGCTACTTAAAGCATTTTGAGCAGCCCACACTGGACTACTCAGCTCCAGAAAAAGGAGGGTTTTGTTAACAGGCTCCTCGGATTTGGAGGTAACTCTTCACTGGGCCAATCCTCCAGTGTAATTCCATTTTACCCATGTTTTCAACAAGCAACAAGCCACATATGCTTTCTGCAGCATGCTAAATCAATGACAAAGACCAGAAATCACAAAGACCTGAAAAATTACTGAATTGCCAGTTTAAGATAGTGTCAGTGCCTGCGCTAAGTGGAACAGTCAGTTTGCGTAAGCTGGTCTTGACACATGAAAATATACAGAAATTAGACACACCACACCTTACAAAGAGAGCCTTTTCACACCAGGCATGGGCACTACATCTCTGTGCTAACTGATGGAACACCAAAAGGAAAAGTTACAATTTTCCAGCTGTAACTATAGCGATGAGGCAAATGTCTTCTTGACAACTGCACAGGTCAAATTCAAACTGTTTTATACACAAAAAAAAGAGCTTCTCACTGTGTTTGAACATCTCACCGTGTCTTGAGCGACCCCCCAGGCCTGCTCAAAAAAACACGTTTCCAGCTTACCTGCAAAATCTTCAAACTATGGCTCCAGTATCGCACCAGGCATACTTGCAGGCTTAGCAGTACAAAGAGAGAAGAGGCTCACCAAGTTCAACAGGCATGAGCTCACCCATGAGCTAGTGGCAGAGGATTTTAGGCTGAAGAAGCTCATGTTTATGGGTGGTAGTTAGGCAAAAGGTCATGCTTTTTATGGCTCATTGGAAGTACATGCATTACTATAACTCCTAAATTCAGTAAGGACAGGACACCATGAAAGTCTGCTACAGCACACTGCACAAGGCTAAAATACACGCACATTATTCCACTTAACTTCTTGCTGCAGGACCAGTGCTATTTGCACAAGACATAAAGTGATTTTGATTTTCCAATGCTATGATTGTATAACTTTCTTCAGCCATTTAAATAACACAAAAGGGTCCAACAGTCAAGTGATTTGCTTAAGAATAATTTTTCTAAAACTTCTTTTCAGTTACCTTTTGCTGTTGGATTGCTGAGGTGCAAAATGAGGCTATGCTTCCAAGATTTTCCATGGAAGCACGGGCACTAGCAGTTTTTTGGTGGGTTTTCGGTTGGGGGGGACTTTTTGAAAAGCACTTGTGACAGATTAATACCTCTGTAAGAGATGTGGCTTTAAACCAACCACTGAAACTGCTGTCAGGTGATGACACGGACAATGAGGACTGAGATTGTTTGGGAGCTGGTTTGTATCCAGTACCATCAGACCTGAGCATCGAGCTCTTCTTCATATAAACTGCATTTGCTCACACAAAAATGCTCACTGAAACGAGCATGAAAAAGGTTTGATCTCTGGTGCTGCAAAAATACGATCTTGGGCTCACCCAAGTCTAAGCCTTGGCAGAGGTTTTCTACCCGACAACTTGGCATTTATTTCCCCCACAGTTACAAACATGCGACTCCTACTTGATTTTCTTCCAGATTTCGGCTTGCCCGGCAGGACAGGAGGGTGCTGACAGCCAGGTCCCCGCCCGGGCGCCCGGCTCCGAGCAGAGCAGCAGCGGATCTGGGTCGGCTCCGAGTGTCAGCGCCTCACATCGCGCTACAAGGGCTTCGCGGCGGCACTTCGCGGGGCTGACATCACGTATGCGCTCAGCCCCAGCAAAACCCCCCGCGTTCAGCCCTGATTTCATGCGGAAAGCACTTCCCCGGGGCGGGCTGGTCGGGGCCGGGGCTCGGCCCCCGCTCGCCGCTCCCGCCCCCCGGTCGCGTCCCCGCCGCCCGGGC
>VXAY01001844.1:354457-415857 GCA_013399855.1 Oxyruncus cristatus
GCCCGACCCCGCGGGCCCTGCGCGCGTGTGAAGAGATGCCCGAGGTATCCGAAATCGCTGCGCCGTCGTGACAAATCGTCCGCGCCTGGCACCCTGCTGCGCTAACAAAACACGAAAATGCAGAGCTCGAACCTGAAAATGCCGAGCTCACTCCGCTCACATCTGTTTGAAATAAAATTTGATGGGTCTGGGGGGCAGTTTTGTTGTTTGTTTGTTCTATTTTGATCTGCTATAATACCTGGAAAGTCTCTCTGCTTCATTCTGGCTCGTGAGGATGGAGGCGGTGGCATACTCGAACACCTTTCCATCGAGCTACTCCCACTTCCTTGGCGAGAAACCTGCGCTTTCTCCCACTATGCTGAGAGCAGGCGGAGCTGCCGAGGGTGCTTCTGCACCCAGCCGCTGCAGGTGAGCTGGGCAGAGATCGAGTAAACACCCTGCCACACAGGGATCTGATGGCAGCAGGAGAAGAGCATAAAAGTGAATCTTCAGCTGTTTTTCCGCTTTGTGATTTAGTCTGTTTTGTTGAGGGTTTTTTCCACCCTTACTTTACATAGGCACATTTTCCATCCTGTCTCTTAAGCGTATCCCTTTACATGCCTTTCCACTTCCCCTCACTTACATGCACTTTTACCTTTCAAACACAGTACATCTTATATTTCATTTTCTCTGATGAGCAAGCACTGAAAAAAGCCCAGGAGATGCACATAGGAAAAGTAAGTGAATTCATGCTAGTTTGGCATTTTTGAAAATTATTGCCTGCAGAACACATAGAGCATACTCAGCAGTACCACAAGTACCACATTAGACAGCACGTAGCACTGCTCTGGATAACTATCTCTGGAAACAGGGAAAACAGTTTAGTCTCCAACCCAGTGGGCCTCTGTTCTTCCTACAGAGATTTCTAGTTAAAATGCTAATCAAAGTGTGGGTAATGGGCATACAAAGAAATAATTTATTCTGCTTAATCCTGACACAGAGTCATCAGACAGTATCGACCTTGAGAAGCTTGTCATCTGAACCCTGCAACTTGAAGATGAAAGGAAACTCAGTCCTCTATGATATGTTACTTGAGCTATCTGGGTGCTGCTGCAGTGTCGCGCATTTTCAAATAATTTGCAGCTTATTTAACACTCTTGCCCAGAAGTGGAAAGCTGTTATATTTCTTTCTTATTAAATTACATTTTTAAGACGTGTAAAAAAGAAGCTTCAATATGAATTAGAGTGATGGATTCTAATGTGCAACACCAACCGTGTGAAGCAATACTATATTAACCACCTTAAAAAATGTTTGTGGGTATTGAGGAAGGGGGGAAGGTATTCTTCGGACAGGTCTTCTGCTTTTACTTCATTCGCCTTTAAAAAAGGGCATATTTAGACACTGTACATTTCACACTTTACATATATGGAGATTAAGTAACCATTTGGGGTATTTGTAATGCATTTGATTAGGTGGTTTTATACAGGAATGTTGGTCAGCTGTGTGTGATTAAATGGTTTGAAAGGAATGCAGGTCAGCTCCAGAACACCATGTCATACAGGAGTATGGCCTGCTTGACAAACAGCATTGATGAAAAACCAAACCCCAAAAAATCTTATTTTAATTTAGAGTCTATAAATACCATTCATATGCAAATACGGTTTGTAAGATAAAAGCTTGCCAAGTGTCTTTGTATGTGTTATATATGATAGTATCTCAATTAGAGCTGATAATCCTGTTTATGTATCTACTTCTGAACTTATTTAAATAAGTGCTGATTATGTTAGTAAAAAATCCTTAAATTACCATATACAACTTAAGTTCCTGCAAAAATTTCAGGATGGATTTTTACTGCCAGCTATATGGCCCCATCATTATTTTTTTGTCTAAAACAAAATCACAGAATTAGCTCTCTTTTTACTGAGTGTGTAGATATGAAAGTTTGCTGAAATATGAAAAAACATCTCATTGATAATCCTATCAATGGAATTTCCAATGGAATAAAGTGATTCAAAAATGTGTTGCCCATCGCTTTTCCTAGTACATCTCTCCAGGCTCATTCAGTGGCATGTTGAACCTCAGTATTCCTACTTGATGAAGCTGAGTCTGGTATTTGTGTCAGAACTGCACAGTATATGGTTGGATGCACATAAGACAAGACCGATCTGTGGTCTAGCAGCCCTTGGAAAACTGAATCCTGTGGCCCACATCAAGGGCCCATGGCAGTCAGCAGCAATCACGGCACCCATCAGTGATCACATCCGTTGATTTTAATGAACACAAGAGAAAACCCTCAATTACTTTTGAAATTCCTCTAAGAGATGAACTTGAGACAGAATTAAAAGTGTGGTGCTTGTTAATACTGCTCATGAAGACATGATCACATTTTACTTACTGCACAAAGCCCATGGAGGCATGTCCAGCAGGAGATTTTCTATTCCTACACAGGACCAACACTGGTGCCCTTATACTTGTTCCTGGAAATGTTCAGCAGTCTTGTGATGGAACAAGCAGACAGGAACAGAAAGGAGGCAGCAGAAGCCTAGAAGACATGAGTCCAGCAATATACAGTATGTTGCCATTTTTTTCAGAGCGGCAAGGTTGGGAATCAGTGTTGTTCAGGTAATTCAAATTGTAGGGATTTGAAGTAATTAATATATAAAGGAAGCCTGTGAACTTCCAGATGGTGACCTAGGACTACTGACATATGATATCTCCACCAAGAGACATCACCAACAGTATCATATTAAGTAAAACCTAGCAATTGCAGCGTAAGTGTATCTCCTGAAATAACAAAGAACAAGCTTTAGCTCAGTCAAACGATGAACCACGATGACTCATAGTCATTCAAGGCAGTCATCAGGGCACTTAGATGTTCTCTTTTAAAAAGAATAAATTAAAAAGATTGAAAATATTTAGCTTTGAGGATCAGTAAGAACTACTACCATTTTTAGAGCATGACATAATTTACGTGCTCATTTCAAAAGAGTGAGTCCAAACCAGGACACAACTGTTCCTATCTTCACCTTCAGATTCTGAGTAGAGATAAACAGGACACAGATCAAGTCAGTCTGGATCTAACTTTCAAAAACCATTGTTCCTAATTTTTCCCACATTCAGTTTGCCCTTCAATATATCAAATATTTTGCTCAATTTGGAAAAAATATTTTAACTCTTAAAAGCATGTATAAATATCATAAATATTGTCATAGGCATAATTCTATTAGGCTGAGAGAATGATAACTGCATTGCATAGACTGTTAGAAGTAATGACTTACTGTTTCACTTTGGTTATGACAAATGGTGCCACACACATTTGGATGAGTAAGTTGTCTTAAATTCATGGAACTGCTATATCTGAAGGAGACTTTAGAGTGCATACATAGGACTGCAGTAAAACAATTGCTTTTCTGATCTGTTTTTGCACTGTTTTCAGTATTTGTAATCTTAGCCCACAGTGGGCCAATCTGCCATCAATATAACTCAGAAAGCAAGAGGTTGCCTTGAAAAGAATGCAGCTCAGGTCCTCATCCATAAAAAGGGGGGGGTGGGTTTACAAAAATCTGAATAATTAGTTCAAAATCATCTTTCAGTACATATAGCTTTGTTTCTTAAGAAGGCCAACCTTAAGAGGCCAGTTACTTGGCAGCATCATGGGGGGAGAGGAAACTCAAGCCTGGGCTTCATTAAATGCTTATTTATTTGATCTATTCTGCTGGATAAATCACATAGAGAATTTCACAATGTGACATCCAAGGTCCTGCTCACACATTCAGCACAGCTGTGCAGAAGGACAGAACATAGTATATATCATTGGAAAGCTAGTACATGGCATTACTATGTCAAAAGGTCAGGGACAATTACTATAATCAGCTATTCTGACTTCTGGCATAAAGCCCCACAATTCCTGGTTGAACGTGGGGATGTTTTTCAGAAAGTGATCTAATCCTGATCACTACCCTCCTAACAACACTGATGTAATTGATCATAAGCTTCACTATTAAATTACAAGTGCTTGTTCAATCTTCTCATTCAGCTATTTGAGGTTTGAAATTCTGACCCTAGCTTTAGTTTTGCCTTTGCTTGCTGTCAATAAGAAGCTGTCCATGCTTATAGATTTTCTTACCATCCATGTATTTCCAGTATATTTTCAAGCCTTCTTTCAAAAGTTTTTTTTTAGAGAGATTATAAAGGATTTCTTCGAATTCCCTGAGATTTTGACAATAATACATGCCCACAACTTTGAATTTGTGAATATTTGACATCACAGATCTTGATTCTGAAAATTAATACTGGCAAATTGTAAAGTTTTAAAGTGTGATCCTCAAAACAAATTACAGAGGTTAATAGATGATTTGGGTTTTTTTTCATATCTGTTATTCCTCTGCTTTATGTACAAATACCACCTTTGAATAGGTGGTATATGAATATGGCAACATAAGCAAGTTACACCACAAGGTAAGACTCTGAAGTAGTGGCTTGCATCCTCTGCTCCATAACTGTCCTGGTATAGTTCCTTCTCCCTCCCGTGCTGAAGTCAGATCTCTTACTAAGAGAATGCTCCTGTTTAAGGGGCACGTGAACCTGCACTCTTCACTGGGTGACAGCATGCACAGAAGCAGATCCCACTAGGCAGCTGAACCCAACTGGTTTTTGCATTATGTTACAGCACTAGAGCATGCTTTTGGGATTACTTGGCTACTGTTTTATACTGGGAATACACATGTAGTTGGCTGTCCAGAGTTACACTCCACTTTTCTACCACCCTGTATATGTGACCTGCCTTCTCTGATGTGATCTCATTAAACAAGAAGAACAAGGAAAAAAGGTATAGTTGGGTTTTTTGTGTGTGATTGGAATACATACATGTTGTATATATTGACATGTTGTATGCCAATTCAGAGATAAGACAAAAAGTCAAAAGCCTTGGAGTTTAAGTTCAATGTCGATTTACACGTATCCTTTTCAATTCATTAGGGGTATGAATGAGTCATTAGAGGAAATCCTGACTGGGGAACACATTAAATTGGATTAAGACCAAATATTATGTTTCACTTGAGCCTCAAGCAAAATCTGTACCACCATAAACTTACTGCAAGAGCTAGAAGGGAATTTTGGTCACAGCAACCCTGTGAATTAATAAAAGACTTTACAGCTATAACCACTACACCACTACTGATTTGACTGTTTTGAAGATGCTCCAATTAATAACATTATTTGGAGAAAGTTTAAATCCATGCTGTCAATCCCTTGGCAGAAGGCTTCATTACCTGAATTAGGTCAAAGCAAGGCATTTCAAACAATCTCTAAGTAATTGATAAAATAATAATATTTTAAAAAAACAACTCAACAAACAGTCTATAATCTGTAAATGGGCTCACTCTGTAAAGGCCTAAAAGTAAAAAAAATTCCCATTAAAAAGTTAGGACAGAAAAGCTTCAGCTTTGAGAGTTAACTAGTGTATTGGGGCCTCTTTCTTCTCTGCTTAAATGAAGAGTTCTGCAATAATTCTCAGTGGAAGTAACTTGGGGAGCACAGAGACAAGACAAGGTGTTTCTAAGCAGTTATAGAGGTGGTTGTTTCCTGTTTTCTTGTCTTCCTGAATCTTAGACAACACATGCAGACCTGCAGTTGCACACAGACACACACATGATTCTCCATATCTATCTATATGAAAAGAACTTGACAGAATGATAGCTAAAACTAGCCCTGAAATCATTCCTTGAAAGTAAACTCCACTTCTTTATCCATCTTAATTCTCTTAGAAGACAGCATTCATTTGCAGGGTTAGTTCAACGAATGGGAGTAAACAGTGGTCTGCTTCTTTCTTATAAAAGTAAGGGTGCTAATGGTGACCACATTACAGCATTACAGACCCCTTGTATCGTGATGCCTTCCTAAACAGCCTCTCAAACGATTCCTGTCATGATCAATGGCACTATTTTGGGTAAAAAACCCAACAGAGTTTCAGTAGGTAGAGATAGATAATAGCAAACGAATGTGGCATTTGCATAGAACTTGAGAACAAGCATTTTCTGGGTGAGTGTCAAGAGGAGGCTACAGCCACATTCAGTAAAGCTGCTGCTACATCCTGGAAAGCAAGCCAGTTTGTTTGTACCATCAGAAAAAAGGAGTCCATTTCTGTGATCAGATGTGGCTGACGAGATGCTTCTGAACATCAACGTTCACATTAAGAGAAACAGATCCCACTCGTGTGACTCCTTGTTTAGCAAATCTGTATTTACCAGACCTTACTAAAACCACCTGCCTGCCTGAACATCCACGTGCAAAATCAGAAATAGTGCTGTGAACAAAGAAAAGCATGGGAGAATTCTGCTTTCCTTTACCAAAATTAATATTTAAAGATTTTTTTACCAGTTATTATACATTCCCAGTGGTAAAAGGGAATTGTTTTGTGAACCTTCAAGTTCATTTAACCTGTTTTCATGTTAAGAAATCAGGTTTCAGACTGATTTCTGTTGAATCATACAATCATAGAATGGCCTGGTTTGGAAGAGACCTTAAAGATCATCTAGTTCCTCCAAGGGTATGGACACCTCCCACTATACCAGATACCTCCCACTATACCAGATTCAGGCCCCTATCCAGCCTAGACTTGAACACTTCCAGGGATGGGGCACCCACAGCTTCTCTGGGAACATGTTCTAGTGCCTCACCACCCTCACAGTAAAGAATTTCTTCCTAATATCTAATCTGAACCTACTCTCTTTGAGCCTGAAGCCATTCACCCTTGTCTTGTCACTACATGCACTTGTAAAAACTACCCCTCCATCTTTCTTGTAGGCTCCCTTAAGGTAAGGGAAGGATACAATTAGATCACCCTGAAGCCTCCTCTTTTCAGGCTGAACAATTACAATTGTCTCAGCCTTTCCTCGTAGGAGAGGTGCTGTCCCTTATCCCTCCTCTGGTCTTGCTCCAGCAGGTCCATGTTCTTCCTGTGCTGGGGACCCTCCAGGTAGGGTCTCACCAGAGTGGAGCAGAGGGGCAGAATCTCTGGAAAGCCTGGTTTTCTTACGCTTGTACAGACGCACTTACAAACAAGCTTATTTCAGTCAGCCTTTCCTTTGGCTCTGCTACGTTGTATTACACTGTTGTTTTCTTTTACTGTTGTGATTATCTATCTCTTCGCCATTTCTAGTGTCTAGCACACAGCTATTTGAAGTACTGTGAACTAAAAAAGAAACAATTTATGTTCTTTTTTTTTTACTACTGTGCTGTTGCTACTAAGTAATACATACTCCTATTTGTCTTCAGTAAATAATTCATAAAGGCATTGCAATTATAAAGGCGTATTAGACTGTGTAAATATTCTTGACAAGAAGATACAGACTGTGGGTAAAACAGACCAAAACTAAATTAGGAAACAACATGTTGTTATCCATGAGGAAGAAGGCATATTTTGAGAGCGAAAGGTGAACTGAAGTCTAAACTAACTCCTCCTGAACTCAGAATACCCTCTGGACTTTGAATATCAGTTCTCCTGACTTGGTCAATGACACAGAATCAATTTTTTCCCTCTCCCAACACTCACACATGCAATTATGAACCAGCAATAACACAATTTCGTAATTATCATTTGAAGTCATCATCTAGTTGCTCTGATACCAAATAGGGTTTCTACCAAAGAAAACTTTGTTTGTTATTCAAATAGCAATGTATTAAGCATTCAAAAGACGTTGAAAACTCGAAACAGCAGTCATGTCCCATGGGATTCACAGCTCCTATTGTCAGTCCATCCTCTGTCTCGTGATCATAGCTACGATTTACAAAAGTAAGAGCAAAAAAATTACAAACCTAAAAAACAATATGAGCCAAATAACAGCTGTTCTAAATTGTCATAACTTTTTTCCAATCGAAGATGAATGATGTTGATTTACACCCATGTGTATTCCAATTCTGATCTTTTATTTTCTTCCTTCCAATATGTCAATAAGGAGGATAATAGTAGCCAATGATAACACATCTTACGTAGTATTCCTATTTTCTTTTTATTTATCCTCCTACTATTGTCTACTACACTAGAATTATTCTTTTCTCCAGATGTTTCTGTTTCTTCTTCTCTTTCTTTTGGGTCTTTTCCTTTGATACATTATTCTTATTTGAAATGGCAAAGAAACAGGTTCCAATTTTTTTTTCTCCAGAAGAAAACAGATTTATTTGAACCTCTCTTGGCAGCATGTTCCCCACTCATGGGCCACCATGGAAGTACCAGCCTCTGCACTTAGTGACAACTCCATTGTTCTAGGTATTTGTTGTTATTGTTGTGTGCCTGCATAATAAGAAAAACTGCAGAACACTTAGCCTGTTGAGAGCTTCAAATATGAAGATGTGAAATTATATCTTCTCTCCTCCTTCTAGTCTCTTAACCATATGATATGTTTACCAAGGGGCTTAATACTTTCCACCCAGTAGAACAGAATTTCCTAATTTCCAAGGAAGCCTCATATCAGCATCTAGCTATTCATTACATACAGTTTGTCCTCCCAGTGCAAGAACTGGAAGCTGCATAATCCAGGCATGACTGCACTGGGACATGCAAACCTGGCAGGTTGTTCCTCTGGAGCTGCAAGCAGCTGGTATACTTTAGAAATGCCTTTTGGTTTGTAAAAAAGGTTTGGGAGATGGCATTGGATCCACATGAAGACAAAACCATTCAGCTCTCCTCCCCACTCCTCCACCACTTCCCTTGGTGTGATTGCCAAGCCCAAATTGAATGTCTCAGAGCATCTGTATCAAGAATTTAGAGTTTAACCCAGGATCCTACTTGGTCAGCTGCTGTACCTGTACTATCAGAATTTGTACACCAATAGGCTGTCACATCCTCCATCCTCTAGGATATTGTTTTGGGCCAGGTATGGCACATTGTTTGAAGGCTCACAGGTTCATGGGTCATCCTAGTTAGATCTCCCTCAGCCAAAACAGTCTGTCTACTGGCCAGCCCCCAAACCCAAGGTGTTTTTTTGCCAGCTATTGCTTTTTAGATATCTAGTAATGGTGAAACACGAAAAGGACAAGTTTGGAACCTGACCTAAGAATCTGAGGTTAGTTCTTTCATTTAAGGATCATATCAGGAAAAGTAAAATATAAGTGAAAGTTCAAGCATTGGAGATCATGGAGGTAACTGTGACTTAGTTAAGAGGGACTTGTGAATTTCATGGATGAAATAGACAAAACAGGAGTAATTGTGATCTGACACTGGTGGGTAACAGAATCCCACATCTCCCTTTGAAGCCACCCAGTTTAAGGAAAGCTGTAGAATTTGCAGTCTCACCACCTGTCAAGATTGCAGACTGACTTCACAAATTTTTTTCAAACATAAGTTAAAATGTTAAAGTGGACAGAATCCTGAAAGCAGGAAAAGGAAGGCACAATTAGAAGAATAGTAAACATTCAAGAAAAGGATTTTACTGTGATTACAGTGTGAGTGGCTGAGAATTTGATTATGGCATGTAAGAAGGTTGGGAGTACAGTCAACAGATTCAGAGCAAAAGTAGGTCAGAGTAGTGTTAACTTCAATAGACGTACCTTCAGGGAATTTCAGACCATATGGAATAATTATAAAATGTATTCATAGAATCATAGAATATCCTGAGTTGAAAGAAATCCATAAGGTTCACTGAGCTCAACTCCCGGCCCCGCACAGAATAACCCCAAGAATCATACCATGTGTCTGAGAACATTGCCCAAGTGCATCTTGAACTCAGACGGGGGTGGTGCTGTGACCACTTTCCTGGGAAGCCAGTTCCAATTCCCAAACACCCTCTGGGTCAAAAACTTTTCCCTGATATCCAGCCTAAACCTCCCCTGACTCACCTTCATGCTGTTTTCTCAAGTCCAGTCACTGATCACCACAGAGAAGAGATCAGTGCCTACCCTTCCACATCCCCTCACGAGGAAGTTGTGGACTGCAATGAGGTCTCCCCTCAGTCTCCTCCAGGCTGAACAAGGGAAGTGATCTCAGCTGCTTCTCGTATGGCTTCCCCTCAAGACCCTTGATCATCTTTGCAGCTCTCCTTTGGACAGTCTCTAAAAGGTTTAGATCTCTCTTACATTGGGGTACCCAAGACTGGACACAATATTCAAGGTGAGGCCGCACCAGTGCAGAGCAGACAATCATCTTTGTGTCACTGTAGGACAATCACCTCCCTTGACCATCCAGCAATGCTGTGCCTGAAGCACCCCAGGACACAGGGTAGAGGTCTTTGGTTGTCAGTGGCTGGGAATGGTGCCCATGCAGGTGCCCAACTGATATTTATAAGGCAGAAGAATTCTTTCATGTGTTTTTGTTTGTTCTCTACATGAAAATCCAAAACTGTTGCCAGTGTCAGATTGTTATTAATCATCTTCTCTGTCATTACAAAGAAATAGCACAAGTCCCTGCACTGCTGGATGGCTTTTCAATGCCTTACTGACTTAAAGGAAATAGTAAAACATTTCATGCAGTTGAATATGAAGTAATCCTGACCCAGCAGTGAGATGCATATCTCTGGCATTGTTCTTCCTCTTGCCAAATGTTGTCTCAGCCAGCTGCTATTTTAGATTCAATATCCTTGACTTGACGTATCCCTTCTGTTTGCTCTATTTGCCTTTTTTTTTTCCTTTTTTTTCTTTTTTTCTTTTCTGTTTTCTTCTTCTTGCTCCCCCAAGGTCATTCTCCTGTATGTAATTAAAAAAAAAAACCAAACCAAACCAACAAACAACAAAAAACCCCCAAAAACAACAACAACAACAACAACAAACAAAAAACAAACACAAAAAAACCCCCACAAAACAAAACAAAACAAAACAAAACAAAAAAACCAAAAAAACCCAACCCCAAACTCAGAAAGAGTATTATCAGGAAAAAGCAAATTAACAAAATCTAATCCCAAATCCTAAACATAACTACACAGGTAGTTGTCCAAATGATATGAAAATTCACCTGCCACAGCTAATTTCCCTGGGGTAGCCATGACTTAATAATCACTCATCTTGTATCTCCTCCTCCTACTTTAGTTCCTTGCATTTTGGTATATAATTTGTGGAATTCTCCATTTCCACATAATTTCACTCCATATTTGTCCTGTATTTTCCTTCAGGGTCAGATCACAACACTGTGTCAAGAAATGACAATGTACATAGACCACTTAGAGCTGAATCTTGAATCTCCACTTCATTCTGATTGCAGAATGGCTTATGCTAAACATGTTAGGGAAGCATAGAGTGTTTGTTGAGCATCCTGCAGTGGAGTTAGTTTAATTTCTAATCTGCTTCAATTATTCCATCAGCTATTCCATCAACAACAGACAAGGCAAATTCATCATATGAACGTTGATACTCATCCCATTGGAAAGCACTGTCCATATCACATTTCTCTCTGAGTTAGGGTCAAACTAGATTTCCAGCATAAGTAGTCAGGAATACAGAAGGTACCACATACATTGTGAAACTATGATACACTGAAAAACTATCCCACTAGGCTGGTGAATGAACGTTTAAGGTCCAAGTAATCATTGGCTACAGAAACCTTTCTATTTTTAGGATTTCAAGAAAAAAATAAGTATAAAAAGGTAACAGAAAGTTTCTTCATGTTCTCATCATCTGCCATCTGCATATCATGAACATTAGTTCACCATTTTGGAAGACTTTCATGCTTTAAGATAACTGAAGACTTTTTGTATGTGTGTGTGTGTAGATGAAATGTACAGTAGCACAGCTCCAACCTCAGTAATGTATGGGACCAATTCAACCTCTCAAGGTAATTTGGTGTTGCTAGTGGTTATTTTGCTCTTCAGAGTAAACAGCACACTGTCACTGAACCCGTGATGAAGAAAAGTAGATCAACTAAGTTAAAACAATCCTTTTCAGTACACTTCTCTCACTCATTTTTTTTTAGGATTGTTTTAGAGGAGTCAAAGTAGTTTGTTGAAGTGTTGTAAGATCCCATACAGAGAGTAATTCTGGCCCTAGTAAAAAGACAAAATTTCCATTATCTTCACTGGGGTTGGGATTTTACTTGAAAGATATCATGCTTCCATATTGCAAAAGTCAACTCATTTGCCACTTTACCTATGTTTGCTTTTTATATATCCTGTGAAACAGAAACATAGACTTCAGCTCTTTTTGAGGGATTCATAGAGTAAAAAAACTGCTAAAATAGGAAATCTTTTATTTGATGTAATTCTATGCTTCTGAAATTAAACTGTTGTCACTGCTTAAAAAAACAAGATATATTCAGGTTTGTAGGAATGGGGTTAGATTGCAGACTGGTCCTGTAGTATCAGACACCTCAGTTCTGCTAGACAGACAGTCTTAAAAGCAATCCTTTATTTGAGGGTGAAATAAGCCTGGAGTCTCATTTCTTGTTCTTTTTTTTTAGATTTAGGGAGGATGTTATGTTGTAAGACAGAAAAAATGCAGATAGTTGATGGGAATAGACATTTATTTCACTACGCTTTCATTATTAAAACCAAGGAATAAGTTTATCACCACAGCACTTTTTTTTGTTGTTGTTGTTTTTTCTTGTTCACATGCTTTTGCTTTTATTGTGCGTTTTCAATGTACATGAAGCGGGGACGATCCCACACCATGATGGGTATAAATACCTATGGGCCTTGTTTAGCCAAAGCAAATTGTTTAAAACATGTATCTTAATGAAATTTAAGAGAGATAAAAGAATAGGTGGCTGCTATTCAAAGAGATGAATGTTGGAGAAACGATGACTGATTTTTAACTGCAGAAGTGTTAGGGAACCCTGCCATGGTAATACTATAAGCTGTGCAAAGAGAGTCTATAACAGGATCAAGCTGGATAAACCTTTCTCCTTACGCATGAAAGAACACCTTTATAAGTCAGTGTTTTTCTCAGTTATAATCCTTGAAGCCTAATTCATGAAAAGTTTATCATGTAAGATTTTCTGTCAAGAAGACTAGCAGTCTGAAAAGTAGGGCAGGAGTTAGATCTATCAGCTCATTTTTGAACATGCAAGTACATTCATTCGTTTTGAAAAGAAAGTTTTGTGGTAAATAAAGGACAGAACTTAAGACTAATCTTTTACTGCAATGATTTTTGCTTTTAGATAAGAAGAGCAAATACAATTACTTTTATTCTACAATGAGCTGAAATATTTGAAGACCCTAATGGTTCAGTGCATTGCACATGTTATTACTGGATGTGACCAGAAGTGGCAAAAGGAACGCATTTACTTCCTCCTCCAGCTCCTCTCCTGAAACATTGATATGCCTGAGTGTATTAAGTGGTTGCAAGTAGAATAGAATTTTCATAATTTCTGGTCAACCTTAACAACCACAGCAAACTGGAAAACAAAAATACCATGTAAAGAGCATGGCAAGTTCACCTGTCCTTTGCGTTCACCTTTTCTGAAAGTGTAAATATTGAGTAACATTATCCAAAAAGTCACTCATTTTATCTTCCACTGTGTTCTTGGTGAAATTTGATTCAAACTTTGATCCGTGAGGTCACAAATAGGTTATTTTAGACTGGAGAATAAGGGCTCTCTGTGGACAGGATGGAAGGGGAGACTAAAGGGATAACCAGCCAAAGGAAGCAGGCCACAGGCAAAATGGACAGCAAAATGAAGGAAAAGATAACATGTAAAAAAATGCATTATAGAAGAACTCAAACCAAGCTTGGACAGTATGGAGATAAAAATATCCACTTTGCTGTTTGTATACTACCCTTTGGCATGAGGAATAACCCAGATCGAGGCATGGAGGTTTATTCTCTTTTCCTGTCACCCAGCTATGTTTCATGCTGTATCTGGAACAAGTAAGGCTCTTCCATATTTCAGAACCTAAAGCTTTTTTCTTCTAGGAGTCTTTGACAATGTGGTTTCTTTGTAAGTTAAATCTCTTGTGTTACTTCCCCATTTACAACTGCAAATTTAATGTGATTTTTTTTTTTTCTGGAAAAATTGTCATGCAACCTCCTTTATATCCATGAGGAAAAGTTTTTGAAGTTTGTCTTCTGCTGCTGCTGGACACTCTCCGTTATTTATTTATAACAAATAACCATCAAATTTAGCTCTTTTTTTTCGTAACTGTTAATTTCCCTTTAAAGCCCTATATGGAAAAATCTGTGATGGAATCAGTTGCAATTTCTTGAAGACACCAAATGAATAGGTAAGACCAAATTTCTGAGTTTGACTTTGAGAGCATGCCTGCATGAGAGGCTGCAAGGAGATGGCTGAAGCTACAATGTCTTAGCATTGCAGTGGGCAGTTGCAGCATGCAATACTCCCAGACCATTTGGGTCTTCAAGTATTTGAGCTTAACATAGAGTACAAATACTTGTGTTTGCTCTTCTAGTGTGAAAGCAAAAATCATTGCTGCGAAAAAAAGCGTCTTTGCCTTTCAGCAAAATTCTTAGCAGACCCAAGCGAATCATTTACAGCACCTCACTGTCACTACTAAAATCACTTCCAGATTGGAGTAGGCAGTGGATATTTGCACCTGCATAAGACACAATTCTAGATTTCTTTCCAGTAAGCATTAAGAGCACCTTCCATTTCCAGGTGCTACTTTTATCATACCACATCATGACCCTGTAACCTTAGAGTAAACACTAGTTAAAAGAGATCATGCAATTTAACATGTTTTCTGTCATAATACTTGGTAAGGACAAATTTGCACATTTAAAGAAAAATTATTTTGAAGGAGTCAGAGTTTCAACTAATGTAATTTCATGAATTATGAGGACTATGATGAAAGAAGTGGTGGAAAAGCATAAGAGCAACAGACCCACCTCTTTCCATAATGTCAATCCTGAAATCATCTCTTTCATTATTTAGGATTGACATTAAGAATTCTGATTTAACTCTCATTCTCTCCTGACTAATCTCTGCCAAAGTGTTTTCACATGGCACAGGGAAAGCAATCAGTGTCTGGAATTAGTTTGCAAAGGTGGCAAGGCTTTCTACAAGGCTTGTACAGCAAGGTGGTGTCTATAAGCTATTCCCAATCACTGTAAAGTTTCTTTGTTGACCTCTTGTTTTATCTGCAGAGGCCATTTATAAAGGGAACAACCCCTGTTAGTAAGAGTATCATACAAAAAACAACTGACAAGCATCGGCTTGGGTTAGACAGAGCCAGGGATGCTTTGGTACTGTGGGACCTGAAGGAAAGGAAACATTTAGGCCCAGATTGTATCCAGAAATAACACACTTTGAGTTCCTGGGGGAGGGGAAAGGGGGGGGGGGAAACCATGACCTCCTGCTTTGCCTGGTTTTGTACAACCTAAATTCAATCTAGAAGAAGGAATGAAACAGTCAGCATTTCAGAAGCTTACCAAATAAATTACTAGTGCCATGTCTATTTATAATTATAGATCAGCTCTTAATACTGCTGTAAACCACACATTCCAGGGCTTTTCAAGCACTTAAGAGCGTATTTTAATCTCTTTGGATAAAAGAAGCTGCCACTGGCAACAATAAAAGAAGTGCAGACTAAGTCCCTTAAGTCTTGCTACAGAATTACGCTTTTCACTACTTTAAACACTGCCCCAGCACACAAGCTGCATGCACTCACATACCACCCATGCTAAGCTATTTCTTGTGACAGCTTCAGCTACATTATGGAAGAATTCAGTGATATACTGTATCACACCACCACACTGACAGTGCTCTCATGATACCGTGTCTGGAGAGTATGATAATTATATCAGAGGCAATGACTCATAAAAGGCCTCACTCACTGCTCCACAGACGGATCAGATTCAAATGTACCAGATCAAAAGAAGCTGCAGGCACTATACAGTGTCAATGGCAGAGGCTTAGCTTCCTACAGATGTAATTGATCTTTTTGGATTTGGGGAGTTGTGCAAGGGCATTTTTTTAGTGTATGTTCAAAAGTACATCAATTATCACGTGTATCAGACGGAGGATATGGGAAGCATGCAACAACAGCAACAAATTCCTGCTGGTACAGTGAGGCTTTCTTTGCCCTGAGATCTCTTACCATGTACAGCAGGTATAGGAGGCCACAAGGAGGACTTTTTCTGGCTTACCTGTCTCTGTCAGATGCAGCTGGGGGGAGGGAAGGGTTGAAGGTGCTTAATGTGCCCATCAACTTAATGCAGCTCAGGATCCTCAGTGCAGCTCCCCCTGACACTCTGGCTGCTCCCTTGCCCAGAAGGTCTGTGCTGTACTTTTCTGTCTTTCACCCATGCCTTCAGCTGCCCCATTAATCACAGTGTAAGACAACCTCCCAGATGGGCATGGATGGCAGGCAGGGCTTAATGAAGACTCTAAATAGTTTAATCTGTGTTGAAAGGAAGAAGACCTGAGCTGATGTTCTGGCTCTTATGTTAGAATTTACTGAAGCCCTGAAATCAGGAAATGACGGAAAAGATGGATCTTGACATTTTAAACATCCATTTTATCTATTCAGTGCATATTTAATGATATAATAATAAAAATGGAAAATCATGGGTTTTCAACTGTGTCTGAGGTCATGCAAAATCAGAAGGAAAAACAAAAAGCAAAATATTTTTCTACCTTTGTTCACTCCCATTTTCAAGGTTTGTTGTGCCTTTCCAGTGTCCTGCTGATGTTACTGACTAGCAGGCCAAATTCTGGAGATTTCATCAGTGGTTGCAGCATCACAATTTAAATGGTGTGGCACTGAGTAGTACCATCCTTTTTCCTCAAATATGATATAACTCTTCCTGAAAAGATCGAAAAGTTCAGTTTGATACTATTCTGGCAGCAAATAGATTTGAATTTGGTGCTGCTTCAGAAAGGATTAGACAAATAAGAAAGTTCCTCTGCTCTAGGAGAGATCATTAATGTTGTACGAAATGCTTCCTTTGCAAAGGAGGATGCAGATGCTCCTTGCATTGATGAATGTTTTTGACATTCTCTTGGGAGGAAGAACTTTCATCTTCCAACAAGTATTTTGTGCTTCATACAAAGTAGAAGAACTTAAAATAAAACTGTTCACAAGCCCGTTTTCAGCCTCCCCAGGCATTGGATTGCACGGTGGCTGTAATACACTAACGGGAACTGTTTCCATCCCCACAGGCAGATGATGTGAGTGAATATGGAGCTGCCAAGCCTTGGTGGATTTTCTGATAATTGTACTGCCATGAAAAAGGGATGCTACCAGCCAGCCCAGCCTGTCATGTCTTTTCCTGTTTTATTATTTTTTAGAAATCCTCTAAAGTGAAAGTACATTGTTTCTGACAAGTGTGGGGTTTGGTTTGGTTTGGTTTGGTTTTAACCACAAAACACACTATGAAATATTAAATGACAAGTATGAAGGTTTTTTTTCCAAGAAAACTCAAACTCTGGTGGTTTTTTTTTGTTTTGTTTTGGGGGTTTTTTTGTGTGTTTTTTTTTTTGTTGTTGTTTTTTTTTTGTTTGTTTGTGTTTTTTTGTTTTTTGTTTTTTTTTTTTGGGGTTTTTTTTTGTGTTTTTTTTTTTTTTGTTTTTTTTTTTTTGTTTGTTTGTGTTTTTTTGTTTTGTGTTTTTTTTTGTTTGTTTTGGTTTGGTTTGTGTGTGTCTGTGTGTGTGTGTGTGTGTTTGTGTGTGTGTATTTATTTTAGGCCCATTCAGGCTGTGATGATGTCAAGTCTGGACTGTCATTCTGTAGACTAGAATTTGGGCTTCTGTAATAAGCTATAGCAGCTATAGAGCTATTTTGTTTCAGTACTTTGACACAAAGAAGCTGCAGAACAGGTATTACTTTCTGAAATAGTAAGTTCTTATCTGTTCATGCAAAATGCCATTGCCACTCCAGGAGAAGACACTATCTGTGGTAAAGGTAACTATGTCTTGTTGCTTAAATGATGGTCATGGTAATAATAGAAATTCTCATCTAGCAACCTTGGAAACAGTTTCAAAATGCAGATGAAAAAAACCTTGGTTTATTTCTATGAATTACTTTCCATATAATTCTTATTGAAAGTGTTCAACATGCAGACGTTAGTCACAATTGCAAAACTGCTTATTCGTATACTGTAAATGAAGTGTTTCAAATGTGATGGACTAATGAAGGAGAACAATGCTGCTTACAGAGAAAAAGGATGTTATGACTTCTGCTGTGCTGATGTTTGCATGTCTGTTGGTATCTGAACCAGACAGAGCACTGCAGAACTGAGGTCTCAGTGGGCATATCTTCAAATCCAAAGAAATATTTAGTCAGGATGGCTCAATAGTGACATCAGGTAACTTCCACATAATGTTGTGGTTTGGTTCTTTGGGTTTGGGGGTTTGTTTTTTTTTTTTTTTTCCTTTCGTTGGTTGGTTGGCTGGGTTTTTGTTTGTTTTCGGGCTTTGTTGTTTGGTTGGTTTTGGTTTTTTTTTTGGGTGTTGTGTTTTTTTTGGTTTTGTTTTGTTGGGTTTTTTTTGGATGCTGCTTCCTTGAGAAATGTTGTTTAGCTTGCCCACTTAACTAAGGGAAAGGCCAAGAGCCATTATCCTTTGGAAACAAGTACGCTTTGGAGAAACATTCCAGGACAGCATAAACACTGTATAAGCATAAAAAGAAAACAAGTCTTACTCTTTTCCAAGCCTTTAATGAATACAGCTTCTATATGCACTGGTAAATTAGGAATATAAAAAAGGTTAATAAAAAGGACAAAAACAGAACCATATTTTAAAGGCTGGCATGAGTCATACAGAGCACTAGTGCATTGGAAGAATGATAATCTTTCACCCCCTCTTTCCTTTTTTTCCCTTTTAAAAATGTTCTTTCTGAAGCTTCTTATTGTGCCACAAAACAATTTTTATACAGACCAGTATTTTAAATTAATTTCATATACCAGTGACTCTTTGGTTTGTGTTTTATTACAAAGTACTCTAAGGATTATAACTGTGCAGCATCCCCAGTTGTTTTATTCCTCTGCCATGAAGGAGAGAAAACTAATGCACATGAAACTCATTAGGCAATAAAGAGAAGAAATGAAAAGTGCTCAAAGGTAATGAAAAATCTCTTGCATAAAATGCCAGAGAATAATTAATGTACCTCATCATTTTCTAACAAAGAAAAAGGTATGAAATTGGATTTGATTTGAAAAGTATAGGTGAATTGATGCTGCTAGGATTTGAATTTGTGGTTTAAAGGAACAGAGTGTTAGGTAAAAAAAAAATTTACATCAAGCCATCCACCAATCTAAATATATTGACTTTTAGAGGTCAGATAAATAGAGCAATTTTTGAAAAACTGGTTAAAATTATATGGTGAGAAATTTGGGTCTACAGGAAAAAGCAGAATTTGAGCTTCCAAAAACACATATTATGAGTATTGTTTTGCAAATCTAGAGTTGCTTCACTTAAGTATTTATTGCTAACACATCATAACTTTTTTTTGGTGTAATGAACCAAGACTGTTTTGCAACTCCATGCAGCAGAAGAAAATAATGGCTACTTCCCTGACAGAAACACAGAATATTATTTTAACCATCACAGGATAATCAATTAATACAGTTCATCTCATTTAAAGAACTATGTCTGGTAAATGTCCCATAATCTTTTCCCTGCAACAAAATCAATGGCAATTTTTTTATTGGCTTCCAGGGTCAGGATTTTAGCTTTAGGGTTTCTTTGCTACAGAGGCTTTACACAAATTTACACAAAGGCACAACAGATACAAAGATAAAATCCAAGGCCCTGAAGAATGGAAAAGGGCGTTTCAGTGGCACCAGAAAGCAGCTGGACTTCAGTTTGTTATGTTTTGTGACTAACAACAGCAGCATTGTAAACTGAACTTCTGCAATCCCCTCATTAAAGGACATGCCTGAGACAGTGAAATAACATCACTGGGAAGGCTAAATAGCAATATCCCAATTAGAAACTGAAGCACTACGTCTCTGTAAAGTTACATGGCACACCAGTGAGGGAGCTGAGATCAGATTCTCCTGGAGTGCTCCAAACATCAACAAACAGTCTTTTGCTGCTTGTCACGGAGATTTTGCCCTTGTTTTTATACTAGAGTATCCCTTTCCAGCAAAGGCATTCAGCTCCTGTTCCAGCAGAGCAAAAATAAAATGGAGTCGGTATTGTAAAAATTAATCCACCAGGGAATGATAATCTTTTGGCTACCGATACTTTTCAACTTGCCAGGTTCGCCCAGTTCTTGTTTTTTGATAAAATCCACCCTTGTGGTGTTTCCTGATACTAAGCATCAACTTTTAAACAATGACACATTTGTGTTGCACCCATAATTGTGAGCACATTTCATACTTTGCGAAAATGTAGTAAATTAACTCTACAGTAAACCACTTTGGAGATGCTGAAACAAAAAAGCCTTCCATACATATTTCATCTCCTTAGTAATTTCTAAAGTAATCTTTGGTTCTTCCTGTTTGCTGAATTTTCTTACACAAACACACAGAGGCACAGTACTGCTGTGTACTGACTTGTTTTCAGGGGTATATCTGTTAAGTCTGGCAGTTGGGTGATTTTGGATATTTTCTGGCTTTTAGTAATAATTGATTAATAAAAATATAGAGATTTTTAGAGAAATTTTTAGAGGAAAAGAATTGTATAACTGCAAATTGAAAATATTTTTCAGGTATGAGATAGAGAACAGAAAATAATAATTTTTTAAACTTGAAAGTATTTCATGTAAAGTTTTCCATATACCTGGAAGATATTAATTACATTAGTGATGTACAGTACCTGCACTTTTTAAAGTATTACTGTTCCTAGAACATTTTATAGATATGGAGACTGGAATTCAGAGCTTGTGATATGGACAAAGATAAAAGGCAAGGATTTGGCAAAAGCTAACTGGTAATTCAGTATTCTTAATATCCGGTATCCTTCTCAGTTGATTCTTTGCAAAATATTTACCTGGTTATCAGTTGTAAAACCCTGACACTGCCCATTATATTTGTGGACATGTTCTTTTTTCAGGAACTCTTGTGATGAAGTTAGAAGTATTCATCTGCACATTAGAGGATAGTTTTGGTTCTCAAACATATTTTTCACTAGTTAGGTCACATATAGTCAACATTCTTGAGGAGGAAGAGGATGCATTTTATATTAAAATATCTATTAGGGATATTTTTTTTTAATCACTTGCAAATTTTATGGACCTTTCTTTTGTCTCCAACTCAGACATCTGACTCAAAGGCTCTGTTCCAGTGCTGGACCATCACAATAGCACATGGAGAGTATCTTGACTGTTGGGAGACAGAACGTGACTGATGTGTGTGGTGAGAAGAAAAAAACCAAAACCAGCTGAAACTGACATGCTGGTTTTACCATCCGGACAAGGTTGACGCAGCAGATCAAGGAGGTGTTAGTTCTTCGGACACCTGGTTAGTAAGAGAAATATCATCCCCCTAGAGGAGACTCTGGCACAGAGAGAGAGGTTGGCCATTCTTGCTGTTGAAAACAGGGGCCAGGTCTCAGAAGTGAAGCTGGTTATCGCATGCCTGCCTCCAACAGCTGCAGCTGCTCTTCCTGGCATCCTGAGATACTGCAGAGGAAGGAAATACAGGACGGCTCTTGGGAATTACAACTAATGCACTTTGTAGCAGTTGCTTCTTCTACCTAGATATTTATCCAGAACCTAGCATGTTCTTCTCCAAAGCCAGGTTCAGGCATATGTGCTCAGCATTTTTAGAAGTCTGTGTCTATTCTCTTGCAAGCAGCACCAGTGGGGATGTTCAGGCCCTGCCTTCCTTATATACAACAGGAACCACATCTTCCACTCCTCTCTTCAGTAAGAAAACGGGGCAGAAATTAGGAAGGCTGCCTTTTACCTTTAAATGTAGCTCTCACCACCCTTTAGAATAATATTCAGCTTCAGGTTTCCCATAGGTATTGAGGTGAACTGTATTACCAGGATAAAAATTAACCATCTCTGTGCTTCAGTACAATGCAAACCTTTTCGTCTCTGCCATCAGTACATAAAAATATGCTTTGTTTCTAGTAGTAATTGAGTCCTTGTAGAAGCAAATAGCTGGTGCATGCAAGAAACAGTGGAAATGGGGTCATCTTTGATTCTATCCAGTTGCTAAAAGAGGAGATATGTCTTTAAATTCAATTTTGTACTGGCTTGCATCAAACTGCAGTATGTCACATCTGATATTTACAGTAGTTTATGTACTGAAAAAGGATGAGGTGAATTCAAGGTCAGGAGGATTCTGTAAATGTTATTCCTGCTGTTCTCTGTAATCCTGTGTGCATGTTTAGGGAATATTCCAATTTCTTTTTCACACTTGTGGGTACTCACTCTGGGCCCTACCAAATCAGCGCTGAGCACCTGCAGGCACTTGCAGGTGCCAAACATGTTTCCCCAATCCATTTCTTCTCCATAGTAATTTGATGAGCTGAAACCTTATAACCATACCTTCCTGCCCAGCCCCAGCTCTTACAATGGTCCAGTCTGGACTTGACCTCTGTGGCTCATTGCTGATTTTGACCATTAATTTCTTCCTCACTACAGAACATTCATAGACTGTGAAGTTTGTAGATCTAGTAAACTGGATACTTGGAGAGAACAAACACGTAATATGACATTGCACCACCTGCACAGGAAGGACAGCCTGGTGGTTACAATTAATCATTATCCCAAAGGTGACTGTGGTCTTCTGCCTTTGACAGAATATTTGGCTACAGCCAAAGTCTGATCTCAGTTACACACACAGAAATCAAAAATAATTTCACTGTATTCTCTGATGTAAGCAAGACCAAGGTTCAGGCTTCAGCCTCTTTTTATTTATTTTTTTTTCAAAATATGATATTCCACCAAGTTTCTGATCACAAACATTCCTACTCTGTGGAAGAGCATACACAACGAAACTCTCTTCATCAAGATTTGGCAACATTTAAAGTATGTTTGCTGAAATTTACCGCAGAATAACATAGACATGGTCAGATACATGGATAATAAATGAAAATAGAGGGGAGGAAAGAAAAGATGAAAGAGAAAGGGCTCAACAAATGTGGCAAGAAGATAAAATCAATACATACTAGAATGCAAAAGCTTAACCTCCTTGCCTGCATTATTTGCATGTCTTATTTTTTCAATAGACATACAGGATTTTAAACAAATGTAGGTTGGGCACCAAGAGATTTGAGCCTTACTGATGAGCCCTGATGAGCATTTCCCCTTCTTTGGAAAAGTGATCTATGGACTTTGTGGCAGAGGCATATATTCAATATATTTCAAAACTTGGGAATCCAAATCTCTCTCAGAGATGCTCATCCAACCCCTAGTGACTGCTCACTGTGCAATCTCCTGAGTGCAGGAGTGGTGCTCGGTCTGTGTCAGGCTGTGGACGCCTGTCAGGAATGCATACAATGGAAATCACCACTGTCCCTGTGTGCATCACCCAGGGCTGGGGGCAGTCAAGTGGTAACACAGTGGTGGCAGCTCTGGGCATGGGAAGCTGCCACTGAGCCAGCAAACTCCTCTGTACAGCCGGTGGGTGGTATACAGCAGGGAGGAGTGATGTGGGACAGGGCTGGAAGGTGCTGACATGTTCCCATGTTCCACCCAGCAACCCACAAATGTGCTCCTTCTCCCAGGTACCTCTCACCTCTCCTTCCCCGAGTTGAAACATGCAAGCCAAGCTGCATCCTGGCTGGCATGGGGCTCCTGCCCTGCCAGCTGAGGGTCCATGTAGTGTTGAATAGCTGAGGAAAGGGTGGTGCCCGGGCCCAGCGGTTAATGGGTGGCCTTGCCTCCAAGTTGTTTTCATCAAACCCAGATGGTGATGTGTGCCAGCGTCCTGCTGCTTTTCTTCCACATGGGTCTGCCTCTGAAGGCCAGGCCCCAAGGCCAGGGTGTCACAGACCATGACAAAATGCTGGCAGGAGATTCTGGCTTGTCAGACTGTGGTCTCTTCTCATGAGAGTCTGTCAGACAGTCTGATTTAGGTCTTCAACTTTCTCACTGACAGGGCTTTAGCTCTTGTCACAACCAGCAGAAGCAACCTGCTAAGGTTCCTGGTGCTGCCTCTTGAAAGAACTCTTAACTAGAAAACCATGAGCACTCTCCTGGTATAGCTTGGCCACAGGGCAGACAATGATCACCTCTGAACCTCATGTGTGATTAGGACTGTGACTGGGCCTGAGAGTGCAGCTTTTTGGGGGGATTTATATTCTTCTTTTCCTTTCCCCCCCCTTTTTTTTAAACAAAAGAGCAAAATAGGGGGAAAAATACCCATAATTAGACCCAAAAGATCAAATAACATACTAGAAAGCTAAGTGTCTAAATGTTAAGAAAATGCTGAGTGTATTTATAGCATACTCTGAATTGTTCTCATACAGTATAAGGGTAGCTCCTGGCTTCCCTGGCACATCATGGTTTGAAAATTATTGAAAGATTCCTTCTTGAGATGTAGGGGTATCTGGAGGAAAACTTGCAGTGAACTAGCCTCTCATTCATACATTGTTGGTCTGTGGTGCAGACATCTTTCCTCCAGATGCATGACATGAGTGTAAGTAGCAGGTATTACATAAGTATAACTGAGGAACAAAGGACCTCTCATTGAGCAGGTAACTCAACAGATTTCTCAAGCAACTGTGCTACTGTGAGCAGAAGCAACCAGTTCTGTTCTCCATAATCCCTGTTTGGGACTGCATTTGCAAAGATCTGTTTCTCCTCACAAAATGCGTAAGATTTTTCATAGTCAGATTGATCCATCTGCATCTGACTTATTCTAAAACTGGTTTGCAATATTAAAAATTAATTTTAACTTCTAGATTGCCAGCTGTAGTTCAGAAGATCAGGATTCTTGGCAAACCTTAAGCTCCTAGCAAACAGCAGAGTCAGGGTCCACTTTTTGGAGGTCAGGGTGGGCAGGGAAAACAGGACTGATTTGTAACATTTCACTCCAGCAATCAGTTCACCAACTTTGAAATGGCACTAATGAGCCTTACCCAGCAAAGGCTGTAAGCCTTAACTAATGACTGGTTTTAAAGTACTTGGAGAGCTCTGAATAGAAGGTGCAGTAGAAATGCAAAGTATTACGGTTATTAGAGTCTGTCAGATCCCTTAGCAGTCCTGGTAGAGTTCTTAGAGACTCTCCAGCACTTCTGGTTCTTAATTTCACCCTGGGGGACTATCCAGTTACTTCACTACCCAGAAGCCAAGAAGAAAACTGGATGTCCACTTGACTCACTTTCCCAACATACTTTTCTAAGCATATACTGACATTCAGGACACTTTAGGAAGTAGTTTATAGCTAGAAACACCTTCTTTAAATATATCTTTTGTAACCTACATGTGCCTTTTCCCATAAGCTCTTTGTTTGAGTCTCATATTTAGAAGTAAAATATCCTAATCCAATCTCAAGTACTTTCACTCCTCCCTAAACAATATACATTCATGTACAAATGTAGCTAGAAATCAGTTGCCTACCAGGAGATGTGATCTTGAAGTAATACTGAGGAAGGATTCATAGTTTTGAAGGAAGCTGATCAATTGCAGATAGAGCAAACCTTTCGAAACCCTAACCAGATGAGAACATTTACTTCATCTCACTCATATGTAAAACCTGCTTAGAACAGCATTGTAGGAGAAACGTCTAGTCAGAGGTCACTCTGTCAACTTATAAAGAAAATACCTGAGGTGTGTTTCTAGATGTAATCTGCTCTCAGCAGCTACAAGACATTGTTCAACTTCAGATGAATGCAATACTACTTGGTAAATCCCAAAGACACGAGAAGGATCCAGAGATGGAAAGAATGTCAGACTGTCACATGGAATTTGCATTATTTTAGTGACTAAAATCACTGTCAGTGTTGAGGCTTATTTTCCATGCAAGTCAGAGCTATAAATGACTAAATCATCATAATGCTATTGGATGACAAGAGTTCAGGGATTTCAAATTACGAGAAGTGCTTATATTGCCACCTGCTGGACTTCACCGCTTCACGAGCACAAAAGGCAGATCAGTAAGGTCTTCCACAAACGTGCAGTTTTTCAAATGCCTCTTGCAGAGATGGAGTTGTCAATCATTTAATGTTAAATGAACTGGCAGAGTCATAGAAAAAAAACAAAACAAACAAAAACCAAAACAAACCAAAACAAACCCCAAACAAACAAAAAACCAAACAAACAAACAAAAAAAAACAAAAACAAAAAAAAAACAAAAAACCCCCCAAAAAAACAAAAAAAAAACCCAACAAACCCATCAGTATTAAGCTGTGAAACTCCCAGGCTTGCCTGGAACATGCTGACATTGTGTGCACCCTAAACTTGGAAGTTAGTTAGTCTGGGGTCACCGACCAAGGATCTGGAGATGTATGCTACCACCTCCTCTTCTCCACACACAGGTTTTTCCTTGGAATAGCAGAGTCTATCAATATTTGAGAGGATCACATTTAGGAAGAAATCAAACTATAGATCTGATAATGCTCCAGAAGCCTCTTTGTAGTTCTAATAAGAAAAACTCAAGTCATTTGTAAAACATACATATTGTTACTGGGACTCTACTGGATAGGAGCTCTCTCCATTCTTCAGTCTTAGAAATACAGTGCCTAGCATGATACTTGTCATGTATTCATCATCAAGCCCACAGATCTTCTTTGGATCCTTCCTAACATGTGCTGAACTTCCGCACAAGCCAACAGCTTGTTCCACCATATAGACAGCTTACAGTTCTCTAGTTAACACAGGATCTCTTGAGGTATATAGGCACCTAACTCCTTTGACCACAGACTCACAGGGGAAGCAGAAAGTCCTCTTGCCCCCCTTAAAAAGAAATTGCCTGACCAGACCACTTTGTACCATAGTCACATTTCTGACAACTGTCTAGTCTCTCTGGCATTCAGGTCAACTTCACAGACCATACTGCATGGAAAACAGTAGAGGATCTGCAGGCACTTTCCACTGACTTTTTCAGAAGAGCTGAGATAAGCTGATCTGGATGTCCTGCCTTGTCTTTTCAGCAGTCTAAATTTTGCTAAAGCAGATATTCTGGAAATTGTACTGGATATTTTTAATGCTACATGAATGAGGACTTTGGTATCTAGTCTGCTATATTACCTAACTGAATTGAGTTTGTAAAACATACACAAGGTCCTGGGTATGTCAAGGTTAAGCATGCAGAACTGAAAGTCTGTAAATACTCATTTCCACCCTTGAACTTGGTTTGTTTTTTGAAAATTCAGAGCTGAAATATGGCATGCATGAAAGATCAAAGATCTGAACAGACTGAGTCTCTTTATTCTCACAGCCACAAGTATGTTTTTCAAGAAGTGTGTTCTTTTTACATCTTATCTTCTGAGTAATACAATGTAAATACTACATATTAGGGGATTAAAAACCCTCCATGTGGCTCTGCTATATTATTTGAGTGAATCCAGTTTACCACTTTGTAACATGGAACGTGCAGTGTGATTCATGTTTCTGACTCGAACTTCTTCCATGCTGTATATATTTTGCTGTCATGGCCATACACTGAGAAGTGTAACTTCTCCAAGAGGTATTTGGAGAAGATACCCCTGTCCAAATGCACCAGAAAAGGCTAAATGGGGGGGACATCGGGAGGAAAACAGCTATAGTGGCTAGCAAACCAGCACTTGTGCAAGGAGGGAGTAGACTGAAGAAGGAGATCTTGGAAATCTGCTTTTATCACAAGCTGTATCTGGCAGGACCTTTATTTTAATTTTTTTCCAGCCTTTAAACAGCCTTTAAATAGACAGCAGTAAGTATGATTCGTTTTCAATTGGATGTATTACAAAAATAAAGTGTGAAACATGTAATAGCCAGTTTCCTAACCATTTAGATTTACAAGTCCTATGAGCTAACCTAGGTAAATCTTTTTCCCCTTAAAGTGCCAGAGAAAGCAAGAAAGGCAAACCCCTTACTTGTTTTGAAATCAATCTCCTCTTTCTGATGAGACTGGCGACTTGTATTCCATTTGAGACTGTGTCTCAAAATTTTTTTGTCCAGAGATCTCTCACTGCTGCTCTGAAGACCTCATTATCACAATCTGACTTGGCATTTGATTCAGCTTTCAAAGACAGGTACATATCATAACCCAAGTGAAATACTCTTACCTTAAGAAGCAGTTTACTCTTGTTTATATGCTTAATTAGGCCCATGTTCTTGGAGAGATGGGACTACTTTTTAAAAATATGCATCTTTCAGTTTCTTCTTTTTAACTGCTACCTTTGAAGTACCTAATTCAGAGATACCATTGGCTACTTGCAATACTTTTTGTAGACTTTTTAAAACTATTTTTTATCCTGAAATATGAATTATATGATAATATTTTAGAGTCTTCTAGTCCAGTGTTCTACAGGCTGTACTGTAATACATGGGTGGCCTAATTTATTCATATTAGACCTACACCTATGCATTATTTTTTAAAAAAGAAGTTCATGTTTGTAAAAATCCTGCCATAGACAATCCACTAAAAATCTGAGTAAACTGCTCCACTGTTTTAATGTTCTGAGTTTCTTACTTCTGAGTTTGACTAGCAACAAATTCCTACTTTGGAAATTATTTAATCTCTTTTTCTGGAAAGAAAGCTCTGTAATCTGGATATGTACAGGCTATCAGTGAGGCACTTCACCTTTTTTTGAAAAGTTAGTCTGGGCTCCTGGAATCTCACTTGTCAGGTACATTTTCCAGTTCTGTTGCCAACTCTTTCTTCTGAATTCTATGAAAACTATAAATTTCTTTATGAATGCCAGAAGTTTTTTAAGAAATATAGATTTAGGATGAGTCCCTTACCTTTGCATGCTCCAGAGTCAACAATACTCTGGGTATGCCAGTTAGTATAATTGACCAAGGAATAACTGAGTAACAGCATGCAAGAATTTAGACAGTTCATCAGGTAACTTCTTGGAGGGTTTTCCAAGCTTGTATGTTTTGTTTTTTGTTGGGCTTCATGCCTCTGCTGAATCCTGCTTTTGCACGAGGTAGCTACTGCGTAGATGAGGGTGGTATGTCTCCAGGCAGAGCAAACGTATTTGAACCCACTGTGGTTGACACAGCTCAGAAATACAGAAATACACTGTTTATCCCCACAAACAGTGAAGCCAAACTAATCACTTGGGCAGACAGGACCCTCAAAGCAAATACTGATTCACACAAAAGCCCACCTAGAATTTCTCTTCATAGACTAGCTCCCTGGGTATTAAAACCAAAATTCTCAACTATGAAATTCTACTGTTAAACAAACATAGGCTATGAAAGCTTGTGTGCCATCATAAAAAACTGTAGGACCTAATTTGATTAAGACATATATGTGCCAACATCTGATCAATCTCTTAGCTTTTCTGGCTCCATTCTGTACCCATCTGCTACTGTAGTATTTGGCTTCAGTGAGTACAGAATCAAATTATATTTACAAATCCTGAACTAAAGCTTAAGCATTTAAATTGTCAGGAGGCAATGCCAAAAACATAATTTCCATACGGTGCTACATGCTTTCCAGGTCTGTGCCATGCAGAGAGAATTCTCAGATCAACGTAAGTTCTCATTATTATCTTTTAGATAGAAACTGACATTGCATTTACAATTTTCTTGTTCTTCGAGCTGCAGTCTACTAAGTACTGCTAGCCTTTAAGAAAAAGGGCTCAAGAAACTTTTTTGTTGAGGCCTAATAGGCATTTTTTGCTACTGTCCTTAAAGATGCAGGACTTTTTGAAGTTTGTATGGTAACTAAAGGACTGTGGCTCTCAACTTTACACATAATATTTTTCTGCAGTTACGGGTTCTTTCATTAATACTTACTGATGTCTGCAGTTAAACTGACTACAATCTTCAGAAGTGCTTTTATAAAATGTCTCATTTTTTATTTGGAACTTGTAGGTTCAAATGGCTGAACTAAAAGGTAAGTCAAGGCTTTCATTTATAATCTGAAAGTGCATGTTCATTTGTTTAATGTGATCGAACTTTGCTTGTCAATCCATGTTCTGACTTTCTGTATATTTTGTCCAGGAATAGTTTTAGCTGCTATCAGCACATTTGTGGCAAACTAGATGAAATATTATTGAAGTACCGGAAGAGATTTGTCAGTTCTTTAAATGTCTTGTGGCTGTAGGAAACATGGGATTCAGCTGGAAATAAAATTGAGCCAACAGTGGAGGAGATAAGGTTAAAGTGACAAATCACTAAAGTACAGAAACAAAAGTAGCTCAATTTCTCAATTCCTTTTCCTCTCCTGCAAAATATCTGAATGATACATGCCAGGCAATAATGAAAATGCTCATAAGATCTCATTTTAACTATGCTGAGAGCAAACCATGAAGGTACTATCAGTGCTTCTCCCAGTGAACAGTTTGCAATAGAATTTACCATCACCATTGGCACAAACACTGGGGCTGGTGAGCTCAGCAGAGAAGCTTGTGACAGAGTAACGTGGGAATGTGAGTGACAGTCTTTGAAATGGAACAATATGCACTTCTATGTCAGTGCTTTTTATATTTCTATGTATTTTGGAAATCATTGTACCCACAAACTTGTGGAGGGAAGGGGACTGTACAATCTTTGAGATCTTTCTGAGGGCTGTTGCCTCCTGCTGAGTTCCTGCATGCTCTGGTCTCAGCCCTCATAATGCTGACTTGATTCACCATTTCTCAAAACCCATGTAAATTCAGAGAACAGCAGCAATCATGTAATAGCAGAGACAGCTCTTAATTTGCCAAATCCTCATTTGACTTTTGTAAAAGCTGACCTAGAAACCATACTCCAGGCTTATGATTTCAGAAGCTCCCATACAATGGTATTTCTGCGTAACAACAGCGCATTAAAAGTACAGTCAATATTGGTACTTTCTCTGTTGTTTATAAACACTTAGCTCAGGTCATCAGGCAGATTTTATTGCTTTTTGGGATAAAATTTCAAAAATAAAAAATATACACATGTAGAGCTGACAATGAAACACAGCAAAACTGTTCTGAGTGAAATTTCTGACAGATTTAACATCATCACTGAGTCCAACTTTCAGAATGACACAGACTCTGACACCTGAATCCCACCGAAAGGAAGGCCAAAATTTTTAATTCCAAGGACTGCAGTAATTCTGCAAAGGTTTAGTTTCTTTAAAACATGCTGTTGCTCTTGAAGTGACTCTAGTGAATTTTGATGACCCAGTGAGGGAGATGCAGCCAAAAAATGCTTATGATGTCTGAGAAAGGAAAGAGAGTTCCAAGAAGTGGAAGGGAGGACACAAAGGTGAGATTGTATGATACCCATAATCCTCCAATTACCAAACCACTTCTCAGCAGGCCAGCAGTTGGTGTGACTTAGAACAGCCTCAGGGTCTCACAGTGTATGTTGCCTGCCAACAGCTCCTAGGAGCCAGTCTAACAATCACAAACCAGCGTCCTAGTTCTTCTTTCCTTAGGCCACATGCCTTCTCCCAGCCAAAAGGAGGAGGGATGGCACCAGCTCAGCTCTGCCAGCACCTCTCATGGTTGGAGACACTAGCAAGAACAGATCTGCAGGGTTTATACAGCTTTGTTCTGTAGAACAGAAACTGAACCTTTGACTCCTGAAGATATCTTCAGACTATACAATCCTCATTCTGAAGATGAAAGGGCTGCTGAGGTACCATTGATTGTTTTGGAAATTATTTTCACCAAAGAATGCTGGTACTTCTCCAGTCTGAATTAACAGCCTGCCAGGGCTGGAGCCAGGAGCATTTCTCTAATAACAGAACAATGATATTACTTCTTATTTCACTTAGTCCACAAATCACACAGCTTGATAGCTTGGAAAAGAAAAGTTGCTGGTACCTATATTTCATTTTAGTGTGTATGAAGGCATCCACTTCATCTGATTTTTAAGAACAATAGTAAGTGTGAATGCTCTGAGAAAAGTCACACTGATCACACAATACATAACAGACAACTACAGGCCTTAAGCCTGCAGATGAAAACATACATGATGTACAGTTTTTTTCATAATATCAGGAAGCACAGGTTGCTGTTCCACAACTTGTACTGGATTTTGTCATACCTTTTGAATAACCTCACCACTTAGTAAAATGCTACAGAGTAAGTAAAATAATAATAATTGCTCTCTGCTGTACCTTGTAAAAGTGAGTATTACTTCCTTCATGTGTTTAGCCTATTCACAGATGTGTTTTGGCACTGATTCTTCTACATAACAAAATAGCACCATCAAACACCTTCCCCACAGCTTTACTGTAGTATACCTACCCTTCTTGCCAATACTGGCACTCTGTTATGGCCACGTTTGGTACAGAGGGCAGGGTAGTACTTTATGCCAACCATCTGGGACACTATCCTCGTTTTATCTTGACATAAAAATATGTTTCCTTTTACAAAGTTCATGACAAAGATATGCTTCTCTAACTTATAATATTTTTGGCATGATCAGTTTACTGAGCTGAGGATAAATCACATGGTCAGTATCATTCTTAAGCACAAAAAACTCCAAGAAGAGGGCACTTCTGGAGTCTTTTCTAAAAGCAGCCAATTTCTGCTTCTATGGCCCATGACTGGGTGCCTTTATATGGGAATGTTTCATTTGTACCAGTCAAGGTCTTCATGATGCACTGTCACACAAGGATGTGAACCCCGGAGTTCTCCTTGGATTTAAGCTCTGAGTGGGAGTCCTTGAATAGTCTTGTGCCAAACATGGACAAAGACACAACATCCCCCCACTAAAACCCCCAAAACCCCAACAAAAATGAAAAAAACTTAATTAAAGGAGCTACTTGGTTTCTCTGATTAGTCAAGTTCACTTTACACTAACCAGAGAAGTCTTTGATAGAGGGGAAACAAACTTACCAAGGAAATAATTTTCTGTATTTGACCTTATCCTTTAGTAGCGACTGCTGATTTTTACTCTAGAGACCTCTGGAGCACATGATATGATTACACACTACAGTTTTGATGGCCATGCTTCTCAGGTGATTTTTATTTCTCTCGTGTTTTGTCTGAAAGGTATAGGTGCATATGTGTGCCTTCATGCACACACACATACACATTTTATCAAGCTTAGGATAAAGATGTGTGTTTGTGTGTTAGCAGTGTTATGTATTTGAATGTATGAGTGTTACATCCACTTCACTTTGCAGGTTTCGGTTTACAGGACCTCTGGTGGACGATCAGTCTGTCTGGAAGAAAAGTACGCCCACAAATATCACATGGAACTAGCTGGGTCTGGGCGCTGGTCCAGGCTGCCTCATTTAAAGAATCAAGATCATAGAAACCTTTGGCTGGAAAATTAGAAAAAGAAAGTATCAGTTTTCATTCTGGAGACCCACATTCAACTCTTTATGGAAAATATTTTCAGGAAATACCTGTTGACTGAGCCTTTCAGTTTAACCAAACCATATTGCTTTTGCAAATGAAAAAGAAAAGAAAGAAGTAAAAGAGTAAAAAATACATAAAAAAGACTCTGCTTTTTGTCCCAGGGGTTGAATTAAATTAACTTCAAACTCAATCATTTTGTATTGTATGAGAGTACAGAGAAAACATCATGCTGTGTGTTATGATGTGCATTCTAAGCTAATTACTAACATCTTTGCACACATACTATTATCAGCAAATTCACTTTTTGGGTTCACTTCAAGTTCTGTTTAATGAGCATGTGTTATCTGACCGTGGCTATGGGCGGGAGCGTATTGTACTTGAGGATATGCTCTTTGCACTGCTCTGGATAAGGGGCTCAATTTTCTTCCTGTTGGAGTTTATGCAAGTTTTGCTAAAAAGTGGAGTAAATCTTAGATAAGCCCAAAACCTTACAGACAAAACCTACAGTACTTTTAAGCCACAGCTTCCTGTGAGGTCATTGCACTGATGCATCTATTGTGATCTAAACACTAATCCAGTCTTACCCTCAGTTATTTTCCACTGTGGGAAGAATGACTGCTCTGAAAACGCAGGAGCATTCTTCAAACACACAGATGTAATTTCAAGATTTTATTTGGGTATAAAAAAAAAAATCTAGTTTACTTTCATCTTGAAGTGGACTTTCCTTTTCACATAGTATTGTCTCAAACTGATTTGCAAAAAGGTCAGGCAGGTTGCTTAATACCCGGATTTAGTTCTTAAGAGTTTTCATTTGAAGTACATGCAGAAAAAAATCCACATGGCTTGAATTGAAGATGTATTTGCTTCACTCTTCTCAAAGGGTATGACAATACAGAAAAAGATCTAAAAATCTGGTTTTTTCTTTGAACTTTTAGCGGTGGACAATTTTTAAAAGAAAGGGATTTGTGCATTTTAAAAAATTCCATGGTTTCTGTCATTGGCACATGGTAGAGCCCTTCATTAAAGGCCCATACAATTTTAATATGATTCATATCCAATGGTTCACATAACCACAATAAGCCTTAGATCTCTTAATATGCCTGTTCCTAATGTTCTTTTTGTTAGAAGAGCAACCAAGTAGTGTTTCTTTTCTTGGCTGAGACAAATATCCCCTTTGCTTGCAGGAAATGAATGTGTATTTTCTGTACTTTGGTGAGTTTATGGAATATAAAAAAAAATATGGGGGGGTAGAGAAAGAAAGAGAGATGACTTTCTCCTTGCAGGCATGTGTTAGGCATTCCACAAACAAAACACTGTGTAATGAGGGCAGTGGTTGTCTTCCCGTGACACTTGAGTTTTCAGAAAAAGATTTATGTAAGTTATAAAAAGTTTTATGTAAGCAGTCAATATTTCTGAGCTTTTTTTGAACGTTGCCTGTTTCATTCAACAACAGGAGTAACCCCTCCTCCCTGAGATGAGAAACTGTGAGACATGCAGTACATGCATGTGGTCTCAAGGTCAGTTATAGCATTTACCAGATGATCCAGAGTAACTCTTACGGAAAAAGAACAACACTGAGATTATTTTCTTGAGGCCAGGAGTATGAGGCAACTGCAGGGGGAACAACAATTTTAGCTCAAGCTACAGAACTGATCAGGCTTGCATCAGCAGGCATTTAGGGACAGATGCTGAAAGCAGGTCAATGTCCCCTGGGGAGCCCTGGGCACACAACACCTCACAGGAGATGAGCGGCGCCTGATATGACTCACTGCATAAGACAATTTTCTGATTCATATCTGTGAGCTTTCTGCTAGATTGTTTTCTCAAAGAGTGTTGTCTTTCTGCTTCCACTCCTTCAAAATAAGAACAGTGTATTTCAAAAAAACAGATTTGTCCTTTTGCATCCTTCTCTTTCACATGGAATTCTCATTTTCTCCATCTGTTTTACCATGAAACGTGTAATAACTAAAAAGTGTTTAACATCTAAAAGAGCAAACACAATGAAAATGTCTTTTGAACACATCTTTTACTGCAGATTCAACTCTGCCACTTGGCATCTGTTAACCAAGTTCTGATTTGATACTATTTAATCTTTGATTATTATTATTTTGAACAGCTGTTTACTGTTCTCCGTGATCCTGCTCTCTTCTGCGTGTCTTCTGAGGACATATTTCTTTGTACTGCTGTAAACTGACCTAGTGTATGACTCTTTCACAGTGAGTTGTAGGAGACTGTCTACTTTTCCAGACATTAAAGGAAGCTGAGGGAAATTATGGGGAATATAAAAAAAAGCATGTGTGGATTAAACGCCTGTGAGGAAGTGGTCCAAATTTGGCCCAAAGTAGCTCAGGCCAGCTGGCAGGGCCAGGGAAAGCACCCAGAAGAAAAGGTGAAATAACTTTACATGGGAATAGGAAAGTCCTGGGAACAGCTTCCAGGCAAAGCATAGATAAGGATTTCTTTTTGGTCCTACAATGAGCATACCCCCTGGAATACATACCAGACCCCATCTCTGTGCGTGCTGAGGATTGTCAATGTTGGTTGATTTGAAGAAGCAGAATCTTACAAAACAGAACCCACAGCACAAACATGCCAAATTGGCAGAATTTAAATGTGTGTGTTTTTTTTTTACTAGCTGTATTTTTTCTCCACCATGTTTATACTACAGTATCTCACAATGAAAGCTTCTATTACTTGTAAATAAAAGGGATCAATAACATCCACTGGATGTTGACTGTAGAAGAACGTAGCTAAAGTATCTATGCCTATGTTGCCCGAGGGTATTTTATTTTAATGACTGTGTCAAGTCTGCACATTATTCTTGGATGTTTTTGCTTACTTTAAAACATGCCTATCATGCCTACAGTGTTGAAAGGAGTTAAATGTAGTGATGTAGCTGTGAAGCAGGTTGCTAGTCTATTTGTGTTTTGATTCAGAACATACTGACACATAAAGGGAACTGCCCCAGGAGGCATGTTCCAGAGTCAGTGACTACTCTTACTTCTCATGGATGCTCCACAGAAAAACTGAATACTAAATAGAAAGCTTAAAACAAGTAAACTGGAGAAAGAAGTTCTCGCAAACTGTTTACTACTTAAAATTACCTTTTGGGGTTTTTTGTTCCTCCCACTTTCTTCCTCCCATATATTAATTTGATCTGTATCTTACCTTGCACGACTCTGACTTCAGGCTTTTTAGGTTCTGGCCTTCTCAAGTGCTTGGGTAGGTTGTCATTCTCCTGGTGCCATTTTTTCAGGCATTGTGGTTCATGAATACTAATAGATTTTGTTCCATACTCACGACCGCATATGTAGCAAATCACTGTTGGTGGTCGTTTTATCACTTTTGCCTGCAAGTAACAACGGTGAAGAAGAATATATACTGTTTTCAACATTAATTTTGAATCAGAATGACTGTGGATGAAAACAGTCATGTAGATAAGAAACCTGATACTTGTGAAATTAGTGTAACTATTTCTATCAATCTTGTTTTGTTTGGATTAAGTCTTGATGATTGTAAGAGATATCGCCTCATTAACAGGTGGGATCATTCTGTAGATACTGGGCTGAAAATTCATGTGTGTGACTAATACTTAGCTATTTTCATGCCTTCAAGTTCATGGAAATGATCAGTCTCCACATGCAGAAACAACTCTGCCTCACCAAGCTGCTGAGGAGCAGCATTCACCTTAAATGGTTGAAGCCCCTTTTTATGGACCAAGTAGAAGTAACACGTTAAGCAGCAACAAAAGCTTCCTCAACTGAACAGAGCTGCAGTAACAGAAAGACTCCATCTTCTGGCAGAACTCAGCTCAATCCACTGTGTCCAGCCTTAGTGCCTCTCTGAAGCTGGACAGTGAGGGCAGCTGTCCCAAGCAGTGATTGTGGTCCCTTACCCCATGTTTACTTTTGCCACAGGTCAGTTAGTTGATGGAATTCTTGGACTTTAAGGATTAAAATGAATCCAGGATGTTTCAAGATGAGGGGCAAAATAGGAATTGCTGTTTGTTTATCCCGAAGGCCTGAGTGTGAACTTTGCCAGTGACTGTAGCGAGTGCAGAACTGGACTCCAAACAAGTTATTGTTTCCACACTGCAAATATGCTATTGTTCTCAGAAAAAAACAGCTCAACAAAAAGATTCCTCAGCTCCAAACCTCACAAATACATATTCTAAGACTGAAAAATGTATAATTACTGTGGTATGGCAGATTATGGACTCGGCTGTGTCCTTAGGCGTGCCCTGGTCTAGGTGTGGTGTCAATACCAGCCCTGTTGGTAGCGTAAAAATACACTGTAGAGACAGAACTTGGAGGCACACAGATGGATCTGACAACAGCCAGCACTTCCTACATTTCTGACTGCAGAATACCGTAAGAGATGAGCTGTCCTCTGCCCTCCTAAAGTTAGAGGGACAGCCATGCCAGACCAAACATGGGAAGCCTTTCTCACTCAAACAAGGGAGGTGGGGATATAATTTTTTCCTCTGCTGCTGTTTAAGACAAAGAGTAACCTGTTCCAGTATTTATGACTCTCTCTGTCAGCCCATCAGTGTCTTTAAGAAATTCTGGGCAGTTCTTCTAGCATTTATGTTACAGTCTGAAAATGTCATTAGTGAACAATCTGCATAAGCTTGCTTTCCCGTATCACACATGCAATCTCAATTACAAGAAGAAATACTACTCTATAAAGTGTATTTTTGCTGGGAAAAGGTGGACTTAATCTAGAAAGTTCTCACACTGACTTGAAATACAACATCCAAAGACAGTCTCTCCAAGGACATTTTCAGCCTCTTGACTTTCAAATGGAATTTTCTTAGCTACTTTTGATAACACAGAATTTATACATATATATTTTCTAATAAATATAAAAACATATCCTTCCCGTCCTATTTGTAGGTGAATATATCAACAGCTATTTTAAGAACACCTTCTGATATTTCACTATCAATTTTCACCTACTTTTTTGCTTCAAGTCTTGAGCTAAACCCTGTCCGATTTGGAGATAAGTCTCTGAGTCCAGATACAGAGTTTTTTGAAGGCACTATATGGTATTTGTAGGCTCTGGAGAGATTTAGATAAGAATACTATAATATGAATTCTTCAGGTCAGGGGACTCATTTCAGTGCGCATTCCTGTTTTGGGTATGTTACAGCATTTTAGAAATGCTTTCCTTAAAAAATGCTAGGTGTAAAATCACTGGGAACACATTTTCCTCACTAGGTTCATTAGCTAGGTTCCTGCAATTCAGGATAAAATAGGTTATTTATTGGCTGAAATCTAGGAAAGAGCAATTTGATTTGCATTCAGTTTGTGGGGACTCTTTATATACTACCAGAAAGGGAAAAAGGAATCCTGGTATAAATGTAGAAATCTGTTCAAATAGAAATGTCTGTCCTTTGTAACTTCCACAATTAAAAACAGTACAGAAACAATAGCAGAGACCAAAATTAATTACAAGGAATCAGGTCACTCTAAGGATAGAATTATTTTTTTTCCAGAAAAATAGTGAGTTTGAATCATCACCACACATAAAATTATACAAACAAATCCTTCTCTGCACACATGTTAAAAACCTGAAAAATAAAACCTGAAGGAGATTAGCCTTACAACTGGTAGTAACAGGTTTTTCATTTTTTAACTGTGGAATCCAAGATATGATAAGCTTTACTTGGAATTTCTACAGCTGATGATATTTACCCTTCATTTCTTTTTCTCTTCAGAATGTGCTTATCCCAAATGTCACATCTGGAGGCCTGCAGTTTGAAATGAAACTATTTTTGGAAACACCAACAATTTTCCAACCCAAACTACTCACAGGCCAGTGGCTAGGCTGTCTGCTCACTGCTTTGTTTTTAACTTTTAAAAAGGGTTGTAGAAAAGGTCTGTTCCTGAGGATATGTGTTATTATAAAAATACCTACAAATACCTAACAGTGTAGTTAGGCTTTCCTCTGGTGTCTCAGTATTTTCTTTTTTTCTCCGAGACTGCTAAATACGTCTGCATGACTATGAATGAAGTTATTTAGCTCAGAGGGCTATGCAACTATGTATTTTCAATAGACCTGACATTACTTGAGGTTAGCCCCAGGCTGCTGTTATGGTGTTACATGAGGTCAAATCCTTCCATTCTGCACAAAGCTTTTAATTTCTTCTTAAGTACACACAATAAGACTGTCTCCCAAACTCCGCTACATAAATATTTATCATCCAGGACTGCACACACCTCTGCCTTTCCTATTTGTTTAGTTATCCACGTATTTTAATGGGAAGAGGGGAAGTATCTTGCTCTAGGACAGACCTCTCAGATGTGAATTGCCCAAGGAAGAGAGGCTCAAGAAAAGATTGGTACAAACACTTAGCAGCACCATTCTGTTGTATGAAAGCAGCCCTTTTCACACATTCCTCTCTGGAAAGTAGAAAGTATTTTGCATAAGGGACAGGGACAAACTGTGGCATGGGTCTCATGACTATCCAAAGTTGCATTTCACACCCCACTGGAGCACTTTCAGCCACTGCACCAACACAACACAACAAATGTTAGGATTGGTCATATGCCTGTGTATAAAATTTCTTTGAACAGTAATTCTGCCAGATGATGCTGGTAATTAAAGATATTACTCCACTGAAAGCACTAGAATATACGATTTTGCTCCTGATGTGTTTTATTTCAATTGAAATACATCAGGATAATGAACATGTACATTTCGTGTGCAAAAAGAAAGGCAAGAAACCCAATCACTCCCAATCATGAGCTTCATTCAAACCATCCATTCACTGTCCATTCTCAACTAACTCTCCATAACTGAAAATTTGTTTGTCAGTATTCTCCTAAAAAGGTTTTCAAAACCACTGCAATCGAGGCAAACAAAGGTTTTCATTGACTTCCCAACTTCATTAGAATTATGCAGCATCTGATGGAGCCTTCCTTTTGCCAAGTGCCTAGATGGCTTTATGCTAGAGCAAAATACAACAACAACATTGTTGCTACACGAATTTTCAAGGTTTATGTTGTGTTAAAATGCATCACAATACAGCAAAAGGAAGATCGGTGGTATCTTTTTAGGTAGTTCACCTGATAAGAAGAAAACAGCAGATGGCAGCACCAGATGCTAGTGATACATCTAATAGGCTTCCAAGATCAGCGTTATCTATTGTCAAAAAATCCATAACTCATATACACAAAGCAAGTCACTGGCGCTCACTTACACGTACCACACATTTTTTTCTATGAAAGAATAAAACACAGACTCTGTTCTAGTGCAAGTCTGAGTTTCAGTAGCTCCAGACATCATTTCCATTTTTTGGGGTATCACAATAGAATCCAAAGCAGAATTTTTGAGTCTTTAAGCATAGGCAGTGGTTTGTTTTAGAAAGCCACACACCACTAACTCAGATGTGTTCACTGATTCTGAGAGCAAGGGCAGTTAGTGGAAGAGATGGTTTAGAGAGGCTGTTGTGTCTCCAGCTCTACAGACATGTAACACAGAACTGCAAAAGAGTTTGTCAGTAATGATACTGATCTAGTTGGCCCTTCACTTGCTAAAGGGGAGGGAGCTCGAGGACAGAGGCACACAGGCCAAAATGCTTTCAGTTGTAAAGTTAAAATGCCCTTCACATGGTGTACTACTAAATCAGTCAAAACTTCTATTTTACAAATGAAGAAAATGCAGCTTTTTCATTTAGAGTATCTTTCATTGCACAAATTAATTTGACAGTAGCATTACTTCTCTTAAATGCACTTATACAAGGGTTGGATGGTTTTTCAATTAGTCTTTTCCTCTGATGTTTTGCTGAATCAGGACTTTAAATAAGTACTTAAATAATTCACCATCACAGCAAATAAGTTTCTCAAATGAGACAATAGCTGCCCCAAATGCTTTCCAAACAGGACCAAAATGGATTGCCATTTCACTCCAGCACTAATGGAGTACTATTTTTTAACAGAATTAATAAGTAGCTGAGGAGCTAGTAAGGTGAGCAAAATTAAAACCATATGTTGGGAAAAGGTGAAGACTGTAGAGGACACACAGACCTTGTCCCTGTTCATAGCAAATCTGCAGTTCTTCCATAAGCTTAGTGCTTTTCCACATCCTTCCATGTGTGGACCTTTCAAAATTTTCAATTGTAAATAGAGACCCACATAGAATTTAAACCTATGGAAAAGAAGCTTCCTTTGACCACTTCTTATAAGCTGTCTGCCAGTCCACTTGGATCACAGGATATTTCTTTCAATCTTTCTGTTCTGCTCTCTGCCTTTAGGGTAAACCTCTTTACAAAAGAACAGCTCTAAAAATATCAAAATAAAAGACCTCAGAGAGGTAAAATCCATTATCTGTTCCTGAAAGTCATTGTTAGTAATAAAGTCCCTTAGAGTCAATTACAAACTGCAAGCTGTACAGCCTCATTAGTTCTGTTGCAACTGATGAACTGTAACTGCTTGGAAGTAAATGAGGAAACCTGTTGTTCACACAGAAGGAAGAACAGATTTGAACAGATTTCATTCTGGCTCTGCAGAGCTCACAGAAGTAAAAAGTGGTAATAATGTTGTTGTTCAACAAGTCAGCAGATGTGCCTTAATCCACACAGGCAGCAGAAACGTTGTGCAAGAGGGTAACATTTTTACAGAGTCACTGTCAATGCCAAACCACATTCTAAAGTTTTTTCTTTTTTCTTTTTTTCTTTTTCATGGCATTATAACTATAGACAGTTCCCCCACGCCCCCCCCCTTTTTTTTTTTAACTACAGAATTACATGTGATGGGTTAAACTCTCTGTTTCACACCCATGCCTTTCATTGAACAATCACCTCTAGAGCAAAGCCAGTTCTTTGGTAAAGGGTACAATGTAGTGTAAAACAAGAACATCACCCTGCCTACAGCTATAGGTGCAGTTGTGCAGCACTTTGAACTGCTTGGAGTTATTTGAAATTTGCTGATAGAAGACTTAAGGAGTGAACCTTAATTTGCCAGTATCTATCAGTTAGTGGCCTTATATAGCATAATAAAAAAATTGTTCCTGTTGTCTTAGTCTCATGTGAGCTAGGGTAATGCTATTATCTCCATTTTATTTAGCAGCTGGTTGCCTAACATGTAATGTCCTTTGACTTCTAAAGCATCTTTAGAAACGCTCTGCATACCATTGCATTCCTTTGGTGACTGAAAGAGCTAAATCTCATTTTCAAAAGTAAAGTAGGCAACCAGGATTCCAATCCCCATTTGAAAAAAAAAAAAAGCTGTTTAATTTAGACACTGGGCCTAAATTTAGACAACTATCTCACAAAACTCCTGGCCAAAAGACAGCTTGTGCAGAAACGAATGCAGAAAAAAATAAGCCATTTTCCAAAACTCTGTATAGTTTTTGGATAATGTGAATCAGCTTCTTTATTCTTGGATCTTGAATCAAATTCAGTGGAAAGAAATGTGCAGTCCTATTTATTTCGTTGTTGTTATACCCAGAGCTGCTGCCTTTGAACACACAGTCCTCAGTAAACTCAAGTTCCATGCCAAGGTTAAGAAAAATGGTAAAATATGAAAATCATATTTTGGAGTGCTGGAGTGCTTACAGGACAATGAAACATTGCATTCCATGTTAACTAAATAAAAGTACCTATTATCTGCTAAAACATATAACATCCAAACCTTGCCTAAGCTACTTAATAGAATCGTCTAGGGAGCTAGAGCAAACAGTGGTCCCTCTTGGGGCATAACTCTTACAGGACCACAGAGAAGGAGAACCCAACTACTCTCTTTCAAAAAGAAAGTTGAAACAAATAGGAATAAGCAGTTTCCCCATACACCCAGTATTCCCCTTTTGTTTATCTACTACTCAGCAGACAAACTTTTTCATGGAGCCAAAAGATCCTTCTGAAGGAAAGTGATTTTAAATTTGATTGGAAGACAGCCTCCTCTGGACTTCCAAGCATCAAGATGCACCCACACCCTTTCATACAGCACATGCTGAGCAATTTACCTGTGCAGCTGATGCAGCCCCACTCATTCCTTGATGGTTCTCAGACTGACCATATCTTTCTGAGCCACCTCCAGATCTTGGTCCTTTAACAGATTTATGAGCGCTGCTACCTCCTCTGCAACACCTTTCATGCACAGGGAGACGCTCAGGAAAAAAAGTTCGGCCACAGTTTCCACAGGGCACAAGCTGGGCTTGAGCACTCTGATAAGCCGCCTCATTTTCATCTGGAAGTGTATAGGAACCACCAGGCAGAACCTCAGGTTTCTTGGGCTCTGGTCTTCTAAGGTGCTTTGGTAGTTGATTGTTTTCAATATGCCACTTCTTTAGGCACTGCGATTCATGTATAGAAATAGACTGCGAACCAAATTCTCTGCCACAGATATAGCATACCTTCAAGCCAGGTCTCCTTGGGAAGGACGTTTGAGACATGTTTGAAAAATCTGGTGATTTTGATGCTATTGCAGTGCCTGGTCACCTTTACTGGGGTCCAGCTTCTGGATGTACTACTTTGGGAAAATTTCTGGGAAGATCTGCACGTTAGACGGTGCCAGATGATGTTCTGAGGGCAAGGTGCTAGAGATATTAGTAGGGGCTTCTCCAGGACTTGATAGAGTACTACAAGTTTTGTTCACATTCCTTTTCCTGGCATTTGTTTCCATGAAGGGTATGACATTTCGGGAAATTTCTCCCTCACCTGCACATAAAGGTCTTGAGAAAGTCTGCTTTTCAGAATGATTCTATATCTTCTTAATCCATTTTCATGAGCCAACATATATTAGGGACTTCAAAGCTGGAATATTACACCTAATGGCTGTCTCAGTAGGGAAAGGGGGTTTCTGTGTGTTTTCTGTTTGTCTTTTGTTCTTACATGATCCTGAAACAAATGAAATTAGTGTGTATTAATAAATGTCTTCTCCCTTATTAAGGTTACCAACCAGTGGTTTATCACAAGGAACCTTACTACTGTTGTACTTTTAAATAGCAGATAAATAACATCAAATATATCCTTACCCTTAATGATCAGTTGAACAATGTAAATCTAAAATTCTAGTCTCAGAGGATGGAAAGTCATGAAGGACATGAAAAAAGATGGATTTGCACAAAGTGAAGCTGATGAAATGCAAGTGGTTTGGAGTATACCCAATAGGCTTTATTTTGAGTTATTGACAACTGGTATTTCTAGCACAGTCCTTCATTTTATAAAAATAAGCCTTTTATGTTGATAGTTAAACATAATTTCCCTTTCTCCAGAGAAATAAGAGAAAGTCCCTTAGTAGAGGGATATTAATGTCCAATACACAAAGGGACTGTCAGAAAAGAAAATGTTTCCAGTCTGTAGGTTGAAGGAAATGATTAGGTCCCTTTATTCAGCACCTGTGAGGTGGTAGCTCAAGTTCTCTGAGCAGTCTTGATTCTCCTGGTACAGTAGAGCTACTAACAAAATTGAGCAGGTTTATTAGTAAGAGCTAGTGAGATGCTCTGGGGGCTGAAGCACATGCTATATGAGGAGAAGGTAAGGCCACTGCATTTGTTCAGTCTCAACACTGTACTAAACGTGTTTCAGTTTTTCACTGTGCAGTCTGTCCCTGTATACAGATAAATCCTGTACCCCTTAAAAGTTCATTTCTTATTATATTTTATGCTGATCCTCTAAGGATCAGAAAATAAAATTCAGACCATATGCATGTATGGTAGAGGCTACTGTTTTATTGCAAGAAAAAAATATAGCTTGTGCATTGCATAGATAGGCAAGTGCCAAGGACAGTCTACTTTTTCTGTAATAAAAGAAACAGCTGGTTAAATGATCACCTTGCCCTTACCAAATATTCCAAACTTTATCTCAGTCCCTCCAAACTTTTAAGGGGTTCCTAACTCACAAACTTACCCAGAGATTCCACTGACCTGTCTCGGTTCACTTTCTCAGCTGCAACCAACCAACCTGGATCTGCTCTTTACTGCTGTATTGTTATGTCACCATGGAAGACTTTGTTTCCACTCAACAGCCTTTTCACCCTTATCACTCTCACCTCTGAACCCATGGGCTGAATTTTACTGTACTCAAGGGTAATGACACAGTTTTTCAGATGACAAACTTAAACATTGTCTGTGCCACAGAGAAGCACTGAGCTCATTCTAGTCTCTCATAAATATTCTAGGGCATATCTTAAGGACATGGGCAACACTGAAAAAAGTTGTCACCAGGTTCATGTGCATAGTCATCCTCTCGCCAAGCACATAAAAAGTGTTTAGATTGCCGCATTCACACTGCTTGCCTAAATACTCACAAAGTTTGGGATACTTTCTTACTCAAAAAAAAAAAAATCTTCTGTGAAGCTCAGATTTATTTGTAGGCAAATTGGAAAATGTGAAGACCATCAGACCCAATGTGTGATTTGTACTGGAACAAATCTCTGTGAACAAATATGCTGTTAAAAATAAAATTCTTGAGGGACTTTGCACTCAAAGTTAACACCTCATCTAAAACTCTATTAGATAACTGCAGTTTGTGGAAAAATATGGTAAAGTACAAGGACTTAGTATCCTCTGATGTCTGAAGCTATCAGGTAAACCCATAATGTATGTTGAAGGTTACACAAAACTGTAGCATTAGAATTTTTAGTTCAGATATCAAAATAACAGGTTCAGCAGTATGTGAAATTTAAATCTGCAAACTAGTATTGGGGCTACTGTACTGCAATGCTGTTTCAAAGACTGGGAGAGTTTCCAAGGAGGGTGGCCTGTTGGATGAATCCAAGTTGGGAAGTAGCCAAGCTCTTTAGGAGGATAAAGGGAATGGAGAGCCAGGAAAACATTAAAGGGTCATGAAGGCAGGGGAGATAAGGGTTACTGGCGGGGCACAGGAAGGGAGCATCAGAAAGTTCAGTTACATTTCAGGGAACTTCTGAACTTTGTAAGGTCCTATTTACGTCCTATTTATTGATTTATGTCAGACCGAAACTTTCTGCTACCTGAGAGGATTCTTAAAGAAACAGTGAACATTGAACTGCCTGCCACATGAAGAATGTTAGGTGACTAAATCTGTTGCCATTAGGAATGAATCAGTCAATAAAAGATGCTATAAACAATCCATTAACAATATAACCTATTGTTGGATTTCCAAGCTTGCTATTGTAAATACTTCATAAGAGAATTATGTTTCCTTGTGGGGATTACACCATTTGGTCTACATTTATTCCTGCCAAGTTGACTGTTATTATTTGGAAACTTCCTATAAATTCAGTGTGAAATGAAAAGGCATATGAGCAGTTCAAATTTTCTCTCGAGCTCAGTGGTAAAGTTGTGCAAGTAAATCAGACTGTGATTTTACATTTCAAAACATAAAACTTTCTTACATTTTCCTTTTAAAAATGTTGCAGTATGTTTTTCAATAAAGTGGGAAGGTACAGTTGATCACTGCATATAGCTGTGGGAAAACATTTCTCTCCTCTGCAGTTCCACTGAGGACAATACTTAAAAACAATCTCATGAACTGCAGTGGCAGGTCGCTTACAACTAGTGGAGAAGTTAAATTTAATTACAAATGAGTGAAATATTATGACTAGTTCAGCATCAGGCTGAGCGCTTCACTCTAACCAAAATAGAACAGAATGACAAAAGTATAAATGTCTCAGTACATCTCCAATCTTCTTGTCCTGAAGAGGGAACTGGAACTCTTGCACACTGTTTTTAAGCTTCATCTAACCAGAAATTGCAATAGCATTATTATCCGTGCTTCACTAATGCTGCCTGCTCTTAGCTGTCATGTGTGATTCAACCTATACAAGTAAGTGGAAACTTCTTCCCTGAAATGGCCTTCTTTATGTCTGCTTCCAAGTTCCAACACTGACATGAAAGAAAAGTTGACACATACGTTTCCTATTTCCTGTATGCAGCCCATTCTGAAGAGCGACCCTCTCTGTTTTTCATCTCTCTTGATTCTCTCATGTAAACAATTCCTCAAAACCCATTATAAGGTCATTTTATAAGCCTGGATTCCTTGATGGAATTGAACAAAACATACTTGTGTTAGCTGGGGAATTAAACTGGCTGTTTCCAATGAATTCTCAACACTACTGCTTTTGACTTAGCTAGAATTCCACATGGAGACCTCCCAGCTGAAAAAAACAGAGCTTACCTTAAGGAAGAACACATTGCATGAAGCCTACTACTAGCAGGACATAACCACGCCTATTAAATGGACAAAATACAAGAACAGTTGTGACAATTTGGGGAATCTGTTTCTGTACAGTTTATGGACGCTGACTGATATCACAGACTTTCCACTTGTAGCTGTAACAGACTGTAAACTCTGTTTAAACTGTATGGCTCGCTTACTGTCATTGTTCTCATCTGCCAGCACAGAAAGGGACAAGATAAATCTTTGCACCAAATAAAAATAGAGCTAAAACAAAGGTTACAAAGCTTTCAAGCTTATACCTGTCAAAAACCAATCCAAAACAAAACAAAACCCCCTCTTAGATGTGTTTGACTCCACCAAAAGTAGAGACAATTTCCAGGAAAGACCATAGACAAGCAAAATAAAAATTTGGAACAACGGATTCCTTTACTACTTTTTTTAAAAACAGTTCTTGAAAAAGCTATGAAAAGGATTTACATGAAGTATTTGCTTGAGGTGACAGTGGCTTAAATCCAGGAGGCTCTTTGGAGAGTTCATCTATAATTAGAGACTACTTACAAAATCAGGACTCCTGTAACAGAGTTATGAGAATGACGGCATTGGTTGATCTGCCTGAGGAAGAGTATGAAAGGCATAAGAGATACGTTAAATGAAGGGGAAAACATGATACTCTGAAATGGTGGCATCCAGGTACAACAGCCTGGTGGAAGCCCAGCTACGGATCACACTGTCAGTGCCAAAAAAAAAGAAGAAACTAATTTTACCTTGCAAAAAAATACTGGTTAGTTCAGTATCTCAGATTCAAAAGTTCTTGGCAGTATAAACCTTTGTTTAAGCAAAGCTCCACTTCACTCTGAGTTTTCCCATTCTTCAGTAGTAACAGTCAGTGTTGTATACTCATTCTGGCTCTTCATCATGCCTTGCTTGGAGCCATAAGCTTTCTGCTCATGACATCACAGTTATGTGGGTCAATTAATAAGGGTGATTTATGTACATTAAACTAAATTCGCAAGTATTCTAAAGGAAAAGTTTTTCAATTGTAATACCTTGCTTTACTGTTACGTAAGTTTGAAATACGCCAAATAACTTTAAATAAGAAGCAACAAGCAAAACTTGTTGCACTACAATAGTACCCAGATATCCTGGTTTCTCAGTCTGGGCTGGACTGTCTAAAAAGACAAATGAGAACAACAACTTAGTCCAAGAGGATGAAAGATATAGAAAGAGAGAGACAAAGTAAGTGATCTGCTGAGCATAACACAGCAAGTACAAAAAAGAAGGAAATTAATCTCGATTTTCTGGCGCCCCAATACTAAATCAGGCCGGTCACAGGATTTTCTAAGGCTGATCTCTAACTTTACAGTCAAGATAAAGGTAAGTCTCTTTTCTCCATTCTACTGGATTTTCACTATGTTTACATACAAAAGAGGTGTCAGAAAGGACCAAAAACTGACATCCTGTATTGAGTTCCAAAAAGCCTTGCTTGAGGCTCTTTCCAAATAAAACGTCTTCTATGAGGCTTCCTGTTATTCTCTAAGGGAAAGCAAATTAAATTAAACCATCATCTTAAGCTTCACCTTTTCTTGTCCTAAATATTGTTTTGCATTGCTCAATTATAAATCATCTTAGAAATCCGTTAAGATAAAGTACTTAAACATAAGCTGGACAAAAATATTGGACAATTTGTAGTATCTTACTGTTGGATCTGTTTTTCACTGAAAGATAAAAGGCAAAAAACATTCTCATGTTTCCAACAATATTTTTAGCAAATTAACCACACATTAAAACCTCACATTTTTCCAACTCAGCACTGCATTTTCTCCACAGTTTCTGGCTGGAGAAATCTCCTTTGATTAGTCCTAGACACTAATCATTTCCTTCAGTCATGTGAAAAGAATAATCTATTATTTGATTGAACTTAAATAAATACCACTCGGATGCAGGAAATCCATAGTTTTTTATGTCACAATGCTTCATCTTGTCACAGCTGAGCACAATCCATATTTTTATGCATCCTCCTATCTTAAACTACTTTCAGCCTCTGAACCTACAAATATTGGCATGCACCCCCACTTCTGGCAGCTTCAAGACTTTGTAAGTCTGTAAAACCTAATATTTCAGCAGCCTGGCTTAAATGCCTTATGAGTACTGCACACTCAGAAACATCCAAGTGTGGAGCTTGTCCCATTAGGGGATCAGCTGCACATATACTAATATCTTTTCTCCCATACCATCTGCAGCCCAGAGTCTGGTTGTTACGCTGTCGCTAAATGTGGATGCAGCCAGCTACAAGGACAAGGCAAGAACACTCAAACCCAAATACAACAGGTTAAAAAGCCACTGTTTTCTGACATACAAAATCAGGCTAGAACTGCCTGGGAATTTTCTAGTGAACATTTTTCCCATTGTTTGAAGTGTTGGTTAGACAAAACTGAAACCTTCTTCAAAGATGTACCTGTACGAATTACACAAGAGAGAAGACTGTTTGTCTATGTGTGCACGCTGTAGGTTCATTACAATGTAGGAGAAGGAAAAAAAATAACCCAGAGGTTTCTATATGGTTCTGATATAGAAATATTTAATGTGATTTTTTGATGAGACAATCATCCTAGTCAAAGGTTTTTGTAATTTTCCTCTGACCTATGAAAATGACCGTGTCTTTCTTTGGATGTGATAATCTTCCTATCTAAAACTTTATGGTCAATCACAAATCACATCAACAGCAGTCATTGTATACTTGGCATTTAAGAAGACCCTATATATATATATTTATGCAGTAATTAAATTTATTTTATTTAATTAGCTTTATTTGATTTCAGTTGATGACAATGTTACCAGAGAAGGTTGGAGACTTTTTCTAGTGACTCAGAAGTTCTTTCATGTTACTATGTCTTCTGCCCAAACATAAGAAATAATTCCTTTGATTTGACTGAAATCCTTTACATAAAGGAATTATGATTGCTACCACCTAAAATATATGGGGAAAATTAAACATTTTTAGGAAAAAAAAATGTAATTTTTCACTTTCAACATTCAAAATCTCAGACCCGCTCCAGTAACACCATTCTCTCTAAGATATCCTTTATGCTCTACAAATAAAGTTGTTGCTTTTTGTGTTTTACTTAGTCTTGCATTACAACTTACCAGGGTGAAGGTTATCTTTGTTAGAGTCACAATTCTTTAACACACTCATATATTAAGTGAATGTTATTCTGCTTTCACACTTACTCTTGCGCAAAAATCAGCACAGACATATTCCCAGTATGCGTGACACCAGGAATACTTATGCATCATATTCTTAACAATCTTCAATTAATGAGGTATATCTGTGATATTTAACACTCTGAAAATCATAAATGGCATATTGGATATGCATCAAATAATGAATAGATTGGGTATGTTCAACCTGCACACAGCACAGGAAAATGAGAGAAAGCAGGCACTGAAGCAAGTAAGTTCACACAGCTCAAAGTGAGCTACCTGTACTTTCCAGCTCATGTCTCTGTTCAACTTTTCCATTTCTGGAAGTCATACATGCAGAATCACGCTGGTTCCAAGTAATTTGGATCATGACTATGCAATTACTTCAAGAAAGTGGGCTAATTGTTAGGGAGAAAAAATAGATTCATGGATAAATTTATAATTTATTCAAACAGCCTTTTTGAAACAAAAAAATAGAAGCCAGGTGTGTCAGCTTGTACAAATTGACACAAGTCAGTGGAAATCAGTAGCAGGATGACACTGCACATGTGCTGAGAGCCTGTCACTGGAAGTGTAAAGTGATTCAGTGATGGAACGACACTTTTTTCAATTATCTGCAGTAATTCAGTTACAATAATCAATAAGTGCAAATGTTCTCATCTTCTATGGAGTAAATCACCCTTAATAATCTTTGAATAGAAAGAAAGTGCTCCAGCTGATAGATGACTCCATAACTAAGGTTTTTGCTACTTTTGTTATGAACAGGATATTCAGATAGATAATCTGATTACCATGGCAATTAGTACGCTCAGCAAGATATACCAGCTATTAAAATATGAAACCAAAATGATGAACAGAAAGCCACAATAGCAGAAAAGAAACAGAGGGAATCTAGACAAGCAGATGAAACTATCCAAAGTGGAAAATGTCTAGAAAAGCAAAAGTCTGGACATCCCAACTATTTTGTGAAATGTTGGTAAACCTAACAAGACATTATTAAATATTCATTGTATTTTGCATGAACAACAGAGAACATGTTAAATCTTTGCAGAACATTCATGATGCAGTGTCACAAACACGAAATGGCCACATACTAAATCTGTTAGAGAAAACAGCATGCTAGGAGGGTTATCAAGACAAGACATTCACATCCAGCAAGATACCTGACAGCATTATAGGACTCATTTTTAACGCTCTCATTCGTAACAAATCTCAAAAAACATCATTCTTTTAGATTATTGTTCTTCTCTCCAGATTAAATCAACAATAATTTATAATTGGTGTGAGAGGATATGGCAGACAAATGTCAAGTTTTACCTGGTACCCCTGGGTCCTGATGATTATATTATTTGTTATGTTTAATGATGATCTTTTTCTCACTTTGTATTTGAAGCTGTTATCTATGCATCTGTCCATATAGTCCTGTTTTCTGTTTTATAAATCTTCAGTTAACAGGATTAAATTTCTTGAGCCAATAGAAATACAAGCCTGAAATATCCCCAGATAATGTGGCTTAAATGAAGTGATATGTATGTCTGAACGCCTTACTGTGTAACCATAATTTCACCTGGTTAGAAACCAGCACATTCTATAAGAGATCAACTTCCTAAGGAATTTGGTAAATAGAAAAGTAAATTTAAGTAAAATATATGATTTTAATGTAATAACCATTTGTAATGATGGCCATGGTGTTAATTTGTAACTTGAGCAATCAGTCCACTGACAGTACCTTACAAATAAATTTTGTTGTAAGCTTTAAGATAGGCCACTTGGGAAGATAACTTCTGTTATACAGAAGAATCAGTAATTATGTTTAGGTAAAGTTACCTTTTATAAAGATAACATTTCTAGCTCTCAATATCCAAATGGTTGCCCATTACTCCAGTTGTATTCTCCTGCCCCTTAAAACACACATATAAAGTAACTCCATCCACTTCCCTGGAAAAGTGGGGAACTAGGTAGTCAGAACATCTGACCTGGTAAATTTTCACACACAGTTTTTGCCACGCAAACCCCTGCAGAAAAAAAAATCCAGAGAATATATGCACTATCCTTGCAGAAAGCACTGTTACACACGCATTTATTACAAGCTAGCTGGTCTGAGGTGTGAAAGTCTCCCAAATTGTTGTTGATAGACCTAGTTATTTATAACTGGGCCCCTTATATCTGTGCAAATTCAGACATCTGGCATTCAGAACAGCCACTGCTGCAGTGGGATGAGGACAACACACAGTACACAGGACTACACTATTTGAGCCTTGGCTGACTGACTTTCAGGCCAGGACTGTTATCAGTAACATTACCAGAGTTTCACAGAGAACCTAGGTGAAAACTAGCAGAATTGGGTTGTGAGCTGAGGATCCCAAGGATCCGCCCGTGCCTGCTTGCCAGGGACAAGAGGTGCTTGAACTTTGGGAGGGAAGGAAAACCACAGTGTCTCCTCACCCAACCACTGCTCCACCGGTTCACTGAAAAAAGTCCACAGGTTTATTCAGATCCAACGCGCAGGAAAGCGTGGAAGGCACCGGATTTTTAGTGTCCTCCTAACACCCCATTACCTTCGCTCCAAAGGGCGGGTCAAAATTCCCTCATGTCCCCAAGACCCGGGCTTCTGTGATGTTGTGTTTTGGCTCAGTTTGCCCCTTATGGAAGGAAGAAGAGGGTTGATCAGCACAGCCGGGCACACATTTCCCGGCACGGGGCACATTCCGGGGCCCGATCCCCAGCCCGGCCCCGCCGCACCCCAGAACGGCACCCGCGCCGTTCCCACGGCAACGCGCAAACATATGCAAATATCTGCCGGCTGCGCCGCCGTCCATTGGCCCGCGCGGCTGTCGCTCACCGGCAGAAGGGGTGGCCCCGCCCCCGGGTCCGAGCGCCCGCCCCCCGGGGCCCTTGGTGTGGGGAGCGTGGAGCTCTGGGATTTGGGGGAAACCGGGCTGTTCCTGCCGGAGAGGCAGGGGTGCGTGTGTAGGGAAAGTCTGATCGACCGAACACCTGCGGGCTGTTCCGTGGGAAGGGTCCCTACCCAAGGTCTGCATCCATGGGCAGGGTCCCCTCTCCCAAACCTTTTCCGCCCTTGGCGAGGTGAGAAGGGACAAATGGCATCGCTGTGAAGCTCAGGCAACAGAGAAGAGTAAGAGCATAAGGAGCCCTAACTCAATCTCTTGCACAGGCATTCTTCTCATGCAAAATTCAGTTTTAGGTCAGACTCTCACATTTTCGAAATTTAACTTTCACAAGCCTCATATTTTCCATGGAAATTAATTCTACAGAAACGATGCTAAATAATTACTACAAGAAAACACCACTGGTCCAAGCATTCCCGTGGCAAGTGTTCTCTGATGGCGGTGCTAAGTGCAAGCCAACATTGCTGTTTCCATGCTACCCCTTTCTGCTTAACAAACTTCAGTTGTCCCTGGAACCCTCAAAATGCACAACATGCACCATTTGCTTATGGTCTTGGCAAGAGCACTGTCTTGTGTTCTGCTAAGCAATGGAGATCTATTGCAAACAAATTTTAGTACCTGTTTTTACACCAAAACTTTCAGTGTGGCAGGTATGCTGATAAAACAGACATGAAGCAAACCTATCGAATGGGCTTCTACAACATCACATCCTTCAACCACATGAATTCCCAGGCCTGAAACACAAAAAAGGAAAATTACAAAGGGCTTTCAGAGAAGTAAAATCAGGTTGTCTGAGCAGAATAAGTTGCATTGCAAAAAAAACAGTGTGCAAAAGAGGAAAGTGATAGTAGGCTAGGCCTCCTGACACTGCGGTGCCAGTAAGATCAACAGTTAATTTAACTTTATCCTGTGTATGGCAAAAGGTGTTTGTTAAACGAATAGCACTTGGGTCAAAAGCAAATGCCATTTAACCTCTACTTGGCCTAAGTGGAGGTTAAACAAAATTTGTATTGCACAAAATTTACTGTCAGCATGACACAGAGCTCACACCTTTTAACAAAATTCAAATGCAGGCAGTCTTTTGATCAGTCTTTGCAGAATGCTTTGATGCCAGGAAAAATACATGCAAAATTATTTCACCTTCAGCACTGATGCTATCACCCAAAACTGTTGGCTTCAAGTTATTTGAGGCATACAAAACTGTGATCACTGTATGTGACAGACAGGTAAATAAATACTAAAGAGTAGTGTAGCTACAGAATTGAAATCCAGGAAGATTAAAATTACCCTTTGCCTCATAGATCTAACAGAAAGTTTGTGAGTAGAAATATAAGTATGCTTGCATGTTGTAAACACCTACATTCACTTATGGTACCAAATTGCCTTTAATCTCTTTCTGTTTGTATCTTTTCAGTATTCCATTGTCAACTCTTGCTGTCTAGATAGAATACAAACAAAAGACACAGGAATTACTTCTACCAGAGGAAGAAAAACAGCAGAAGTGAATTGCTTTCCTTTGCATATCTTCTTCAAGCCAAACTCAATCACATAGTGGATGAGATACTACTAGAACAGGCTTTATTATATGAAGTCATTTACATTTCATCTACATATATAATTAGGGCACCCTGGAACAATGGGAAGGGTAATAGAGAAGCCATGGGAAACTTATCAAAGGATATCAGTGTGTCTGATAATTTCCCAAAGGGTCTAAGGAAAACATCAATAAAAATATTTGTATCTCAGCAAGACAGGAACAGCCATGATATAATTACTTTGCACATATTTTTGTAACCATCATTTCAACTAATAACTTGTTTCCTTCTGTTGCCCTATTTTTTTTCCTGCAAAACTCTGGGTGGGATCCTGTCTGAAGGTCAACTTGCAAGAAGCAGAGGAACAATAAACAAACTATGAGTATGAAAAATGCCTTAAAGAGCAGCTTGGATGGGGTGAAGGTGAGAGGTCATCAATTGCTAGGACTTCTTTATTTTCACTGTTTATTATAGCTCATTAGCTCATGAAGAAAAAACAAATGAGGAAAGTCCATTTCATTATACATTATTTTTATTTTCTGGCTTGATTTTCTGGAAGTTTGGAAATGTTCGTTATATGTCTTTCCCATTACCAGTGTTTCTTTTCTCCTGTATGTAAAGCAACAATGTTAGGTTCACTGAAGATTCTCCTATGGCAACATATTTTGTTAACTAAAAAGTTAAGAACTTGACAATTCAGCCCATTAAATCAGTCTGTGTTTCATATGATTCAGTTGTTGTGAAGGCATTACTTAGGAGACCAATGTATTTATTTTTTGACATTGCCTTGGTAGGTGCCACCCTTTTGCTTTACTCTACAGATCAGCATGCATCAAAGTGTACTTCAAAGCATCTGAAAGGATACCAGTAAATGAATTACCCTCCAGGTTCAGGAACTTTTCTTTCCCAAAAAAGAGAAAGGTTACACTGAGGATGAGAGGACCATGTGCCACGTTTTCGTTACCATTTCCAGTGGACAACCAGAAGAGAGAAAAGATTATGTTGCAGCTAAAAACACAGTTCAAATTTGTACAACAAGATTTCCCTTTGAAGCTGGAAGTTTTCCAGGAAGATGGATATGGCTGCAGCTGAAGCAACAATCATTTTTCATTCAGTGAAATACTGCCACACATTCCAAGGCTGGACTATTCCAAGCAAATTACACAGTGCTAATGACATTCCCCTGTGTGACCACCTGAAAATACCTTGTGCTTTTTTTCCTCAAAACTATTTACCTCACAATTATACTCCTATGATACCTCTGATAATACTTCTCAGTAACAGAGATTTGTGGGAGAAATGTTAGATACTCTAAATTAATATCATTAAAAACAGGAAGGGAAATTCTGAGAAAGAATTTTGGAACTCCAAAATGCAGTAAGAGACAGGAAGGATCCTTGTTCTTGGACTCAAAAAGAACAAATACAGTATTTAGAAGAAGTAACAGAAGAATAAATAGCTACATGAAGATTGTAAGATGATGAACTTCTAATAAAAAAAATCTTGAAGAAAGAACAATTTTAATCGATGCATCAAATGCTTCTCTGGGCAAAAAGGGATAAAATCATTTATTAAGGACACCTATATCTGATTTTTTTCTGTCAATGGTTGTGCAATTCTTCGGCCATTAGTTTTTCACTGTTCACTCCATCACAAAGGAGGCAGTTTATATTGCCCTGGACATTAGTACTAGTTTATGCTCCCTCTTCAGGACTGTTGTTGCAGGACATGGTAACCACATTTTTTGGCCTGCCTTCCCAGAAGGCAGCCCGACAGTCATCACTTCGCACACACCAGAGCTCTCTGCTGCGAGTTTCCTCCCCTGACTGCCAAGAACTTCAGATGAATTGGATTTGCAGAAACCTGAACTCCTCGCCTCCCGCTCAGGGCAGCCCAATTCTCCTCTGTACAAACTATACATTTCTTCCAGCCCTCTTGGAGGGGCTGACTCACTGCAGCCTCACACAGTCTGACATTCACTCCTTCTCCCTTTGCATCACATCCCACACAGGCAGCCACCGTTGCCAAAAGCTGTCCCAAGAGCTGGAATCACCTTGTCTCCAGGGTAGCCCTCTTTACCCTGCTATTGCAGTGTTGAGCCATGGGGGAGGCAGTGCCCCTGGCATGCTGGCATCAATACCTACAGGCAAATTGGAAAAGCAATCCATCAGCTGCAGAGAAGCCCAGCTACACATAGTGTACTTTAGAATGAGGCAATTTTCTTGACAACAGATGTTCTCCCTTCCAGTCACTCATATTACTGCCGTCTGGACAAAGGATGCCCTGTGTTTCTCACATCTTTTGTACCTAGCATACACTCTTCAGTTCATGAGCATTTTTCACATCATGAAAATAATAGGTAATAAAGGCTTCTAATAGAGCAGAAAAAGCTTAACAAAAGAGCAACAACAACAAAAAGAAAAAGGAGGCTGAAGCTGTATAAAGTGAAGTTAAATATAGAATCAACATATTTTGAGCAACAAGGAAGGAACCACCAGAGATAAAATTGTTAACATGCATTGAGTTCTTCATCCCCTTAAATCTCCATATGAAGCCCACCTGACTTCAGGAAAGACATTTAAGCTAGCTGCAAAATTAGCTGGATGAAATACTATGGACCATGTTACCCAGTAGGTCAAGCTAACAATCTTTTGATCCTTTCTGGCTCTAAAATCTATGAGTCCAGTAATTCTTCTTAAGTGGTCCCCAAGGGATTTTAGCCTCTGTGACTTAAATCCCTACCACTTCTTTCTCCAACTACATGCCAAAGATTTTTATTTTTTAATCTACCAGCCTTTCTCTGCCTATTTCTTCACAGTACCCCCACCAAAATGGGTCTACAAGCAGAATAGCTACAAGTGATACCCTATCCTCTCGCTTTTTCCATTCATTAACTGCATTGGAAATAAATAAGCCAGGAATAATGTCAGCAGAAAGGATTGGTTTCCAGATCTTCCTGAAAAATCCCTCACAAGCAAGATCCAGAATTTAATTACAGCCAAAAAAAGTAAAGAACTGCACTTAGACAACTTTTTATCCCGTACTTCTAAGCCAAGATGTCACTAAAAAACCAGCCACATATTATAAATGTAACATGGACTCTAAAATCTCTCTGCACTCAAACAAATAGTGGAGAAAGTAAGAGATTCTCCAGTCTTCAGATGGGTGTGAAAACACTTGAAGGCTCTCAAATGTTCAGTCTGTCAAGGCATCAGAGTACACCTATGCCAAATATGTAAAACAACCAATGAGGTCTTTCCTGAGAGCCTGGATTTATATTCTGAAAGAGGCCAAACCAAGTCTTGATGTGAGAAGCAGAGAGTCGCCAATTTGCAAGATCAGCAGTCCCTTTGAATTAATAATAAATGAAAGAATCTGTCACTGTCACATTGGTCACTGTCTCCCTTTCTTCTCCCTGCCTCCTCTTTCCTTTCCCATTTTGCAATCTTTCCTTGTCTCTTACTTTTTTTTTTAAATTTTTTTACTCGTTATCCTCCTAACACTTGACTTTTCTAATGTTTTCTTCTGTGGCACAGCTGTCAGTGCCAACTTCCTCCTTCATCCTCTTTTCTGTCTTCCCACACTTTGCTTTCCATCTCATTTTACTTTACAGCATCCTTGCCCTTTTGTGTTCATTGCCCAGCTGTACCGTTTGAGCATTTTTTTTCTCCTTTCTATCCACTCATCTATTTCAGTCATATGTTCATGTCCCCAAACATCTAGACCTACCATCCATCTTTGTCAAGGATACTCTTTTAGACACCTGCTTTCTTCAGGCCCATATCTATTTACTATTCGATATGTGTGAGTAACCTGTAACTGTGAGCACTTTGTTGATGTCCTAATTCACCCTGTGAAAAACACTCCTAGTTTTCCTTCAGTATTTCTACTACTCCCTCTCAGTCATCTTCAGGATTTTTCTCACCCTCTCTAGATACCATCAATTTCCACAAGTTCTTTAGGATTTTCTGTCCTTCTCATTATTTTGTACTCAGTTTTTGCTGCTGGAGAGAAGCAGGAATTATGGCATTGAAGACACAGTGTGGGAGCCATCTCCAGTTGCCATCATTTGCTTAAGTTATCCTTTCTGTCTGATGAGAAGCAGAAGCAGCAGCTGCACACCTCCTTATAGCCTGATCAAGAAAAGTGGGGAAGACAACAATCTGGTTAAGCACGAGGAGGGGACCAGCAAGAACATGAGGTGAGAGATAAACCACGAGGTTTCTGAGAAGGTCGGGACCAAGATACTACAGGAGAAACCAGAGGGTCTGCGGAGGAATAAAAGTGGCCACAAAAAGCTTCTGGAAATCAGAGGCCTGACTGAAATGAAGGGGCTTATCCCTTTCCTGTAGGAGGGGAAGCCCCATTTATCTTCTTGCTATTAAGTGGATTTAAAGCCATTATAATGGAAGACAATGGAGTTAATCTTTTACCCGTTTCCTCCTCTGATGTTGACATATTGACCCCTTTCAGTACCTGCTTGAGTATTTTCTCTGTCCTCCTCATCTCTCTGTCTGCATATTAAACTAAGCAGCTCACTTCACATTCCCTAAGCTCAGAGGATTTCCTCAGCCCTTCCAAGTCCTGTATGATGCAAGCATGCCAGAGAAACATTTAGCCCTCAGATGTACTTATGTGGCCTCTTGTTTTCCCCTTGTGTGGCTCTGAAGGGTTATGAAAATAGGAGGCCAAACAAATTCATGCCAGCAGTAATTCCAGCCCCACCCTGCAGAATGGGCAGACACCACACGGCCCAAGGAACAGCCAAATTTCGTGATTATATTTAAATAAATGTTGACGGCTGAAAAGACTGCTCTGTTTCCCCAGTTTTCCTCTCTCCTCGTGTTCTTTCACTGCAGGGGGCTATCAGCACCTTGGCTAACTTGGCTGCAGTGTGACATGAGGAGACCTCGCTTTGTAGGAACAAAAAGTTCCTTTGAAAACTTGAAACTCCTCACGTAAAAAAAGCAATGTTAGTAAACATAATTCCAGAAAGCACCACAATGCTTAATGATTTCGGGAGTTAAGAAAAGGCACGGATGAGGTGGGAAGAACCAAATGCTTTTCCAAATATTTTAAGTTCAGTGTTTGCCAAGAGCTGCAGGAGGGAGACACAAACAGAAATATTAATAACAAGAAAATAAAGGATTTAGAACAGTATTTCACTTAATTTTGCAGGCGGTTTGGGTATTCTGTTTACTTGCTCTGATTTTTTTCAGTACTTGGCTGAGGGTACCTGTGTATTATCTAGACACTCTAGGCAGGAATTTATAGTTGCCTTTTGTTGAATTGTTCACAAGTGCTATGGACAGTACATTTCTGTGTCTCTTTATCCCCTTGTTGTTCTTTCATCCTTAATTCTACAGCAGACTTCTTTGCTCTGTTTCTGACTGCATATGAACCGTACTTTTTTGGTGTTACCAGAATTAAACAGGAACTTGCATAAGCCTTTAGAAAAGTGGAATTTTCGTCACCTGCTTTGAAAAGAAAAAGAGAGATATTGTCTATACATAAAACCTATTTTTTAGAGGAGATATAATTAGGAAAAATTCAAGACTATGCTCAGGCCTATTGTTTTCTGGGAACTGAGAGTATGAGTGGGTTTTTCAGCCATTTCACTTTAATTTCACTCTACTGTGATTTGAATGCTGTCAATAAAAATTAAACAGGGCATATGAGGTAATTTTCAAAGAACTTTGCATGGCCAAATAATTTAGAAAGGTTTACTCTACAATGTTTAGAATCCAGATGAAAATTTTACAAATCCTATCTCCATAGTGGTTTTGTTTGCTTTTTGTTTGTTTATTGTTTTCAATGCCATATGTTCCATTTGTTTATTTTTAATTGTGTTAATGAAGAAACTTGCACTGTAGCTCAGACCTCACTGTAACTCACTATTGTTACATCTTCTTGATGTTGCTTGAATTACAAATAACAAAAATAACCACCTTGCAGTAGGTAGCTGTCAACTGTAAGAAGAGTGTGACACATTTGCCTTTTCAACTTCAGTATTTTTTAGTGGTAAGAACGGGGCTCATGTTCTTATTGGCTTGACATGAGTTATACTATCAGTGCAATATCACGATGAAAAGTTTTGAGTCTATTAATAAAACATCAGAGAATTTGACTGATAAAGACATTGTATAAATTGGGCAGTTTTGGATATATGCTCAACATAGATTGCTTTCATCATTGTCAAAGGTTTAGCCCTGTGATTTTTGCACGGTTTTTATCAACCCATAAATTTTGCTAATAGGTAAGAAGAGTTTGCATAGACAAGACAAATCTCTTGACATGGGGATTAATATTAAAATTTATTGCTACACGATAAGAACTAAGGGAATATTTATATACACAACAATTCTAACTAGTTTTCTTATAATAACAAACTTATATATTTACAAATACCACCCCTCCTTCTTCTCTTCAAAAACAGTCTAGAAGAAGAAGGAGAAGAAAAAGTCTTTAAGGTATTCCTTATTACCACAGCTCAAAAATCTCTCTCTCTCTC
>VXAY01001844.1:416234-428048 GCA_013399855.1 Oxyruncus cristatus
GGTTGTGAGGGGCTCGGCCCCTCAATGGAGAGTTCACCGGCTTCTTTATCATTTTGTGGCTGTAATTCTTCTGCAGTTTGTAGCATGAGGCTTCCAGGTGATTTAGTTTTGGCTTCCAGGTGATTTAGTTTTGGCTTCAAGCCATCCCTGCCCTTCCTGGGCCATGCTAGGCCCCGGGGAGGGCTGCATGTCCCAGGCCCAGCTGGGCCAGGGTGTGCCGCCACGTTAACTCCTTAATTTCTTCTATGCAACAGGTTTCTTTTCCGGTTTGTTAAAAATGTCATTTGGAGAGACGTCACAAAAGTCTCTGATTGGCTACTTAGCCGGATTTTCACCTGGAGTTAACCATTTTCTACCCCAGTACTGGGGGGATGGGCTAAACCATGACAATCATCCTTTCACATTTGTTTTTTCCTTCTCACCTCCCCTGATTCTCTTTGCATGGATTGCTATTGGCAGACTCTTGCAGGTTTGCCTTGAAGACTCTTGAGGAGGCTGTAAAAGGTAATAAGAGAGCAATGACATTGTATCAAGGTTTCACGGACAGCACAGGGCTGTTTGACTCCCATATCCTCCTTGCAGGTGGCAAGACAGCGAACATCAAGAAGTCAAGTGGAATAAGCATAACACATTCTCCATATTCTCCATGTATTCCTCATATAGCTACTTGTCAAGTAATGGATCTGTACAGCTGATTAACTGCGCCACAGAAGACAAGGCAGTGCTGACTCTGCAAGAACCCATCCAGTCTCCGTGAGTTGCTACCTTTGGGCAAAATGCAGGAGTAGTGTGGCAGTTTTAAAGCAGAATACAGCACAGGCTTGAATTGGGATTAACTCAGTGGAGAGCCAAATTTGTTGTCTCTGCACTGCACACACTGAATCAGTGCTGTGGAACCCTCTGGAGCTGCATCCAATGGGCTCTTCTTTGCCAGCTGGATGCCAGCAGATTTTATGCACTTGTTTTCATGCCATATCAAGCATGATCTGGCTTCTACTATGCTGCAGAGCACTCCGGATTCCTAGAAAGCTCGTTAGCTCTGTTGAAATGTGGTGCATTCAGAGAGCAGTTCAGGTCGAGTGCTGGGTCTGAATGAGTAACTCCTCCTCCAGTTTGGAGTGTCAGGGGGATGCAGTGCACGGATACTCCTAGGTCTGGCTAGTCTTGTGAGAACTGGTTCCATGACTGCTCCCAGTACTTGCATCATCCATGTTTTTCTGCTATGTTTGTTTCTTTCCATCAGATAATGGAGAATTCACCGTAATTATTTTTGGCTAGAGTACTGCCGCTAAAAACTATTTCAAAGTGGTGTAATGCCGAATGGGCTCATGCCAGAGCATGGTTCCTTTGTTTTAGAGAAAATGGTGTTCCTGAAGGTCAGACAAGAGATCAGAAACCCCTGTAAAAATCAGCCTGATGCAGGAAAAGGATTGGACCAATGTTACCTACTTGTCACATCAGTGTCCTAGCACTGGCGAAGGCAAGCTTAAAGGAAGGACTTAACCTACTGTGCTCAAAATGCATTGACAGCGACTGGGACAGAAGGACTTTTCAGCCTGGTGGTAAACATGACTAGCTTCCCTGACAAAGCAGTGCCAGGCCAAGGCATCTGAGAGCAGATCCATCTCAGTACTTCCTACCCTCCTGAGCAGTAGCTCTCCTTTGCTTCAGAATGTTCAAACCATGACTCCCATGACCTGAGGGAGGCATAAGATCTGGATCCTCCATATCACCAACTGCTCTAAACATTTCAAAAATTATTAAAAGCACTGCTATCAGCATTCCCTGTCACAAAAATATATGAACTGCCTGCATGATTTCTTTCCTATATAGGGAGTTTATATGCCTCTGGTAAGAAAGAAAGAAAGAACAACAAAAAGTCACTAAATGAATACATTTTTATTTATTTTGTTCATCAGAAGGTAAAAATATCTATTTTTCACAGTCTAATTGTTGTTTAAGTGTCATGGTAAGCTGTCACCTTGTTTCTCACAAGAATATCCCTACCACAGTATTCTTAAGCTTACATAGAGTAACTTTTTCAATCATTGCTTACAGGCCTCTCTAATATGCCACAATGAATGGAATTTACTTTCATCCATTTTGTGAACAAAGACAAAACCCCATCATTTTCAAAATTCAGTCACTGGACTCTAGCAAGGTCCTCTGGAGAAGTTCTGTTTCGAAAGAATGTTACAAAAAATGTGAAAGCTTCTTCACTGGCATAACATGAGAAGACCCTACAGAAATTGAAATGCCAGACTAGTGAGCTGGAATTTGCCTGCGTTGCTAACTGGGAAGGGAGAAGGGGAAGAACAGCACACATTCCTACTCCAGAAGGAAAAACCTGGTTATGACTCAGACAGGGGAGAATTTTTTCCAAGAACAGTTCATCCTAGTGAAACTAAGACACTCAGGTCATGTTGCCAAGGTCATTGACATTTTTGTTTATCTGATCCTTAAAGGGAAATTACCAAGTTAAAAGTCATGGGCTATATCCTCAGTAAGACAAACTGCTGCAACTCCACTGGAGGCACTTAATGGCACTACAGCTTTCATAGTAGTTTCTTAAGAGTTCCTTTCCCATGCTATTTCAGTTCTATATTACATCCAGTTTTCATAATCTTTTCACGGTTGATTTCTGACTTTTCACAGTTGATTTCTGACTTTCTTATATGTATGGCTTTCTTATATGTAAACCTATAGCTGCATGGTTACAAACAGAATAGTGGAATGAATACAAGAAAACTTGCTTGAAGTCATAAACAATGTAATGAAAATTTTGTATTAATATCTAAAGCAGCATTGGATCATAACTTCCTGCCACTTGCATCTCCTAACTCCTCCATTCCCAATCAGCTCTTGTTAGATGTCTGCCCTTTTCCTCCTTTAATGTACCCTCTGAGATAAAGCAGCTGTCTTAAACCACTAAACATCACATTTAATAAATGTTAAACCCATGACCTCCCTATAGAATAAGCTGCACAAAAACCTTCCTATAGAATAAACTACACAAACCCCATCTTCATTGCTTTCGCAGCAACTCCTTGCTGGAGCCAAGAATTTGAAAGTAACTTCTAACACTAGATCATGCCTTTTTTGTTACCTCAGTGTGTTGAGTTCCCTGCGTAGTTTAAAAATGATGGGATTTAACTCCAGCACAGTATCAGTGTTGAGCTCTGATTTGCCTTCTGAGTGGGCAAGCACTCCTTGCTGGCCAGTAAGGGAAGTATGAGTCCCAGATTCACTGGGTGTAAAGTCGACCAAAGGCCAGTGTTTCATTCTCCCTATTGCTTCAGCATTTTCCAGGCCTATAGTGAACCAAAAGGCCAAATTCAACAGTCCTGGGATCAAAAGTTGTTTGACTTTTCAATAAAAGCAGTGATCCTCACACACTCAGATAGAAGGGGTTTTAAGAGTAACTCTGTCTGATGAGAATTCTCCACTCATATCTTTTGTCTCTGATCAGAAACCTGAACTGTGAACTTGACAGGGCAAGTTTTCTCTCTCCTACGATCAGAGCATACAGAGTAACTTTGATGCATCAGAGGTCCTCTGCAAATTTAATCTGCCCAAGCATCATGGGGGAACCTGGCATATACAGTGCCACTATGGAGAGTTGTATGTACAAACATAATCCATATTATAAACAGATCAAACCCTAATTATTCTCCATATCTTTGTGTCATTTATCCAGCAGAGTGCAGCATGATAGTTCCTGGCAATAGTCTTCAAGGAAAACTTTTGTGTAGGTTATCACTTCATCTTCTCATCAAGAATAGGGTCCAGATTTCCTCAACCACATAAAGCCAGTAAGTCAGAAACCACTGCCATTTTATGTCTGACCTCAGTATTGCTTAATAAAACATTTTTCTGTTTTGGAAAACTTGTCTATTCAAAGCACAAGCAGAGACCCTAGCAGCCTCACTGTGAAAAGAGTACTCAGGAAAAAAGTATACTGAAGGTTTAATAACAAATATATTTAGAAAACAGTAACATCACATGGGAAACCACATATTTCAACATGTTACTCTGTGCAAGATTTTTTGTTACAGAGCAATTACTAAATCAAAGTGTTGACTATTAAGAGAGAGACTTCTTTTATGACTAAACATTCTCCTTATATAAAATTATACATAAGATCTACACAAAAAATGCTAACTTTATCAGACAGCTTTGTCTACCAAGAAGGCTCTGCATATCTCTAAAAAATCCAATAAATTCTTGTCTGAATTTATTAAAAGGCCATGTCCATTAAGCAGTCAGTTTTTGTTGTTCCCCTGAGAGACTGCTTGCGGCAAATTTTACTGTATTTCCTTCCCTCCTGGTATTGACTTATAATAAAAGAAAAACATTTTTTCCCTGTTTAATGCATTTTCCAAAATTACATCAGTGCCCATCCACTTCAAACAATTTTTAACAAAGGCCTTGTCCAGCTGGGTAAACAAAAGATTTTACATATATTTCATTGTGCATTTTTTACTTTTTTATTGTGAAATATTTAAAGCAACACTTCTTGCCACTACTCAGATGATTAATATTTTACATGTTTAAACTGAGCTGTAGGTGCTTTTACTGTCACAGGACTGGTTAAGAAAAACATCCTGGTATGAGTTTGCAACCTCACATGAAAATAGGGCATTAGTACACAGCAGGGATATCTCTGAAACAATAAACACTGGCTGAAAAAGATAAACTGCTCATGCTGATACACCTGTCACAAAGATGAGCAGCATAAGATATCCCAGCTTGTTCTCTTTTTCAGCAGATGAAACACAGATCGTTACCAAAGTGGATGAACAGATTCCCTGAATGCACAACTATTCCCAAACAAGTAGCAACACAGGCAGCCTACCCAGTGCCCCCTAAGATAAAACTGTTTTCATCTCCAGCTGTTGAGGGCACACACTTGGAATACACTTAGAATGAAGCTTTGAGCATAAACTTTTGTGTTTTGGTTGTTTTTAAATTAAAAACATTAAATTCAAGGAAACAAACTCAGTATGAGCCATTCTTCTTTCTTTGGTGCTTTAAACAGATTCTGTTTAAAGCTGCATTGGATTCCGTTCGATGTTAAGGAAAGGAAGCCCTGTTCCTGAGGGCAAGCTGAGTGGCAGGGTGGGCAAGGGAAGAGTGCTGCTGTTTATGGATTGGTTTCAGCAGCTCAGGTTCCTCTTTTTTTTTTTTTTTTAAGGACATAAGACAGCTAAAAATAAGTTGACAATACAGAGGAGAGACCTTATTTGACTTGTTACATAGCCCTGAAATAGTCTTCAAAACAAATCCAGCTTTGACTTACATTGTTATGATCTCAGTGGAGTCAAATTTTCTTGCAATGTGCTGCTATTGACTACAAAAATTTAACAGAAAGGCACTCTTCCTCTACTGAATTTTAAACACACTGATGAGTACCCATTGCTGCCAGAGTTATCCTGACTGTGGTGTCTCACCGCACAAAGTCCACTGAATCCAGTTTCTTTGAAAGTTGCAATGTGAATCAGTAATTACTTGTTATATGAGGTACCAATTAAGCTTGCATGTTTCTTTATGTCAAGATTTCTTCTTTCCCCAGTGGCATGTATTTTAGACCATCAGAGAAACTGGTGACTGTGCAGCTAATTCATAAGTATGTGGCAGAGTTCTGGGTCTTGCTCCAGGGTGGTCTTCCTGCATAATCTTTACAGTCAAGGGTCATTCCTTGTCTAATGACAACTGAGACCTTTGCCTGCCACATAACACAGTAACACATTGTGATGGGTTAGGCTTGGCTAACAGTCGAACTTCCCTCCAGCTGCTCAACCACCCCTCTCCATCAGGACTGGGAGAGAAAGGAGGTTGAGAAAGTTCATGGGTTGAGATAAAGATAGGGATATTGCTTACCAGTTGCTGTCATGGGCAAAACATACTTGGGGAAAATAAATTTATTTTATTACCATTTAAAATAGATTCAGATGGTGAGAAACAAAGACAGTCAGTGAAACTGTCTGTTCACCCTCCTTTCCCAGGCCCACATTCACTCCTGACTCCTCTATCCCACCCTGATAGGCACAGGGGTGTTGCAGTCAGTACAAAACAGTTGTCCATCTTCTGCTCCTTCCTCCCCACCCATGCTCTGGCATGGGTCCTCTTCATGAGCTCCAGTTCTTCAGGATAAATGCGTACCAGCATGGGTTTTCCATGGTCTTCAGGAAATTTCTGTTCTGCCATGGAGCACCTCCTTCTTGTTCTCTGACCTTGGTGTTTCCCTGTGCTGCTTCTCACTCTTTTTGTTGTCTCCTTCTCTTTTTATGGCATTTTCTGCCCTTTCTTAAATATGCATCGCCCGACACAAAACCAGCATGGCTGAATGGCTCAGCCATGTCCTGTGGTGGGCCCATTGGAGCTGTCTTAAATGGCTGTGGCTGGCATGGGGCAGCCCCTGATTTTTTTTTTGCAGAGACCGCTCCCTTGCACAAATCTTGCCATGGACACAGTACAAATGTAGGAACATCATATTTCCTAACTACAAAGAGGTGCCTGCCAAAATGTGTGTTTTGCCATATTACTGTGTGCTGTGACATTATGTAATGGAAAGTGACAAAAATTTGTGATTGGAGTGTGGTATAAAACTTTACTAGTTTCCTAGTTTTGACGATTTGTAAAGATACTCTTCATGTCCTTTTTTTTTCTAGCAAATTTCATTTCTCTGTATCCCTCTCTCACCTTCCAGAAAACATTATGAACAGTCTTAGATTGAATTAGGTGTGAAAATTAAACAGAAAAGAAATGTAAATAAAGGAAAACAAATACTATATCTACAGCAACTTGATCATCTAAACAAAGACAGGAACCAGATATGTATGGATGTGCCTCTGTATGTGTGCTTGTGTGTAAGAAGAGAGAGAAGGATGAAGGGGAACTTGGGAACTTGCACACTATGGACATTATGAGGCAATTCAAACAGCCACAGATGCAGTTATTTATGGCAAAAGAAAATATATGCATTGGTGCAGACTGAGCTAGGCCAAACAGTGTTCACCTGCCTGTAACTTAGCCAGTAAATCTGAACCATAAAAGGTCCCCCCATTCTTCTGCTGGAGTGCCAAAGCTGTGAGGAATGTAGAGTTAACATAAAAACAATTAATGGAGTAGTACTGCATTTCAGGCATGGAACGTGATTTGTAGTGTCAGATCCTGGCTGGAAAAAGCAATCTGTTGAGGACAGTGGTTGTTAAAGTGCATTGGATCCCATCTGCTACAACACATGACAGCATTTGTTTAATATTACACCTATAACAAATATTTTAAAGAAAGGAATTCTGAAGGCAACTACAGAAACTGCACACTGTAAAATAAGTTCTTAACTCTCACGACCAATAATCCTTCCTGTACCAGCCCCTTAATACTAAATAGCCTGAGCTTTACACAAATTATGAGCAGTAAAATATAGTGTATCATATGGGCAAGGAAACAGAAAAATCTGCTATTGGGAAGCTTCTGAAAGTGAAAAATTACATATGCAATGCAAACACACTTTGGCTGCACTGGATCCTGAAGGATGATGAAGTAAACAAGGAAATGCTTTCAAATTTAATTGCCTTTTTAAAGCACAGAAATGTTTTCAGAAGAAAAGGTTTCCAGTCCTCATAGATTTGATTCTGGGAGACATTTATGTTTCCTAGTCTCCTTTTTTCTTGCCTTTTCAAAACTTCAATATTTATCAAAACAGGAGTAGAGTAAAAAATACTTACAGGAGGAAATGAGAAAAAGATATTTTTGAAGGAGAAACAGAGGGTATGTTTAGCCAATATGTTTCAACAGTGGTGCTGTCCTAAAGAAACTTGTCTGACAATTTCCTGCTGACCTGTGATTTGTACTGGGTCACTCAATGTATATAAGAAATAAAACTTCTCCTGTTTTTAGTACTTGCTGGCACACAAGGAGAGATGCAGTAGATCAAGTACAAAGTATTTTATTTCAGTTTACAGAGTGTTTGCAGGTCAGGACAGGGGCAAATTGACTAAGCATTGAGAGGATGCTGCTATGAATTCTTCTGGAGTGTTATATGGACAGTTATATGGCTGTACACCTGTTAAATTTCATAGCAGCACAGTTGCTATTTGTCTGTTTTTCCATAATGGTTACAATCAAAATAATTTCTTTACTAAAATACAATGACGATTCCTTAAGTCAGGGATTTTTTGTGCCTTCAGCTTATTGAAATCGTAACAGAAATACTTTCTAAATACAAAGAAATAATTAAATTACCAAGTAGTAGTTTTACTTAGCAACTGAATTACTGGTTATTGTATAGAATGATCATAGAAGGTTGGAAGGGGACATCAAGGATCATCTGGCCCAGCTGTGTTCAGCCAAATCGGTGCTGGGGAATCCACCACTTTCCTGGGAAGATGAATCCAATAGCTGATTGTTCTCATTGTGAAAATTTTTCTTCTAGTGTCTGAATGGAATCTCTCCCAGGAGTAACCTGTACCCATTGCCCCATAGCTTTTCCATGTGACTCCTTTTCAAAAGGGAGTCTCCACTTTCTTTCTAGCCATCCTTTAAGTACTGAAGCACGGTTATTAGGTGTCCCCTAAGCCTTTTCCCACCCTGTTTGGAATCATCAGCAAACTTAATCAGGGTACACCTGATCCCATTTTCCGGGTGACTTACAAAACTATGAAACAGCACTGGGCACGATATCAACCCCTGGGGGATCCCACTTGTGCCAGGCTGACACTTCTAAAAAGAGCTATTTACCACCATCCTCTTGGTGCCGCTGGGCAGCCAGTTCCCCATCCACTGGATGGACAACTTGCCTAGGCCATAACATATGAGTTATCCTGTAGGAGGAGGCTATGGGAAACAGTGCAATTTATTACTTGTCTTAGACATAAAGTGACACCTACGTTGATAAACACTGAGCACATAGTTTTTTTCTAGTTTTCCAGACCCTATACCTGTTTTTCCCTTACGCAAGAAAAGAAGTGAAACTTAGCCACAGATACATCCTGTCCTAAAATGAGGCTAAAGCATGGCAGCTATACTAGTACAAGACCATGTGCTACAACATTTCTTGCTTCATATTGCTTGTTGAGAATTCTCCCATCTCATCCTTGTAGATTTAGCTACTCATCCTTGTAGCTCTAGCTGACACAAGTGCATTTTGTTTCACAAATAATAACTCAACTTTACTCAGACAATAAACTGCAATAATATTTGGGAATAATGGTCTTTCCCTTTTAAACTGGGCAACCAACTAAAGTAACTAGTGCTTTAGTTCCTATTTCGGAAGTAGTTCATACTGACTGAAAGTCTGAAATGGCAGGACCACCAGCTGTGGCACCCTCCATTGTCAAACTGTGGGAATGGAATTGTCAGCATGGTAGTACAAAACAATGGAAGAATCATGTCCAGTAGCTGGGACAAAGCGAGTTTGATAGAACGGCTTAATAGAGATGCACACTTGGAGTGAGTAGCCAGAGGAAAAAGAGCTGATGGAAAAAAATAAAATATGCAATACCTTATACTCCCAAAAAGATGAAAATTTCAGAGCAAATTTCTATTTTGGACAACACAGTTGAGCCAGGAGCACAGAGCCATCTTGACGAGAAATCACAGACCATCAGATTGCTAGCAGCTTCAAAAAATCTAAGTACCATTTACAGGTATAATTAAAGCTCTATATAGAGTTGCGTCTGGTTTAGACTATATAAAAATTCTTAAATTTAATTTAGACTGAGGACATTTCAGGAGGTAATTGCTGAACAACTAAAAACACTATTCTACTAACTTAGTAATTTGAATTTATTTCTATAGGTGAAGACTAAGTGAATTATAAATACTATCAGCATATCAGCCTTGCAAAATTCTGTTTGTTTGCTTATACATGATAAATATGTTATTTTGACAAGAAAGTAAGTTATAAAGAGTTTCTACATCAATCAGTATGATGCAACTATAAAGGGAAATTTATATGGGTGTAGTTGTTACTGATTCATATTATCACTTGGCTGTTATGCCAAGGCTAACATCCTTTCTTTCTTGAACACTTCTAGACATATAATGGCTGCAAGTTGTTTAAACCCTAATTCTCCCCTCATCTCACGTAACATGCTGTACCTCAAACAACACAGCACTTCCTACCTTTGTGCTGGACAAGAGGATTAGACTCAAAAGAAGGCTGTCACCCACTGATTTACCACCCTATAGTGCAGTATTTTATAGCAGTGTACTTTCATAGTGTTGGAGAGAGCTGATCAGAGCCTACCTTCTTCTGGACTACATTTAAGACATTGATTCTCACTTATTCTCTTGTACTGTTTTAGCCAATCTCCAGCTCTCTGTTTAAAATTACTTGATATTTATGGTTTCTTACACATATTTAAAATATTTTTTAAAAGAAAAATATTTGCCACTCTTCATTCTCCAGTGGATTTCCTGATTTCAGTTAAATAAATCACATCACTAAGAAATGAGCCTGGAGTACAAAATTCCATTAAAAATACAATGTTTTAAAAGTATGTTAAAAATCTATGCCTGAATATTAATCTGGTACTGCTATTTGAAAAGTCAGATTAGTTAATCTTACACAGACACATGGCTCTCAGTCTTGGAGGAGAGTAGCAAAAATCAGTCCTGAAGGACAAAGATATCCAGAAAGGCTGGATGTGCTTTAAAAAGGAATTGTAAAATATTCAGGAGCAGTCTGGGCCCATGTGTAGAAAGACACAAGTCATCAGGGAAAAAGACCAGCCTGGTTAAACACAGAACTTAGGCTGGAACTTAGACGAAAAAAGAGAATGTATCACCTCTGGAAAGAGGGTTAGGTAACTTGGGAGGACTATAAGGATGTCTCATGGTCATACAGAGAACAGATTAGAAAGGTCAAAGGCCAACTATAACTTGATTTGGTAGCCACAGTTAAAGAAAACAAAAATAAGCTTTTTTAAATACATTATCAGCAAAAGAAAGGTCAAGGAAAGTTTCCATCATTTGTTGCATGCAGAGAGTAGTGTAATGACTGGGGATGAGGAAAAGGCAGAGGCACTCAATGCCTACTTTGCCTTGGTCTCTAATATCAAGACCAGTTATCTTCGTAATACCCAGCTCCCACAGGTGGAAAGTGGTGATGGGGAGATGAACGAAGCCCACATAATCCAGGACATGGTTAGTGATCCGCTATGCCAATTAGACATGTGCAAGTCTACGGACCCTGGTGAAATCCACCCCAGACCAATGAGGGGACTAGCAAAAGAACTTGCCAAACCACTTTTGGTCATCTACCAGTAGTTCTGGTTTACTGGAGAAGTTCCAGTTGACTGGAAATTAGCAAATGTTAAGCCCGTTTACAAGAAGGGTCAGAAGGATGATCCAGGGAACTACAGGCCTCTCAGCCTGACCTCGGTTCTGGGGAAGGTTATGGAAGAGATCATCCTGAGTGCCATTACTTGGGACATGCAGGACAACCAGGGGATCAAGCCCAGCCAACACAGATTTACAAAAGGAAGGTCCTGCTTGACCAACCTGATCTTCTTCTATGATGAAGTGACATGCTTAGTATATGAGGGAAGGGTTGTTGTTATAGTCTTATCTAGACCTCAGTAAAGCATCTGACACTGTCTTCCACAGCATCCTCATAGAAAAACTGGCTGCTCATGGCTTGGATGGGTGGACTCTTTGATGGGTAAAAAACTGACTGAATTGCTGGGCCCCAAGACTTGTGTAGAGTGGAGCTAAATCCAGTTGGTGGCAGGTCACTAGCAGTGTTCCCCAGGTCTCAGTTTTGGGAATGGTCCTGTTTAACATCTTTATTGATGATCTGGATGTGGG
>VXAY01001844.1:428376-445643 GCA_013399855.1 Oxyruncus cristatus
GGCCTCTTGGCCTGTATCAAGAGTAGTGTGGCCAGCAGGACCAGGGCAGTGATCATCCACCCCGTACTCGGCACTGGTGAGGCCACACCTGGAGTATTGCATTCAGTTCTGGGCCCCTCACTTTAGAGAGAGAACATTGAGGAGCTGGAGTGTGTCCAGCAAAGGGCAACAGGGCTCACGAGAGGTGTAGAAAACTTGTCTTGTGAGGAACAGCTGAGAGAGCTGGATTTGTTCAGCCTGGAGAAGAGGAGGCTCAGGGAAGACCTCATCGCTCTCTACAATGACCTGAAAGGAGGTTGTAGTGAAGTGGGGGCTGATCTCTTCTACCGTGCCTGCAGTGAGAGGACTAAGGGAAATGGCCTTAAGCTGAGACAGGGGAGATTCAGCTCAGATATCAGAAAAATTTTACCCTGCTAGGGTGGTCAGGCTTTGGAATAGGTTGCTGAGGGAGGTGGTGGAGTCACCGTCCTTGGAAGTGTTTAGGAGGTGTCTGGATCTGATGCTGGGTGATGTGGTTTAATGTTTGAGAGGTTACAGAGGCAGTGCTGGGTTGTTGGTTGGACTTGATGATCTTAATGGACTCTTTCAACGTTGATGATTCTATGTGTTTATGATTCTGTGAAATGGCTACCTTTCCAAAGAGTGAATAGGCTGATGGTGATGATAAAAGGCAATTTAGATTATAGACAGTATGGTTTATGCACAGTAAAAAAACAACATGGAAAATAGATGTGAAACCACACAAAATTTTTTGATGAATTTGAGTTGGTTGGATGATTGTTGATGAATTTTAGTTGAGGGAACCAACTATTTTTTTAATAGAAATTAAATCTATATACTGAGTCTAAGTAGAAAAACTATTGTACAAACATGAAGATTTACCTAAGGAATTACAAAATGCTGCTTACCTTTCCAACAGTTTTCATGCATTATTTCCCCTTAAAAGCCCTGCAGTTTTTCATGGATCTGCTGTTCTGAATTGTGTAGATACATAATGAATAATCTACATGTATTCACTGCTGGAATATCTCTTTATTTTCCATTTAAACCACAAGACTATCTTACCTAGAACTCCAAGACACTGATGTGCCTTGGAGATCCACACCCTCTACCTGACACATGAGGTAAGCTCCTTCATACTCTGGCCATGGATATACCTAGAACAACATAGCATTTGATGCCCTGTGGCTAGTACGCTACTAGTCACTGTATATCTGTAGCTGTACAACAACCAGAAGTTCTAACTACTTTTAGTGTTACCATGTTATAAAAAGTCAGATTCCAGCATGTGGACATTTTCACTGAAACCTACCAGAATGTCTGTTAAATCTGGCAGGCAGATTATTTTGGGAGCTCTCTGAAGTTATTTTAGACAAATTCTTTAGTCTAAAAAGTCAGTTTAAGTCTCATCCCAGAAGTTTAAGACTTCTGTTACTCCTGGGAGGTCTTGGAACCACCAACATTCCTCCTGGACAATTTGGGATCTGCATAGAATTATCTTCAAGTGGAGATTAATAAATAACATAGCTAAAGGAAAAGTGAAGTTTCAAGAATGTCCCAATATTCTGGCTTTCACGACAACACTGCATCCACATGTTTGTGAAAGTTCATGAATTTTTGAGATCCAAAACTTTGCTTAAATAATTGTAGATCTTCATGCACGTTTTCTAACAAAGCAAGTAACTGGGGATTTGGTAAATTAAAAATGCTGATTTTGCATTATAAAACACAGGGCCCTGCCATTCGAAGGAGGAAAATCTGGGATGATTTAGTACTGTGTCTCAGTTTCACCCCCAGGCTTGCTGCTGATGTGACCCTTATGATGATGCCCTTGCAAGTCACCTGGCTTCTTGGCTGTCCCTCACACTTCCATGGCTGGGAGATTCTTTGCCCAGGTATGGGCCTTCAAAGTCTCTTTTACTACTCCAGCATTTTCATTTCACAGAAATAGCAGACAGCAAGTCAGAGAGTAACTTTCTAAATGAAATGTAGTGGTCATGTTTACATTTAATACATACATACATAAAGGCATAACACGCACAAAATAAATACATGTAAAAGTAAAATATCCACATAATAATATCTGTTTACAGTACAGGTGGAAACAAGCTCCTGACACATGCACAGGATATACATACCAGTAACACAGTTCAGTTTATATGGCAATCCAAGATGATTTCCTTCAAATTTATAAACATGGGAACTCAGATCCCAGCTCCAACATAAGACTGTTAATGTGAAGTCAGACTAAGTGCTACTTCTCTTTCCAACATCTTTTCCAACTTGTGCCATCGAAGTTGCACTTGGAATTTCTCATTCTTCTGAACAATAAATGGATGCTTCAGGGTTCCTAATTCAAAAGCTGTACCATGTGTGCCACTGCTGTAATATATGCTGCCCCTGCCAGTGCCCAGCGCTGGATGACTAGGGGTGTGTATAGCAGCAGGCTGTGTCTGAGGTTATCCACCTCGGGAACACATTCCTAACCTGGAGAAGTCAGCAGACTGCAGTCCTCCTGAGCACAGCTGCTTTTAGGTCACTGGGTTTAATAGATACATATGTGTTCTGTCTTCCATTAGCTTCCCAGTTTGGTTCACACCTCCAGCACTGTGCCCTCTACGTTACTCCGAAGGTGAATGCTGGTGAAAAAAAAAACAAAAAAAACCACAAAACAAAACAAGCCATTTTAGTGTAAACTTTGGAATGGTCATATTTTTGAGTACTAAAAAAATTTCTCCCTGTTTCCATTCTCTGCACCAGTCATGACTTTTAACCTCTATTGTTCCTTTGCTTACATCAGTTTTCTCCTTCATGAAATGAAAGGTCCTTCTTATTCTTAAGAACAACCTCATCAAATTATAATGTAGAAAACTTAATACAAAAAAAGTTATCTACTGCAAGGGTTGTGAAACACTTAAACAGGCCCAGAAAGCATGAGGGATCTTCATCCCTGGAGACACTTGGAACTCGTCTGGGCATTGACCTGAGCAAGCTGCTGAAAGTGGGCCTCGTATTTCATGAAGAAACAGGCACTTCTGCCCTCTGAGACAGGGGGCCTACCTACATCCCTTCCTGTAACAATTATCTCACAACAGCTCCCTGCCATTATAAGTATTTCAATCAGGATGTTACCGAAAGCATTAAAAAAAATAAAATTTAAAAAAAAAAAAAAAAAAAAAAATCAAGCATTGCCTGTATGGCTCAAGTCAGTGACACAGACAGGTACCACAGCAGCACAAGGGGCAAACATTTCACCAGGTCTGACGTGAGTGATGCCTCTTAGCCTGGTACCAGGACACTGATGAGAGGGGTTGTTTGTACTACTGAAAAACCATGTTCACAAGGCATTGGACTGGGAAAGGCAAAAATTCTGTCCAGAGAATGCATAATGTTTTCAGGAGGCCCATTTTGGATGTATTAAACCTGAAAAATTACCAGATGAAACCAGGAGAGGGCAATGAGCACACAGAATACCGTTGATAGCTAGAAAGGCCAGCATTATTGAATGATATGCCATTTTCTTCTTTTTATTCAAGGGCTAAATATTTATTTGCACCATCATTGGCTCTGAAGAAGCTGCAGTTCTGAGGTTAAATATTACTGCATTGCACACAATAGGTCCAAGGGTCTCACAAAACAAAACAAAGGTTTCCACATCAATCTTGCTAAAATAAAAATCAGTTCACAATTGCTGCTGAGAATTTCCTCTTGGGCTAAGTGGAAGAATGTGTTTAACTGGAGAAGTTCCCAGAATTAATGCCGCAGAAATTTGCATTAAAACAAACAAACAAACAAACAAACAAAAACACAAAAAAACCCCAAACCAACAATCAGCATTTTTAAGTGAAAAATCCATTGCAAAGGTCTGTTCTAAGAAATTGCTTTCACAACAGTCTTCGCATGAATGCACTCTGAGCTGCTTCTTTCCCAACACATATTCTTTTTAAGAAGCCTATTTAATTCATTTTAGTCTCTTTCAGAATGTTTAACTTTTGGTGAACTCTGAAAAATCTATGTGTTCATTAACAAAAGGAGGACAGCATTTGTTTGGTTGTCTTGCTGCTCTATCTGTTGCTGTTAAGTCCACTGCAGACATAAACAACAATAAATTGTCCTGCTGGATTGAGGCATATAATTTTGTCAGTTTCCTTTAACAGAAAACTTCCCTTAAGAAGACAGGGTAAGTTTTAAGTTCAAAGATGCTGTAATTAAAAAAAAAAAAAAAAAAAAAAAAAAAAAATTTTTTTCAGCAAAAAAAAAAAAAAAAAGTTTCTTCAGCTGACACAAAAATAACCTTCTCCAAAAGCAAATGAATAACTTACACCAATATTCTCAGGTATAAACAAGTGCAGGGGGTTTTACTGGAGGTTTTTTATAGTTGAAGTGGAAATATGTTCCATCAAAAAAAATATTCTTCAGAAGCTCAAGTCCTGATTTTTTATTTTTTAACCTTAGTAATTTAGGTGGCATGTGTTGGATTCTGTTTTTGTCCTAAAGGTATTGGTTTAATATTTTATAACATAATATTTAAAGTCCTGAGGAATTCAGAACACTTTCAGTATCCACGGGAGCAAACAAACACATATTGCTTGCATACCTAATAGTCTAGTGGTTTACTGCAGTGAGAAACTATCCACCACATTTTACGGTTTAACCTCAGTGCTTAGGACTTTATGTGTTCAAATGAGTTGAGTTTGTGTTTCTCAAGGGTGTTGCTGTCTCACACTTAACATTCACAATTTGTTCACTGCTTGGAACATACTTACAACATAATGCATTGTAAGTATCTGTATAGTTTATAAAAACATGATTTCATGTGATATGAATAACAAAACCACTTTTTTTGTAACAGAAAATTACTGAATTAAATCTTATATTCTTAAACAGAGCAAACTTTATTGTTTATGAGAGCATTGGTTTTACAATTGAGGTGCAACTGAGCAAGAAAAATCAAAATGAAGACAAATTTTTCTCAATGGTGTAAGAGATGCTCTCTAGATTCTATGTAGCCAGTGATTCAAAAGAACAGGAAGGAATGTGCCAGTAATCTCTTTTTATTTGCAGGCTTCTTGGAAAAAGTACCTTTCAGTAAGGATTTCATCACATGGAGCATGGTGCACAGGACTCAGTAGGACTGCACAGGTGAGGCATGACTGACTGGGCCACACTAACTGCTGTGAAAATCTGTCCATTTTTCTGGCCTCTGTTTGCTATCTTTTGACCCCAAAGAAAGGAATCTGGCCCGTTTCTTCAGGTATGGGATATAGTTTACCTGACATGTTTTAACCCCAAGCAAGAGCTGCAAATCATGATGAATACTTGGAGCTCTGTGGTCCTCTGGTACCAGGCTATTTTTGAGAAGTCCCTCTGCCCAGTATGCCTTTTAACTACAATGTGCATCTTCAATGTAATTTTATAAACTCCAACTATGATTGTGTGTTCTGAATATAAATTTTGAGTGGTGAAGGAATTTGAATTTTTTCATGCGATGCAGTACCCATTCTGATCCCAGTCTTCAGAAAGCAAAAACCATTTAACAAAACAGAAGACTTAACAATTTCTCTTAATAATGTGTTTGATAACTCTTTTAGAAAAAGATGCCAGACTGTCTTCAGATGCTTAGATGCAAAGACTTCCCAAAATGCTTGTTGAGGGGGATAGAGGGGTGAGGGGTAAGTGGGTTTATTCCTCCCCAGCTGACACTCACTAGTCGAGAAGCACTCCATCATTTGGCAGCAAGAATGCAAACGTAGATAAATACATCTAATGGAAGAATGTGTTTAACTGTGTTAAGATGCAGATCATCAGAGGCTGCATCCAAAACTGTAGCTTTACAGCAGCATGCCCCTTTCTAACAATTGGAAAATCAGGGAAGGACAGTCACTCCAAAGGCCAGATAATGGTAGGGTTCATTTCAAAAGGTGTTTCAAAGCTGTTGCAGCTCTTCAGGAAAACCCTGACCCTCCTCCATGAAGCAAGCAGCCAGAAGGAAAAAGTGAGGGACCGTATAAAGACGGGTGAGCAAGAACGGTGAACAAAACTTTATTTGTCCTTATTCTGTACTCAATGCTTTTCATGCTTAAAACATTTTCATTCACGCTTATGTTAGAAAGCCTTTTCTTACTGCAGATGTTGTCCTGAATGACAACTTTAGTGGAGGTGTTCAATTCAAATTATAAAAAAGACACAGTTTTGTTTTGTTTTGTTTTGTAGGGAAAGAAAAGAACTATTGCATCAGCTGACTTTGGTTTGTGGTGTGCTCTCTCTCATTTGACCTCTTTAATCCAAGCCTGTCTTTCTAAAAAAGATATCTTAGCTCAGAAACTAATTATGACCTTTATGCAGAAATTACTGGGTGAAATTCCATTGCCTGTGTTATGCAGAAGATCAGACTGTACAGGTCCATCCTGGCTTTAGAATTTTGAAAATGCAAATTCTTACATGTGTAATTTTACTTACAGATTTCCTCAGAGGTTTCTACAAAAGCATATTTCATTTTCTTTCTGTACAACACTGCTCACTAACACTTCATGACATGTTCTTCCTCAGTAGTGTGCAGAGAATAGTGATGGGAGAGATTTCTATAAAATGCTTTTGAATCTTCCATGACATCATGCAAATCAAAGTTGCTACTTGCTGTTTTTCAATCTTTGGCAAATACTAACCTGTAAAAACAGTGCAGTAATGATGGAAAGGCAAGTAGTAGTTTGAGAAATACAGTACCTTGTTCTTCTTAGCTCAGGACTTTTAGATTGTCCTCTGGTTCTACTTCCTGTCATATTCAAACTTTAATTAAACAAACTTTTACAACAGGAGAGTTTTGCTGGTAACCATTATAATTTTAATGGAAAGTGAAATCCAAAGCCAGACCTACAAAAAATAGTTTTGGGCACCACAATATAAAAAAAAGACTTTAGGCAATTAGAGAGTTGCCAAAGGAGGGTCACAAAGATGGTGAAGAGTCTGGAGAGCAAGCCATATGAGGAGTGTTTGAGGTCACTTGGTTTGTTCAGCCTGGAGAAGAGGAGACTGAGGGGAGACCTCATTGTGATCCTCAGCATCTTCACAAGGGGAAGTAGAGGGGCAGGTACTGATCTCTCTTCACTCTTGTGGCTGGTAACAGGACTCAAGCAAATGGCATGAAACTGAATCAGGGGAGGTTTAGGTTGGATATTACAACAAGTTTCTTCTCCCAGAGGGTGGTTGGGCACTAAAACAGGCTCCCCAGGGAAGTGGTCACAGCACCAAGCCTGACAGAGTTCAAGAAGCATTTGGAGAATGTTCTCAGGCATATGGTATGGTTCTTGGGGTGGTCCTGTGCAGGGCCAGAAGTTGGACTCGATGGTTCTCATTGGTCCCTTCCAACTCAGCATATCCTATGATTTTATGAAATAAATCTGGAAAATACAGTATCTAAAGGAATTTTCATTCTTTAAAAAGTACATCACAGGATACATACAAACATGTTAAAATGCTCGACTCTCAGCTCCAAAGTCTCACTCTGGTGTAACTCAATTGATTTCCAAGGGAGTTGTTCATTATAACTCAGTATTATCTACAAAACTTTTATCCACAAAGTACTGCATGTGTGTGGGGGAAACATTTGCTTCTGGAACCAGACATTCAATAAGCTTCATTCTCCTCAAGCAGCATTTTTGCTTCTTAAAATCACCAATGTTTAATCAGGTTCTGTCTTCCTATGGAGTCTCTTCCACTGTTGTGATTCCTAGAGAAGCCCCATAGGAGTTTCTATAGTTTCTGCTCTTCATTCCTCAAGAGGTCCATGGCAGTGAGTAAAACCATGCCACCAAGTGAAGACTTTCTTACTCCTTATTGATTTCTCATGACTCTTTGGAAAAACTGTTTCTGGCTTCCCCTAAAAAGCTTGACTTCAGTGGAGCAGGCACAGAAACCTTCCACTTGAAAAAGTAGAAAATTTAGGAGCAGGCACAACTCCCTACAGTCCTTTCAGATTGCTGTGCTAGAAGGTGTAGTCTGTCATACTATGACTGAGAGGACTCCATTCTGTGGAATAACTGCCCCTGTGATGGAGGTGACCAGAAGTGTAAAATGTCCTGAAGGTTAGGACTGTATGTATTTTTTTAATGATGGTCTGTGTATATCAAAGAATTTGATTTTGTTCGAGCAATTCAGGGAAATGGCACTTGTATCTATATACAGTGTTATATAGATAGATACGTACATTAAGTTTTGTTAAACAAGAACAACGACAGAAAGAAATTATCAAGATGAAACTAGACAGAAAGAAGAACTACTTGGATTTAACTGTAGATTTAGTGGGAAAGATAAGTATATGGTTTAATTGTTCGTTTTTTTCCCCATCTCATGTTCTCACATGATGATCCCAATGTCACCACACAGATAACTCATACAAATCCAGCCACTGTGTGAAACCACAGCTTTTCCCTGTTGCTTTCAATGCTACAGAGAATTTAATATTGTACCAGAGTCAAGACTGTCATCTCTCCACTCCCTCAGTCCATTGCCTATTGTTTTGTAGGCCCTGTTAGCAGCATCAGCCCATTGCCTCACCTCACCTATAACACCACCCAGACATATGTCACAGGGACACAACACAAGTCAGCTGGAGGGATGGAGAAGGGGCTTCACTTTCTCAGTTAAAGGCAGCAGCCACCTCTGTCACTACAGTATACAACTCAATGTATAAATTTTTGAATAATGTATCTATCTTCAAGGAAACCTCTCTTTGACCACATAATACTGAATGTTGAGATAGTTTTGATGCTTTGAAATGACACACATGCAGTGCAGTTTAAACCAATTACTGTTGGCTTAGGCTTCAACTCAGGTAGAATAAATCCAGTGAAATCAACCTGGCATACCATGACAGGTTCTGAGCTTGCCCTCAAAGAACGGTCTTCAATCACTAGCTGCTTGAGTGTGCTGACTGTGAGGAAAAAATAGCATTTATTGTCAACTTTTATTTCAGCTCATTAAAGCCAAACAAGCACTTTCTAAGTATACACTTTTTTTCTACTCCTGGTTGGTAAAGCAAATATTACAGTCATTGCCCTGATATACCTTCAACATATTTTTATAAACATTCCTTTCAGTTTAACTGCATGACCTAATGTTGTGCTTCAAGTAATTCTCCCAATCACTGAGAATATCTAAAGCAAAGTCTGAAAATCACCTGTGGATGAAAATAGGATTTAGATTAGGAATGTATTTCAAAAAGGATCTACTAAAAAGCAGAACAGTAAAAGAGTTTGTAATACTGGTATGTAAGGCAAAATATTATGATGAAATTTAGACCAAAGGGAAAACCACCAGGGGTGTTTTATTTGAGTCAGAATTGCTGAGTGTCAACTCTGTTCAATAACACACCTACATGAGGGTTTTTGCATGTTCTAAATGTTGCATCTGTTCAGTGTAGTATTCTATATTCAGTGCTGCTCTTCATATTGCAGCAGTGGCCAAAAGTAATAGTCAGACTCAGTGCCCTACTGTGAGCATCACTAAGCCTGCACATAGGAAGCCATGGTCCATGCCCTGGAGAGCTTACAATCTGGCTTGAGAAAGGACATAACAACTGGGAAAAAAACAAGACTGCAGTGAGGAGGAAAGATAACAGAACCAAGATCCTGTACTGAGATAGGATAAAAATCTGAACAACAAACAATTTCCCAATAGGTTTAGTGTACTCTTCATCTCATAAAGAAGGTAAATAAATATAGTCAGTTCTTCCCAAGACTCATTCAGTTAGGCACTGCTATTTTCAATCTTCCTAAAATAGTTTAATTAGTTATGCCTAGAGAAATAGTTATGCTCAGAAGCCAAGAAAGGTTCACCAGTCCAGACCATCAGTTTAGGCAAACTGACATACCTCTATGTAAGCTGATTTGTTTCAGGACTGGAAATATGTCTATTTTCATAGAATCATAGAATGGTTTTGTTTGGAAGGCACATTCAAAGATCATCTTGTTCCATCTTCTCTGACATGGGCAAGAATGCCTTTCACTACACCAGGTTGCTCCAAGCCCTAACCACCCTGGCCTTGAATTCTTCCAGTGATGCGGCATCCACTGTTTCTCTGGGCAACCTGTTTCAGTGTCTCACCACCAGCATTTTAAAAAAATTTCTTCCTTGTATCTCATCTAAATCTTCTTGCTTTCAGTTTAAAACTGTTGCTCCTTGTCCTGTCACTACAGGCCTCAGTAAAAAGTTTCTCTCTGTCTTTCTTTATTATAGGCCACCTCTATATACTAAAAGGCTACTACATGGTCTTTTTAGAGCCTTCTCTTCTCCAGGCTGAACAACCCTAACTCTCTTAGCCTGTCTTCATAAGCAAGGTGATTTAGCCCTCTGATAATTTTTGTGGCCCTCCTCTGGACCTGCTCCAACAGGTCCATGTCCTTCTCATGCTGAGGACCCCAGAGCTGGAGAGAGTACTCCAGGTGGGGTCTCACAAGAACACAGTCGAGCAGCAGAATTGACCACGATGCAGCTGGCTGTCTGGGCTGCAAGTGCATGTTCAGCAAAGAAACTGCCACTCAGCTTGGTGTCACACCAGAAAACTTTCTAAGAGTTCATTCAATCCTACTGTCTGTGTCAGTAATAAAGATATTGAGCAGCCCTGGTCAGAATAGGGACCCTTGAGGGACACCCCTTGTTACTGAACACCATTTGGACACTGAGCTGTTGATGGCAACTCTTTGGATTTCACCCTTGGTGAAGCCATGTTGGCTATCTCTCATTACCACCCTGTCATCCATATGCCCTGACATATCTTCAAGGAGGATGCACAAGATATGTTTGTGTAATCCACACAGAAAACCTTTTAGTTTAAATGGAAAACTTTCCAAACGTAACTGTCTGATAAGCAAAATAGAACCAGCCTAGCTACCTAGCCGGAATTTCACCTGGAACTAACCATCTTCTACCCTAAAACTGAGGGGGATGGGCTAAACCATGACAGTTAATGATATCAAATATTTCCTTGCTAATACCAAGCTAGAAAAAAAGACTTGGTTGCAAATGTGAGAGTATTTATTTTAGAAACATCCTGCCCCTGATTAGGCATTTATGTTTTGACATCAGATACAGCAAAACACTACTGTAGATATCTGAGGGATAGATGCCTTAACTGTTCTGGTTTTCTATGGAATCTTGGCTAGCATAACTCACAAGTCTGAACCTGCCTCTCTTACCAGAAGACCTTTGGCAGGTTTCTGTGTCCCACTAGAAGTAGGTTTCACTGTGGAGAAGCAGGACAATCCAACTGTTTCTATTCTTCCCTTGTTTCTTTTTGAATACAAACGACAAACTCTATTTCCAATGTGCTTGATACTCCCCTCTAAAACATTCTCTCTAATGCAAAGACACAGAGAGGTTACTTTTTGTTTACTGTGTACATATTCTCCAGTGAAAACAAATAGCAGATAATTAAAATCCTAGACATAGGGATAGAGGAATTCCTCTGCCAGTTCTTTATTACCTTCATCAGTATCACACTTTTTATGTAATTCACATTTGCATTATGAAGGGCAATACTGATTGCTATTTTAATTAAGCCTTTTAATGCGCCTTATTGGTATAACACCAAATTCTTTTCTAATGTAAATTATGAAAATTCACCTTGGGATTTGAAAGGGGGGCTCTTCTCTGGTATTTTTGCATCAGACATTGAAGTTCCACAAAGAAATTACCTGTCTCTGTGACAGCCATGCAAATTCAGGGACAGTTATGAAGACAAAGGTGCTATGCACTAGATAAAAAAGAACTGTCAGATCAAGGTATATAGGACAGTTAGGAATTATATCTACTTGTAAAGTAGTCAACCTAGATATAATGACCAAGACACAATGAATCTAAAACTCCTTTATGCTATTTTTGGAAAGAAAGCTTTAAAGACATCACTGCCACACTAGCTATCTTTTATGAGATGCATAGTAAAATCATGTTCCAAAATTTCTGCTGACATGTTCCGCTCTTAAATTATGTTGGACAGTGTTCCCCCTTGTGAATGATTTACAGGGACTTCTCCCCTGCTGAAGACAGAAGGAAAATGACAGGTTTGAAGGCTATTTATTCCTCTCCCTTTATACATAATGTTCATAGTCTCAAAACATAATCTCGAAACTAATTGTTCTCTCAAGTCTTTCTTAGCTTGGATTTACTAGTTGTGGTTTTTTGCTTTTGTGCAAAATATGCAGAAGGGAAGACTAATTTTGGATTGCTGCCACAGCAAGACATGCCTACGTATGGAAATGCCCAGCCAGGTTTTTTTGAGCTTTTCATAACAACTCCTCAATATTCAAAATCTTCAATAAAATTAGGTAGCTTTGTCTGAGATGGTGGGCAGTTCTTTAGCACATGCTCTGTTTGTGAAGACGATTCAGGACTGAACTCCCTAAACAATAAAGTGCTGTTTACACATGCATTTTACTAATCTAATTTGAATTTTATTAACCTTGTTAAATGAAACTAACTAGTCCCTATCTTAGGCATTAATGCACAGATAATGGACTTTTTACTTTGAATGTCTTGGATTTCTATTCCTTTGTACGTGTCATCAGATGCTTTCTGAAACCAAAACAAACATACCTGCTTATATTACTAAGCTTTGCACATACAAAGACAATAGTTACAGAAGCTTTCATTACAGATGCTGACATGTAAGAAAAGAAATAACTCTGGTGGAGTTTCAGATCTCTGACTGAAGTTGCAATAGTTGCATATTTATCTATTTATCTCACATTTTGAGAAATCTCACTTTTATAGAAGTCTTAGAAGAAAAACAAAAACAAATAGAAAAGTTAGAAAAATATTAAGAGATGAAATAACCTATAAATTCAAGAAACTGGAGGGGTTTTGTTTAATTTTCACTATGCTCTTTTAATAAAATCTAGGTTCAAGAAAGAAACTATGTCACTGTATCCCATGAAAGACACCCATATTCAAATTTAACAACCCATCAATACTCAAGGTTTAAAAATACTACTATTAAAACCTCATTGCAAACCTGTGATTTGACAAAAAATCCATTGACATCAGAAGGCTTTGTCTTCAGCTCCACACAAGAAAAGAGCAACAGCTGTCTCAGGTCCTGTAGATGCTTTTCTTGGCAATGCTGTCAGACCCTGAAGAGATAGACAAGTGCGGTTAATTTACTTCATTTGGTATAGCTATGTGAAATTCAGCAGTCCTAAACATGGTGTATAAGACGAAGCAAACACAAACTAATACTGTAATACACATAGATAAACCCAAAATATTAGATAGGTGACAGGTAGCATTTTGGCTGTTAATTTTGAATTGATATTACCTGCTAATAAAATTCTAATAATTTTCTTTCTTCAACAAATTGACAAGTACACTGAGTCAACAAAAATCTATTTGTTCCTTTATAAAGTCAGAGCAGGAAAAAAAAATGTCTGAAAGTTTACTTTTGCTTTGGTAGTGGAAAGTTGCCTGATTAGAGACTTCACAATCAGACATACAAAGGGTAGCTAAATTTAACTAGAAGATTAACTTTTGTAAAAATAAATTCTTACAGCCTGCTCCAAAGATTACTGATGTCAGAAAAAGCCTACAACCCTTGTCTCTAATTAAGTTGGTTTGTTAAAAAAAAATCTCATTACAGACCTGGATCTGAAAATACTCAGAGTTCTAGTTTCTAGTGAAGTTTACATCCTGTAAAGAATACCTTTACATCTTAATTCCAACTATTAAGGGGAATTCATTATAATTAGGATCCTTTTAATCCAATGCACTGACAAGTGACTTTCTAAATAAAGATACCGGAATCATCGAATCATAGAATCAGACGGGTTGGAAAGGACCCCTGAGATCATCAAGTCCAACCCTTGACCACCACCGTGTTACTAGACTATGGCACTCAGTGCCATGTCCAGCCTCACTTAAAAACCTCCAGGGACGGAGAATCCACCACTTCCCTGGGCAGCCCATTCCAATGGCTGATTACTCTCTCTGTAAAGAATTTCCTTCTAATATCTAACCTAAACCTCCCCTGGTACAGCTTAAGGTCATGCCCTCCTGTCTTACTGCTGGTTGCCTGGGAGAAGAGACCAACCCCCACCTGGCTACAACCTCCTTTCAGATAGTTGTAGAGAGTGATGAGGTCTCCCCGAGCCTCCTCTTCTCCAGGCTAAACAACCCCAGCTCCTTCAGCCTCTCCTTGTAGGGCTTGTGCTCAAGTCCCTTCACCAGCCTCATTGCTCTTGAACCTCCTGTAAAATATGCTTCAGAAAAATCCAGTGTTCTGGTTGCGACAAAATCACACATTTTTTAACGTTTGAATGCAAAAAGTGACAAGTTATAAAAACTGTCTTAAGTAGATCTACAGAACAAGATAAATTTGAATAATCTAGTTGCAACTCAGTGTTTATGTGAACCGAAGAATCAGAGTGAGTACTTTGTCTACTGAAGAATAAATCAGATGAGTATACTGAATTTTTCTCAGATACAAAAAGCTGAAACCAACCACTACTTTTTGAGATTTTTCTAATAGTGACTCCTCAATAACCAACCTTTCAATACCAAATGCAAAACTACCAGCTTAGAAATATACTTAACACATATTAAGTTTGTCTATTTTCCTCTTAGGATTTTAGAAAACCGTTTATATTTCTTGTTTTACATACGTGACTCTAGCTACCAATTTATGACTAAACAAGAACACAAATTAGCCATCCCACAACAACAGAATTGATATTACTTTAAAAATAATATTAAAAGTAACTGTGTAAACTCTCATTTAAAACTACTTCACTTTTTCTACACTAAATATAAATCACCTCCTGCTCTCAGGTTTTGAGACATTACTCCAGTTACTTACTGGTATCTACTTCAATTAGTGTTGAAGGACATTTTATTTCTCAGCTGATACAGACTATTTATTTCTGTAGGTGGCAGAAATCAAGATCCCCAGTGAAACAAATACCCAGGCATACCAGTCATTCCAGCCAAAAAAGAAAGGGGTGGGCGAATGCTTCAGTAACCAAGGTAACTGATCCAGTATCAGAACTGGGCTTTACAAAGAAGCTGTATTGACCTCATGAGAAAGTTTAATACCAGAGTGTTTGATAGTTTCTAGGGCATTTTTGAAGCAATCACAGTACTTGACTTGCTTACAAGACTTTTTAAAGTATTGCAGAAATGTTCACCTCCACATCTCAGGTCACAGAGTTGAGCTTTTTGATGGTCTAGACAGATTCATGATGTAAAAAAAACTTGGTATAAGTGGGTAACCTGTGAGGATAGGACAGTTAAATGGACACAGGCATCTACTTCTAAGTGAAGGACTTGACTCTCTAGGGATGCTGATGGTGGTCTGCAGGCATTAAGAAACCTAAATTAATTAACAAATAAAACTAGTGCTATGGAAAAAATGACAAACAACATGAATGACTGATAGATGGGCAAGAATACTAGTCTCAAATATGCTTTCTACAGTTTCATGAAAAATAGTAACTTAATCAGGCCGAAAAAAAAAAAATGGCTAGGATCCCACTGTGTGGAAACATTGTCTAATATCACACATTGGGCAACAACCTGCTGTTTGTAACACTAGTAAGATTTAGAGGAAGATTAGAAAGACAGAAACCTCATTCCTTCAGTGTTGCATTTTCCCTAACTTCAACCTTTCCATTTTACTCAGTCTTAGTCACTGATTGTTCTGGGCAAACCCTTAAATGGAGAATAATGTTTTCAAAGCCACAGCGAGAAAGATCAGAGGGGATGAGCAGCCTGCAAATATGATGAATAAGAGAACCCAAACCCAATCACCTCTGTAGCAGGCTGCCCAGCCCTAACTAGCTCCAAATCAGACCATCATGCACAACCTGCTTACGGAAAGACACCAGTTACTCTTCCAGTTGGGAGACCAGTCCAGGAGGTGCTCCCCACCAGCCTGCTGCTGGCTAGCAATGGCAACAAGCACCCACTTTGCTATTGGATGGATTCTCAAGTAAGAAGACTTTGCTGTTTTTGATGCATACCTCCCTGTGTTCCTCAGTATTCTCCAGACTGAGAATTTTTAGTTAACGGCTGATTTCCCAGTGATTTTAATCCTCTAGTTTGTTTAGGTGACTGCAGGGAAATGAAGCCCACAGGGCTGCACACTTGTCTCCTAAGACGGAGAGCAGAGCAAGCAAGCTTGGTCTGCTGAGCAGCTGGTTCCAGACACTGGTCACTGCTAATAGTCCACCTATCCACAGGGAGAACTTCGACACTCAGCGTGGCACCACTGACTTCAGGGTGGTGAAAGTGCTTTAAAGACAAGTGCTACCACTAATAATTCGACAGCACTGTAACTCAGCATTCACAGTCCGTCACAGCCACAATGCAGGACCACATTTTGCTGATTTTCAATTATTAAATGTGAACCATTTGAAGAAACATGCAATTAAAATAAACTACAAGACAAAAAATGACAGGAGAATATCAAAATGTAGTGGCAGATATCCACTGGTCAGTGACATACAGTTTATTAACCTGATCTGGGGAGGCTGGCAGTGGTTGGAAGGTGCCTTAAATCTAGCCGAGTAGGGCAAAAACCTCCAACCCTGGGCTGATCATCTTTGTCAGGAATCACTCAAGAAATACCCTCACCACCAAACTTCTGGTGAAGGAGAACTTTTGTGTATTTTTCTCAGTTCTTTTGCAAGGATTCATAAGCAAACAGCCCTTGGAAAACTACAACCAAAAGGAGTTTTGGCTGAAATCCATGGACCTTAATTCTTTTGCCTTGGTGGGTCATTGGATTTATCAAAACATAGCCTCGATGAAGCCTTGTAAAAGCAGGAAGGGAGGGAGAGGCTTTCAGGCCACAGCCTGCTCTTCTTCCCCAGAACGATTTTGGGGAGACACTGCCCGAAATCAGTTTATTTGTTCTGGTGACGGGGCTAAGCCTCTCCCATGTGAAATTTCACTTTTCAATGAAAACTTACTCCGGGAGGAGCATCGCCAGTATATTTCTCGTGTGACTCATACGCACAAAACCCAAAAGTCAATAGTCAAGAGTTTATTTGATGGAGGTTTTCTTCTAATTAAGAGGTCATTAAGGGGCTCCGACCGTTACTCAGCGCTGAGACGAAGGTCCTCAGCAGCTGCTCCAGCCCGGGAGATGTGCCGGCCAGCACATTTTCCAGAAACATGTTTCCTCTCGCGCCAGCGGCCCCTTCCCCCTCCCCGTCACCCCGTTTTTAGTCTCTCCAGCGCTGATGAGCTAATAGCATTTTTCCTTTGCATACTTTGGCGCT
>VXAY01001846.1:530-18036 GCA_013399855.1 Oxyruncus cristatus
CCCCCGCTCCCCTCCTCCTCCTGCTCTCCCCATGCTGCTCCCCCTGCTACCTGTGCTGGTCGGCGGCGGCTGAGGCCAGCGATGCGAGGCGGAGGTGGAGGAGGCGGAGGTGAGGAGGAGAGGAGCCGCGGGAGCAGGAGGAGCATCGGGATCCCCATCACCATCCTCATCTTCATCCTCATCATCATCATCCATGTGTCTCTCTCGTCCTGCTGACTAGGATGTCAACGGAGGACAAGAGTCTGGTGGTGGCGGTGGTGGAGCCGCCTCAGCAGCAGCAGCAGCCCCCCGAGCCTGGAGCTCCCCCCCCAGCAGCAGCAGCAGCCACAGACAAAAGACCTAGGGGCCGGCCTCGCAAAGATGGCGCTTCCCCTTTCCAGAGAGCCAGAAAGAAGTAAGTTCAGCGTTTGTGTGTGCGAGGCAGAGAGGGGCCGGGGCAGGCGGCCAGGCGCAGGCAGAGCTGTCAGTGGAGACTCGCTGCTCGTCGCCCCCTCCCTCTGCCTAATGCCATTTTGAGAAGGGCCCTTCTTTCTTCTCCTCCTCTCCCCTTTGCACTTTCCCCTCCTCCTCCTCCTTTTTCACCTTTGTCTTCCTCCGCCTGCTCTCCCTTTCCGACTTTTCTTTCACCGTCCCTATTCCTTTCTTCTCCTCCTTCTTCGGAGTTTCTCTTTAGCTCTTCCCCCTTCACCCTCTTCCTCCTTTCCCCCCTTGCTATTGCACCTTCCCCCTTCTCCTTTTTGGATCCGTTCCCTTTCCAGGACGCTCGGCGGCTGCTTTCAGCGTCGCCCTGGGTGCTCCCTGTGCTTTGACGGTGTTTCCTCGGCGCTTCCCCCCCCCGGCTTGTTATGCCCCCTCCCTCTTTTTTTGGGAAGGAAAAGCACGATTCTCGGCGGGTGGCGAGGAGGGCACCCCCCATCACCCTGCCCTCCCCGCGCACACACGCAAAGTTGAGGCAGGAGTTTCTGGGCGGCGCGGGGGGAGCTGTCAGCGGCCGCCGCTCCGAGGGGACGCGCCGGCGGGACGGTGCCGAGGCACAACAAACACACGGAGGGAGGAGGAGGAGGATGGCGGGGGGAGCCTGGTCTCCCCGGCGCTGGCACATCTCCCTTCACCGCGGCCTCTCCCCGCCGGGGGCGCGGGCGCTCCCTCAGCCCCGGCGCTCCCACCGCCCCGTCGGGCCGCTCCCGAGGGGCCGCCCCGCTCCCGCAGCCCCGGGCGGGGATCCCGCAGTGCCAAGCGCCGTGGGGTGGACCGGGGGTGGCCCCGCTGTGGTCCCCGAGGTGCGGGGCCAGGCCGGGCTCCGCGAGAGGCTTCGCGGGAAGCGCCGCTGCCGCGCTGGCTGCGCTCCCCCGCGGGTTATTTTTGAGTAGGATGGAGCTTGCCATGGCATAGCTGATGGCAGCGGTAATAGGGCAAAGCTGGGCAGCACGTTTGGAGAAGGGAGCGTCGTGATGTGGCCGAAACAGCCTCTGCGCTGCGGGGTCAGTGCGAGCCTCGGGGTTCAGAGGTTGTTCCCTTTGTTTTGGGGAACGCGCTCGGTTTGACATCCCCGAGTGTGTTTGTCCTGGTGAATTGCTGGCGCTTCCCAGAACGCCCACCCCAGACCTCACTGCCAGTTTCCGTGTTGGAATCATTCCTGTTGGAAAAGACCTTTAAGGTCAAGTCCGCTGATAAGGTCACAGTGGAAGCCCAAAACATGACAAGGGGATTCTGCTGGGCTGGACCTAAACACGTGAAAAGGCTATGCTTTCCTCCATTTGTTTTTACATGTATGCATTATGGGTAGAATTAGTGTTAGTTTGGGATACATGGATTTTTTTTTTTTTTTGCTGTTGTCATTGATGAAAGTTTCCCTTCAAAGAGTCCCACCTGGTTTTGGGGACGGTGCATTGGTTGCAGCTCCCTCTTTCCACTATCTTACCTATTCACTCGATGAAAATTTTCATATAGTGATCATTGAAAGTAGCTGGCGAACATGTGTGAGCAGTAAAGTTCTTGAATTCATCTCTTTTAAGTTTGGTTTTATATACTTGCTTTTTATTTCTACATAAGAATCCAAACCTTATATAGGAAACCTTTCAATATTTTATTTTAAAGGAGTTTTTTGGAAGAAAAACACAAATGCAAGTGAAATGTACCAGTCTGCACAAAAACCCTAAATAGTGTAATTTGTGAAAATTGGCATATTTTGTTAGGCCAGTTTGAGGTTGTGTATACAACCTTGTGAGGTTTTTCCTTGTGAGGAAAAGTGGGTGCTGAAGAGGTAATTCCTTGTCTTTGAGTGAGGTTTTTGTTGTCATAGGAATATTGTTGACTACTTTTAGGAGGAAATACAATTTTCCTGTGAAAATGTGGAGTTATGCTGACATGAGTGTTTTTGTAAGAGCTGGAAATTAAATTAGCTGAGACAAAAATTAAAATGAATGAAAACTCTTTTTCTTCACCCTTTGATTGTTCCTGGCTGGTGTGGTGCTCAGTGTCCTGCTGCATCTTTGTGGAAATCCTGTACTGTTGGTAAAGACAATATGACATAAGTCATAAATGTTTTTGAAACAAGGATTTTATAAAAAATAGTTATTTTCTAACTTTCACAGTGTAGGTATAGATGGGTCTTTTTAGTTGCATCCATTTGGGGGAGAAAATTGTTTTATTTTGTGAGTTTTGCTGTTTACAAAATCTGATTACAACTAGCCTATCAAATGTAGAAATAAGTAAAAATATTTTCTGTCTTCTTCTTATGACTTGTCTTGTCTTTCTTTTCACTTCTGTGCTTTCCAGTTGGATTAATGTGCCCCATGTAAACCAGATAAAAGAGCATATGTCAGACCATTTTCTGTACTGTAATCACATGTCTAAATCACTATTAGCCAGTCAAATTGTTCAACCACTTTATCCCATTATAGGAAATGTTCCACTGAATGTTCAGTCTAAGTGCAGTCTAAGTAATGATAAAATGAAGAGCCCTGCATTAAACTGGCCAAGTCAAAATAGAATAATTCCTTGGCTATGGATGCTTCCATTAAAGAACGATGCCATATTGGAGAGTGATGTAGGCTGGTGTTCTACCCTCTTGAAGGCCATGTTTTTAAGTAAATTTAATGAGTTTAAGCAGACAGATGGAAAACTGCCTCGAATCTGCTCCTGTGAGATGCCAAGGATTCTCAACTCTTCCCAGAAGTAGACTTATGTTAAGGGAGCACAGGGTTCTTCAGTAGGACAGTGCTGCCCATGTCTCTCTCATTCTGTGTTCTGTCTGCAGTGGTGCTGCAGACACAGATAGATACGGGGAACTGTGGAGGCTTCCTCTAGATGATGAACTGGGAATCAGTGCCATCAGTACCTGGAGAGGTACAGATGGTAGAATGTGATGCTGGAACAGCATTTTATCACTGTTTGAAGGATGTAGCTTCATGATAGCATTGTCAGGAAAGTTGATCTTAGGTGAACAGTTCATTTTTATTATTTGTATTGTAATTGTGCCTAGAGGCCAAGGCACCATTTTACTACAGGCAGTACAAATGCATAAGCAAAGATAGCTTCTGCACAAACAATTTCTTAATTTAAATGTAAAGATAAGACAGCATGTAAATGTAAGAAATGTATTGGGAAAGCACGAGGGAGCTGTGAGAATGCTGTGAGCAAAAGAACATGCAGAAGTTCAAGCACCCTGGCTATCTCAGCATCAGGGGAATGATTCATAGGCATTCGATTTGGAGGATGTATGTAGAGGAGGGTAACATTGTCACCCTGAGGATTTTCACAGATAGCTTGTTTCCTGCCTGAAGTGCCAGACCAACACCCATATTTGCTCCCTTGCATTGTGCCGACGGGGTATCTGTGCACAACAGCGGTTCCAGTTGGAGAGGTGGAGCAAGAACAGGCCATGCAGAGCCCTGAAATTGAGAGCAAGGAGGCTGTTCGTGATATGGTTCATCAGGAAGAAGGAAGAACACACAGAACTATCATCAAAGCAGTGAATGAGGAAAACGTTTTTGTAGTATCACCTTACAAATAAATTTAAAAGGCAGAGAGATTGCACTTATGAAAGTAAAAAAAAAGAGAATAAAGTTGCATTCCTGAAGCTAGGACATGATGGAGAAGAAAGAAGCTTTCAGATGCGTGGTCAAAAGAGAGCTCTTGCTGGTATTGTATAGGAAAAATGGGAATAATTAGGTGCCATCCCATTGAATGGCCTGAAATCTTGGAAACTTAACTCCTGTACTTGGTTTATACCTCAAGTTCCAGGGTATGCACCTGAAGGATAGGAATGTGATCAAAAAGAGGTTGTAGGCAAAGAATTCTGTTTCAGCTACGTTGTCATTGTATGAACAGTTGGTAACTTGTGAAAATGTATCAGGATAGTATTGTACAGGTGCAGTAAACATTTTTTTAATCTATTTTAAGTGATAGAGCTTTCTTAATCCCTACAGGTTATAAGCAGCACCAACAGATGTAGCTTCTTAGAAAAATTTAGTAGCAGAAGTCTCATGGATTGCAACCCTCATAACAGTCACTTTGTAGTTCAGTGTCTAAGCTCACTTTAAATTTTATTTTCAGCATCCATCAACCTTTGTTGTATTTTACAAATTTTGTTTTCAAATGCATGCAGTTTAAAACAGCATAGGATAATGATTTCAGAAAGCATGAAATTTGTGTGTTTATTTTTAATTATCTGTGTTTTAATTTCCATCCTAGTTTTTCATTACTTTGGCCAACGTACGCTGCAGTGGGTTTGCAAAGGCCATCGATTTCACACATGCAGATAGTTTTGAGGAGCCTTAAGCATATCGTTTTTGCCAGGAAATGATTATTTGAGAGTTTTTATTATCACTTTAGTTGCATTTGCATTAGGCTAGGCCAGTATTTAAAGATATATATGCTCTTCAAAAGAATGTTAATGTTGGTTGGAGCTTTATAGTTCAGCTGTATTTCTTTAGTTCATCAGACACCTATGTTATATCTGTGTCTTTACTTGCCTGCCCTTTTCTCACTTCAAAATATAACACTTGCAAATGTAAAATTTATATTTTGTTGTAGAATAAAAACGTTCCTAAACACACGATGGCAGTTAGGGAAGGTCAGTGCTACCTGCCAGGACCGAGGTCTTTGGATGGATGAGCTCTGTACAACTGTTGTACAGATAAGGGTTAAGGTATTAAAGCGAACAGTGGCCTGTGCAAGCCACGTGTATCAAACTGTTTGGCCAAAAGCCAGGAGGCACATACTAGATCACACAGTGAGGAGGTGAGGCTTCGTGACGTGACGTTGGCTCTTTGAAGGCCTTTCCAGTCCCTTGCAGAACGGGGCTGAGCTACGTGGAGCGGGGTCCCGAGGGAGCCCTGTGCCATTTTCTTTGGCAGGCCATGTTACGTGACTTCCTCCGCCACGTTCGAGTTGCCGAGCAATACCCCACCTGCCTTACATAGTTCTTGCACAGGAGCCTGGCTTAAGCTGCCCACAGTGCTGTTTTGCTCAGGAGGTAGATGATATCTGCATTAATCTTTAGATTTTCAGTTCTCGGTAAGGACTTGTGTGATGGGTGGGCTTTATTGAATATCGTTTTGCTGCGTTCTCAAAACTGTTAAAATGTGGATTTGTGCGATGTGTTCACTTGTGTCTTAGGGGTGAGTGAAGTTAGGCTTAATGTTGGGAATAGATACACAGTTTCCCCAGTTTGAAACAGACTGCACTTGCTGTGAAGAATTGAGACCTTTTTTTTTTTTTTCCAAAGTTGCAGTTGTTAGTTTGTTGATGTTTGTACTTGTTGACCCATTGAACTTCAATTGTGGTGAGAGGACCTTCAAGAGCTATTGGACAGTATTGTGACATATCAAGTCTGATGGTAAAATCTCACCATATTGGTCTTAGGGCATGTCTTTTCCCAGTCTCCTGGTTGCTACTCTCTGGGCCACCTACACACCATCTCTTCATCCTGCATGCAGTGACACAGGAGACTTTTTCCCGGCTTAAAACAATAAAACAGCTCAATTTTCTTGGCTTTGCTTGTGGATTTTTTTTTCCTTGTTAGCATGTTCAACTCCTACTAACTTCTCGTCATTGTTCTTTCGTAAGATAAGTAATTGGAAATGGACATTTCTATTCTTTGCCGTAATTTTAGTTGAGAGATGGTTTTCCAAGGCAGTTGCCTTGCTGAGAAGAGGTAAGCTCTCCCTTTCTCAGGGTGGAGTTGTTTTTTAACTCCTTGGCCCAGCTGTCCCACAGCAATACTGGGGGAGTAGCAAGGTCATGTATTACTAGGGAAAACAGAGTTTCCTTATCCATCACTAATGATTGCTCCCTTATGTTATTATACACTGAGGCTATGGAATGCTGTTGTAGGTACACTAAAATATTATTAACTGCTAAATAATTAAGCAGCTGAGAACTTGGGAAATACTGAAAGCTTTTTTTCTTTCTATGTTTAATATGTTTGATCACCAATTCATGCAGTCTGCATAATTCATATAGTCTGGATAAATACAGAGAAGTAAGATTTTACTGCACCAAGTACTTTTTGCTAGTTACTTGCATTGAGTTCTGCATTTTTTTTCTTTTTTTTTTTTACCAGAAGGGTGGCCATTCCTTGGTTAGTCAAAATAAGTTTTGGCACTTGGTTCAAGAACTACATTGAGTAAGTTCTTTTAATAGCATTGGTGCTTTCGAAAGCAAATAAAAAGAAGTAGGAAACCCCTTAAAAATCTAGAAAAGTTATTACTTAGAGAAACATAGGCAGTGACTGTATGGAGTGCATCAGGTGGTTATTTTCCCTGAACCCCATAAATCTGAGGCTGGTTCTGGCGGTGAAAAGGAGCAGCAGCGCTGCCCTCCCTCCCCTACCAGCTGTTTGTTCTGTCCCCTCTGCTGACCCAGGCGTTTGTGGTGAGCTACATTGGGAAACTGAGCTGGGTTAGGACTAACCTGGCAAAGAAATGTGTTTGTGATAGCACGAGGGAGGAGGCCACAGCAAGGGCCAGGCTGGGGAGAGGCAGAGCTGCGGCTCTGGGCTGCGCTGCCAGCCTGAAGTGGTGTCTGAGCAGGTATAGCCTTGGTTGCCTGAAATTTGAGGTTCTCAGGTTGACTCCTCTGAGTTCTTCAGTATGGAAGCAAATTCAGGAGATTGAGATTTTTACAGCCTGTAGTCATATATGCTGGCTAATTTGTTGTATAAAAAAAATAAATAATGTCAAGACGGTTCTTCCCAGCAGATAGACAGAGGAGTTGTTCTCATCTCTCTTGCCCCAGACATTGGCATTGATTAAATAAGAAATGTTAGTTCTCGCTTTGATCCTCAGAAACATTCTTAAATGGAATATTCAGAGTACCCTAAAAATAACAGTGTAAGTAAAATGTTTTATATTAGCAAAGGTTTCTGATATTCTAAAAGCTCCTTCCTACAAGTATATCAGTGTTTAGGCATTATAATAAAATCACACAAGATCTTGCTTCTTTCAGAATATCCTTTCCTTTCACATTTTTTTGGAAGTATTTTTATTAAATCCCACATGCACCAAATCCTATTGCCAGCCATTCCAGTATGAACTTATAATTACTAATTTTCAGTGCTGTATTTATCAACATTCTAATTGCTTTTCTTGAAGAAACTGTTGGAAGCCCTACCAAACTGGGATGCCTCCCCCCAAGACTTCTGGCATTGAGCAGGGGGAGAAAAAGAGGCCTTTTTCTCTTCTGCTGCATCATTACTGAAAATAAATTCTTGCTAAAGCCAGTTTTAATTAGGCTATCAGGGAAAAAAAAAATCAGCTTTAGGAAAATTTACCAATTTTTTATTTTGCCATTATATTTTTATTTTCCTTGGAGCATATGCAGTTGAGTCACTTGTGTGGCACAATAAGATAAAAGGAGTTTTTTGTAGTGAAGCCATGGTCCCAATGTGCTGTCTCTGCCACTGAACATTTGCTGACCTCTTAGGTGACTGTTTGGGAGTGCCACATGGAAGCTTTAGCTGATCCAGAATGACTTCTGGAACATCCCAGGGTTCATGGAACCAGGGATGTTCCAGTAATGGTGCCTATCCTCCTGTCTTGGTTTGGAGTGAAGACTCTGCGGTGTTCTTAGGGAATGTTTTCTCAACAAAACAGGATAGGGTGGCTCCATGTTGTTATTAATAAAGGGAGGAGCAATTCTGTTTTAAAACCTGGGAGATTAGTAAGACGTTTCATAGAATGTGAATTATTTAGGTGTTTTTTTTTTTTTTCCTGGAGTGTTGAGTTCAGAAGCACAATGAAATTCTTATAAATAAAATTAATATTTAGTTTTCTTATATCACCACAGATAAATGGAACTGGATGGCCAAAAAAGACTTCAGGGTGATCTTGCTCATCCTTTTGTGTTGTGTATCCGTACTATTTCTGACAAATGGTTCTCCAACTTGTTTTTGAAGTATTTAGTGAGTGCAATTTCTCCTGTATCTCCAGGCAATTGGTTTCAGTAACTAATTTTGTAAAGTATAAAATAAATATTCTTTACTGCTGATTAAGCTACTTTTGTCCTGTATTACTCACAGTCAAGACTCCACAGCTGAAATGGAAAACAATTCTTATGATAAACTTTTATTTATGAGGAGGTTTTCTCCTTTGTTCTGCACTGAACAAGCTTAACCTCTTTAGCAACGTAATATTGATTTACCTGATTTATCCCTCAAAAGATTGCTAACCTTTATTAAGTTTCGCTTGGCTGATACGAACCACTTGTCAATTTATCAGGATGATTTTTGTTAAAATCCTGTCCTCCAATATATTCACAGCCTCAGCCGTGTGTGTCATATGCAGCTCTTCTGCCTGTGTGAATATCCACATGCAGGTCCTGGAGCAAGGGACTTTCTCGTGGTGTTTTCCCACCTTGATTGAAGAGCATTTGCAAATAAATGCCCTTTGAGTGCTGTAGCTCGTTGTTGCCAGCCTCTCTCGGGGCATTTTCCCCAGGACTGTATTAAGGAAGATGATCGTTCATAGCTTAGAGATTACTTCTGTCTGTTTCTGAAGCATTGTGTCAAATCCTTCCAGTCCTGCTGACTTGAATTTCCCTGATTATTTAGCCTAGCAACAAAATCAGTTTTTAGCTACAATAAATCTGTTTTATGAAGGCTGAAATACAGAAAATGGCATTTGAGCCTGTTTTGTTATCCGTTTGTTCTTTTTTAACGCTGTTTGTACAGACTTTTGTGTTTTTCTTCTTAGTTCTAAAATATTTCTGAAACTTTGTTTGCCTTTTATATTGCACAGTGGTAATACTGCATGCTGTGCTTTTATCTCTTCTGATTTTTATCCCTGACAGTTTATGCTGTTCCTTTATATTCATTAAAATGCTCTTGTTTCCATTCCTAATATGATTCTTTCTAGTTTCAGACCCTTATTACTGGCTGCTTTTGATGCAGCCCGTGTTGTTCATACTACATTTCCTATCTCTCCCCTGCTTTGGAATAGTTTGCCATTGTGCAAATTCCAGTACAATAACTGCCAGTCCTCCTTTAAATCACAGTCTCAAGGGATTCTAGTAACAAGTTCAAAGAGTTTGTTTAAATTTGCTTTTCTTATTTCAGTTAATTGAAGATAAAAATTTGTTCTCCTTTCTGTACTGCTCTCACTTTCCCCCTTCCTTGGCACAGCGAGTGCTTCTTGTTACCACTTCCAGCCAAATCACTGTACACATTGAGATGTTTAAAATGGAGCCTGCCCTAATAGAGTGAAGTGTGAAGTAACTGCTCTTCTGGCACCCTCAACTTTGTGAAACAGTTGTCCTCAGCGTTTTCACAAACATGTTGGGCTGTTTGTTCTGTTATTTTGGTTTTCTATTAAACGTATGGATGATGAAGGCCTCCTCTTACCCTCAAGATACGTGCTCTGAAAGCTTCTGTTAGCTGATTCCAAAAACTTACCAGCTTCCCCAAATTTTTCTCTCCCAGCCTTTTCAGTTCCTTATTCCCTAGTTCCCATTCTCTGCTGCTTATGTGTTTGTTTCTGCTCCAACTTTTTTCCTTCTCCGTTTTTTTCCCCTCCTTGTAATAAAAGCAAGTGAGTATTTTTTTTTCTTCTTACTGTGGCCCACTGAACTGCATGAGACTAGAACTTCACTTAGAAATGGGCCAGATGCTTTTCATTGTGAGGAAAGGCTTGGGAAAGGGAATTTTGAAATAAAATTCAAAATAAGAAGAGCTGCTCATTTCAGTTTCCTTAAATTTTGCCATTTGTAAATCGGGCTAATTCATGGCTGTTGCTTGTGTTTTGTGTTGATGAGTGGCATGGCTGTAGCCAGCAATAGTGTTCTGGCACCTGAAGCACTTGGCTTCTTGACTGTGCTTGTGAGAAACCTGACAGGGAACGTTTGGAGTCACTGGTCATTGTTGTCCCCGTTGTCAGATGATTCCAGCAGTTGCTTGGGCAGTTTTGCCCCAGACCTGCCATCACTTTGCCAAACAGTTCTCAAGGCTGGCCCAAGGTTTCGTGTGAGCCACACATTGTTCCCAGCGTAGTTCGCATGTGGCTGCTTTGTGTGGGAGTTTGGGAATTGGATAGCATGGATGGAGGCTGTTCAGTGCTAGTCGGCCTCAAGGCCAACATCACCAACTAAGTTTAATTTACTGGTGTAACTATAAGCGGTGTTTTTGTTTTGGTTTGGTTTTTTTTTTAAGGAGGAATTCAATGAATCTGATGGAATTATCAACCCTTTTACTTTCAGCCTCCTGGGCAAACACTGTGCCACAGTTAACGTTCTCTAAACCATAGGGATGCAAGTTTAGGAAGAACAGCTCACAGCAGAATTGCTCTAGAGGGAGCAGAGGAGATGGGATGTACAAGCCATGAGGTTCTGGGAAATGCTGGCTTTCACTGCTACTTCTGACGCGACGTTTCCTGGTTCACGTTTTGTGTAATTAACCCTGCATCAGGCATCCTGGTAGAGATTTATACAAACAGAAGTGCAAAACAGATTCAGCAGGCATTCTAATTTATTTTCCTGCCAGTGTCTTCGAGAAACCCTTTAGAAGTGAGCCCAGAAATGGGAGGGTAACTCAAGAAATAAATGATCTGTAAGCAAGATTATTTAAAGAAATTATCCCTAAGGTATTTCATGTAGCAGTAAGTGCTGTCTCATGGCTGACTATGCTGTTGCCTCTAACTGTAATGGAATGGGAGAGTATCCTTTGTCCTGTGGTGTGCCGTGAACAGCTTGGAGATACATTAATTTGTTACCAATATATTTGTTGGTTAAAAATAAATACAAAAGCTTGGTAAATTGCCTCATATTTTGTGTGCTCTATATGTGATCTTCTCAGACCAGGCTATGCTGGTAGAACAGAGCAGAGAAAGTACTGTTAGTTGTGAACCTACTCTATGGACAAGCAGAAAATCTTGATCTCAAGGCTCGTTAACCAGCCACTGTCAGTGGGGGGTTTAAATTATTGATAACTTAACGTAAATAAATATTTGTTTAGGAATATTTTCAGTTTACTTTTTTCAATTCTAGTGTCTCTTTTTATTTTACTCGCTTTGGACTGTCTTGATAGGCAAAAAGAACCTGTTTTTAAATTGTTAGCTTGGCCATGTTATTTTAAAGCCTTTTTTTAGTCCAATGAGATTTTCTTGTCTATACTTAGTTAACGTGCTCACACTTAGAAAAAGTGTAGTCATAACTGTCTTGGACATGTTCAAACTTGTTGAGTTGAAGCTTTGGCTCTCATATACCCTGTATCTCCTCAGGTGCACTGCTTTTCTTGTGTAGTTAGAATTTGGGAAAGTATTTATGATAGGTATTGGGTAGCAGGCTTTTATCTAAAGACTATAAACATTGTTAGATCGAGTTGTTGAGTTTTTCTGGGGTTTTTTTCTCTCTCTTTTTTTTTTTTTTTCCTTTTTGTCACCCAGTATGTAGCCTGAGCTGAACCTGGGGAATATACAGCTGCATGGATGTGACCACGTCATGTGGTGTGGGAGCATATTCCATAACAGCTATTAGTAATGGGCCTTGGGGACAGGGCAGAGACTGAATTCTAGCTCCTGTAGTCATGCCACTCAGGTTTATTTTCTGGGAGTACTGTGATGGTCTAGTTTCTGTCTGAATGGTTTTCTTTAAAAGCTTTAAAGGAATAATGATATTTATTTTACTATTTTAAAGGAACTTACTCATGAATAGGAGGAGTAAGTGTACTCAAATTCTGCTGAAGTCTTAATGCTTAGTCAGAAGAGAGAAGGAGGTGTCTCTGAAATGCAATTCTGATGAAGTTGGGTCTGAGCAAGGGCCGTCTAGTAGGAAATACTAGACCAAGGTGTTTAGGTGTGATTTAGGCTGTGTGAGTATCACCTTTATGCCCTGATCTCTGTTCTCTGTACTTGGCATAATTTACTTCAAATAGGGCCCCTCCATCAGATTTCAGCACTGTGTATAATTGCACAGCTATGTAAACAAGGAATTGAACTTCAAAATATTTGTAAACCGTTTTGGGAACTGACTCTGACCTGCTTAGAGGGGGAGGTTGGACCAGCTGACCCCTGAGGTCTTTTTCAACTTGAGTTATTGTATGATCCCATTCCGTGAGCATGGTCGTGTCCATTATTTATGTGCTACCCATTGCTTTTACACAGTGAATGATGTGAAATAACCTTTATTTTGTAGGTGTTTTCCTGCATTATTTCTTGAAAGAAAATAATTTACTAAATCTTTCTGTTTCATTGTCTGCATTCCTTATTCCCTTTGTCACCTGGTACTTGCTTTATATAATAATCTGTGTGATTCCACATATTCTAAATAAATTATTTCTTCCTTACTACGTTGGGATCATTTTTTGTCAGAAATGTGTCACTTGGCACTCCAGATTTTCTTTTTGAAGAGTATATTTAAAAGTTTATCTTCTAGAAAAGGGTAGGGTTATTTTGATTACTTTAAAGCAAATATGTCAGAATTTATTTTCTCATTGGATTTCCATCGTGCACTGTTGAAAACAGTTTTGTCCTGCCTGTGCTAGCAGCTAACAATGCATGTCACTAGCAATGAGTCATTTTCTAATGGCCTGAGAGTGTTTGGTTATTGTCTGTGTGCTACCTCTTCTCTTTTTGCATCTTCTTTTCAGCTTGTGGTCTTTTCATCTATGTTGGTTTTCAGTCCTTTCTGAATTCATTCGCTCCCCTCTTTATTTCTCTTTCTCGTAAAGAAATTTTTCTTCAGGAACTGTAGGGATAGGACAAAGGGGAATGGCTTCAAAATGACAAAGGGCAGGTTTAGATTAGCTGTTAGGAAAAAATTCTTGACTGTGAGGGTGGTGAGGCACTGGAACAGGCTACCCAGAGAGGTGGTGAGAGCCCCATCCCTGGAAACAGTCAAGGCCAGGTTGGAGGGAGCTCTGAGCAACCTGGCCTAGTGGAAGGTGTCCCTGCCCTTGGCAGTGGGGTGGGAAATGGATGATCTTTAAGGTTTCTCCAACCCAAACCATTCTGTGATTCTAAGGGATTATCATTTCAGTTTTGTAACAGAGTTTACCCCTGGCAGCACTCAGCAATGGTGTAAAACACACGGGTCATGAGACTCTGTCACTTGTGCAGTGTTTCTCTAAGAAAGCACCACGTGCTGTGCTACTTCAGTGCCAGGTAAAATAGCGCTGTTGGGAAAGCAAAGAGGTGACTAAGAAATCTGATTCCCAGAGGTAATGCAAGATGTGAAGACCCATATTTTTTTCTTTTAAATATTTTGGTTTTGGAATGCTTTTTAACCTGATACGGCCTATGCTTCTCCATTGATATTGCCATTTGTCTTGTGGCACTGGACACTGGTGACCTTTTGTGAGCTCAAGCTCCCTTATGAGATTTGTGCTGATGCTCTGCAGGTAAATATCAGCCATAGAGGCAAAAGGGAACACTGTGACTTGTTCTTAAGGGTTTTTACCTCAAATTCATATTCATCAGTCAGTCAGTGTAGTAGTAGGCTTTGCCTTGAAATGAACCATTCTGCCATCTCTGTCACTGGGACAGTAACCTTTGGCTGAAGCATGAAAAGACATCAGGGAAGAAGGACACCTTGAGCCTTTTCAGTTTTATTTGCCAAAACTTGTCAGTCAAAGCCATATTAAGAGACAGAATTTAATGTTTTCTATGTGGAATGCTGTTTCAATTACCTAACTTACGTTACTGTTCAGATTTTATTTCTAAAAGCAACTTGCTAGATACGACATCTTAGATGTAACGGCTTTAAATCAAATTTATCATAGTATGTTAATGTGGGTATATAGTTAATACACCAAATGTGTTTCTTGGCTGTGTGACACACTGCCAACCTATCCTGGGGTCCAGATGTGATCTGGTTCATGCTCACAAGAAGAGAGAACAGGGAAGAGGAAATATACATTTGGAACCAGTTTGGAACCTTTATTTTTATGCTTTACTTCTAGAAAGGGAATCTATCTCTAGAGACTTAGTACAGGTTAGAAACTAAGAACTTCCATACCCCTTCAAATGCAATAAAAAAAGAAGTCAGTCATCTTCTGTTTAATCCTTTGGCATGGTAAGTGGAATTTACAGGGAAACTATTCCCAGGAGAGGGTGGTTCAAGTTGCTGTGTAGTGTGGAAGCATAAAGGGGTGCTAGAAGGTAAAATGCCTTTACATTTCAGTAGGATTGCCACGCTAAGGAAAAATATTTGCGTTTCCTTTTCTGCTTGTTGTCCTTTTGTAGCTTGATACTTAAGGCTTAATCTCGAGTTGTGATTACAATATAATATTCTTAGAAATCCATTGATGATCTTGGACATAGGTCAGCAGAAGTTAGGAAGAAACAAATGTTTAAGACAGAGAAACACATTTTTGTGCTCTTAATATATCCATCTTTGTAAAATGAATGAAGTAACAAATCCAGATGTATGACCTAGCTAGAGTAACCTGGTGTGAAGCCCATGTCTCTTACTTGTATATGTTGCACCTGAAATTCCGGTTGGAATGTACTGGAAGTGGTGACTTACCTGTTTCTGAATTTCTCTTGGTTGCTGTGAAGAAACATTCTCCAAAAGTTAGGAATTGTAAATAGGGCCTAATACTAAGAGATACTGCCTGGTTTACTCAATGTGTCTTGACTAACTCAAGAGTTGTATCCTTGAGTTAATTGATTTGAGCTTGGAAAAAAACAGTCCACCATATGTATAGACATAAGTTTTTATCTTAATCATTAAATCTATCGCTTCTGTTGCTTACAAAAAAAAAAGAAGCCTGTCTTAGCAGAGGCGACTGATCCCATTTTCCCCATGTACATTTTCTTGGCAGAGGCTTTAGCATTAAACAGTTCCTGCCTTGCCATCCTGGCGACACGCGTTTGTGAGGACGTGTGAATCGGGGCAGGGAATTGCTGCAGACAGAATTGCTTTGCCTTTTCTTGGTGTCCAGCCCTACTGCTTCTTGCTGGGTTACCCTGTAGCAGGATCGGTCCATGTGCTTGGCTCACAATATGATCCAACATCCAGCTGAATGGGAACAGTTTGGAGGCTGGGAAGAAGAGGTGTGGGGTGGGATCAGCTTCAGTTAGAATTGCTGCCCAAGTTGTTCCTTTAGCTCTTTGTGGAATCCTGCTGAGGGCAACTTATGGGTAGTTTGTGTGGTGTCAACATGACTGGTGTTTGGACCGTGTCTGACTGTGCTGTAGTTAAATTACACTTTGTCCTTCCTAAGATTTTCATGGCAATTAATGTTCTTTTACAGTAAAAGAACTAACTGCCACCTCTGATGTGATGGAAAATGCATCTCTGTGTTCAAAGCTCTGGGGAAGAAGGTGGCCAGCTAATATGGCTTCATACCTGTTAGCTTGCTTCTTGGATCACATGAACAGCAGAGAAAAGTACTGAGAGTAATTTAATATTATTATTTTAACCAGCTGTTATTAAATTACAACTTGTCTTGTTTGTGCTTAACATACTTAAATTTGTCAGGTGACCCATTACCTGGTATGTTAAAACCTGCATTTTTTAATGGAGTGTAACATTTGAAAATATCTGCAGGTTTGAGGTACAGCAGCACAAACAACCCTTTGAATTGATGTAGCCTCAGTCATGCTGCTGGGGTGTCACCTCAGACAGTACTGCAACCAGGGTTGTAGTGGAAGCTTATCAAAATGGGCAGTTATGGGATAGATGACACACAGTAAACTTGGTGCTCCAGCCTTGCTTAACCTGCTGAGTTGAAACAGAAAAACTCATTTTATTTAATTTTATTTAAGTCTGGGAGACACACAGCTTCTATCTGCTGTTTGGTATCTCCTTTGGTTTAAGAGGAGCTTAATCTCAGAATAACTGGTTAGAAAAATGTTTGAACTCTGTGGAGATGGATGTCCAAGAGGGGCTTGTCCTGGTTGAATCCAAAGGACTGAGAATGCCAAAGAGAATAGGCAAAGTGATTCATGTTTCAGTAGTGGCTTCGCAGTTCACCACTGGTTGGTTGGACCAAAGCAACCCACCCTTACTGCAAAATAAACCCCTGACATTTACCATCTCTGTTAAGGTTTAGACTAACATATTTAACCTTCTCTTTGCAGCAGACTGAGTGTGCTAATATGTGTGGTTACAGAGATGTGCTGATAAGCTGTAGCTTGATAGCTCCTTGTAGCCAAATATATTTATGTGTCCGTACCTGTACTAACATGGCACAATGGCTCTTATACAATAGTTACTTGTTTCAGAGTAAACACCTGGAGATTTTTTCATGTGAGTGCTTTCGTTTTAAAATTTTATCTTCATCTCTGCAGAATTGGTTTGATAAAAACTTTCCTGTAGGCCAGGCACCTGGAGTGTGTTTCAGCTAGAAATGTAAGGAGAGGCAGTGTTGGTCCACTCCCTCTACCTGGATAGATCACGCTGTGTGAATCAGTGTGGGAATTAGGGCTTGTTTTGTTCTCAGAGGTGAGATGGTCTTTTTTAAGCTCCTGGTTGCATTTATTGAGAATTTCTCTAACCTGTACTGATAAGGCAATACTGAACTTACTTGCTTGTCCACAATAGAGGGTGCCCAAGGTTAAGTATGTCCAGCTGCAGCTCAGTGTGACAGAAGAGAATTTGATAAAAAAAGTACTGAGTGAGAAAGTAGACATAATGCATGGTCTTACTTTTGTTTGTCAGACAAGTCACATTATTGTTGTCTATGTGTCAATGTGTGTCTTGCAGATGTCTGATACCTAAACAAATTTAAAGAAAAATTTAAGATTGACAGAAGCACAGCATTACACAACAGCTGCTTCGGGGTTTTTGCGTGAAAGGAAGTTGAACAAAGGCAGTTGCTTTACTACTCAAATTGGCAGACCTATTGGTTTGCAAGTATCTATCAATACCAGTGAAATGACACTTGCGTAATGTTTTCTTGATTTGTTTTTCTCTCTAGAGGAGAAGAAGAAAATTGGCAGGGAGCATTTGAAGGATTAGGAAAGAGCCGTTTGTAGATGGACATTTGTCAAGTTTTGCTTTCTTAGCTTGTCCGTTCCAGATTCTTTTGGAGAAGTGTAGAGCAGCCTGAAAAATGTTAGAAACGGGG
>VXAY01001846.1:19421-31693 GCA_013399855.1 Oxyruncus cristatus
AAAAAAAGGGGGAAAAAACCCCCCAAAAAACAAACCCACACACACACAAAAAAAATCCCAACCGGACCCGAGTCCAGACGTGGGTGTAGAGGTTCAAGTTACACGCTCGCTGGATAATCCTCTGTCGTTTGCTAAATAAAAATAAGAAAAAGGAGGGTTGGTGGGTGGGAGAGACAGNGGTGGGTGGGTGGGAGAGACAGCCACAAAAGCCCCGCTCGGTCTGACCCAGGCATCCGGTCATCGCTGCCCTGGGTACACCTACACACGTGTGCCCACACGGACGCGCTCGTATGCTTTTAAAAATAGGACTTTCTATGATTATCTGTAGCAAAACTCTTATTTTTTCCCCCCTTTTTTATCACTTTCACTTCCTGATGTAAATTGTGGACTGATGGAAAATTGAGATAGGATTCATTTTTCTGTAATGTTTTGAAGTATTCTGTACACGCTCTTTTTTGAGGAGTGTGCCATTTTAATTTCACTTGGTTTCAAAGCATGTACCTGTATAGTGTTAATTTTAGGTGATTCTCCCAGCTGCCTTTATCTGTAGTTCTAAACTGAAAGAAAGAAAAATAAAAACCACTTTTAAATATATACTGTATTTCTAGCGCATAATGGATGGTCAGGCCATCCTATATGATGATTTTTGTATGAGCAGTGAGCAAATAGGTCATAAGTCAAAGTAAGTGTTATGTAACTGGCTGGCTTTAACAAACTTGATACAAACTGTAAAGAAAAAAGTACATTTTTTTTGTTTGGACGATATGAGAGGCTGGCTATCCCTTTTTCCAGTGGGAACTTTGGAGCAGGTTGTTTTATAAAAAAAAAAAACCCAAACAACAAAACAACCTATGCTTTCAAAATATGAAGCAGATAATCTGTGTAGTGTGTTGTATTTTTCTGAAAAACTGTTTTAGTCTCGTGTATAATTCTGAATACTAAACACTGGATTCTCACCAGTGAATCATTAGTTAACACTGTAACCGGATTCTTACATAATTGAAGAATGTTCCTGAGTTAGTGTATTTTATTATTTAACTTCACTGTTTTCTAGAATAGCTTTATTTGGCATAGAGTTGTTGAAAGAACTGGAGATCAGTATGAAGATGATTTTGGGCTTTTTCATCTGAAGAAGTAAAGCAGTAGTGGGTTCATACTCCTCTTGCAAAACTGAAACAACTGGGCAGACATTTACAGATCCTCAGTGACTCTGTACAATGCTGTGTATTGAAGTACACACAGCTACTAAGCTGGAGGTTACATGGAGGGGTCTTTGTGCTGTCTGTACATCATGGTGATGGTATCTGTGGTGTTTGATGTTCCTGCACAATAAAATACACTTGCTGCAGAAAATAACTGCAGCTCCCAGACTGTTCAGCGCAAATATTTTAACCATCTACTTGAAAGACAGAGGCAGGGGACAAGACAGACTTTTCTCAGTGCTGTGGGATCTATGGGAGCCGTTCAGTAACTTCGCTGATGACTACTGCACATTTATGTTTAAAGCATTTGGTTATGCATCCTTTACTACTTTGTTGTAAATGGCCCTTCTTTTGAGAATATACTTGGAGTTTGAGTATCTGTAGTTTTTAATTGCTTGCCTCGCTTTCAGGTTGTCTTTGTAAAATGTCTTACGACTCTATTCTTCTTTTGTTGTATCTGTTATGTGCAAAGTAGTACCTAATATTCTGTCAGCATTAAATCTAGATGCTTTTAGGGCAAAATACTCCTTTTTTTTTTTTTTTTTTTTTTTTGTTCGAGTTGATATTTTATTTTGGTATAATTATTTTGTCAGGCTCTGCGCTCAGTTGACTGATACCCTTTTTTTCCCTTGCCTGTTTTTTTTTTCTTATTTTCTTCTGTATTTTTCTTTCCCAAACAGAAACTCCTGCAGAGTTTTGGCAAAATGTTCTTTGGGAGCTTTTTTTCTTTTAGAGAGGAGAACACAGGGGGTGGCATTATTGTCATTTACATAATATGCCAGTAGAAAGTAGTTGCATCATATACAGTTTCTTAATGTGACCGTTCATTGGACTTGTCTGAAAATGATTTCTTAAGGGTAAATGGCTGAGCAAAAATTAAAAGCAGCTATGTATTTATTTCTGCTTTTGTTTCAGGCTAAAAGGACCATTCAGCATGTGCTTTACAGGGTATTTCCATACTGAAATTTATTCAACTATTTAAAAATAATGGTAAAAGTATTCTTTTATCATCACTGCTTTCAAATCTCACGGTTTTGCAATTCTGGTTTCCTGTTCTTGAAGTGTGGATAGATAACTCTTAGGGTGGAGGAGTATATACTTTGTATACCATTTAGTACAAAATAAGCAGCCCAAGAAGAACAGGGACTGGCTCTGGAATGTTGTCAAAAGCACACTCTAAACAAGCTGAAAGATACTTTTTTGTTTTATTTGGGCTGTTCCAATTTTAGTAATTACTGAGGCTTCTGGAGGCTCTGGGACATAGCATGTTTTCAGAAAGAAGTATTAAAAACCAGTTTGACAGTGGGCCTTTAGCTAGTCTTTTATAATTCTGTCTTTCCTCTGTGAAATCCTTTTGGCATGTTGTGGTTCTCTGGCAGTATCCCAGCATGTGATATCACAGATATCAGATGTCTTCTTGCGATTCGTGGCATTTGCTGTGCCGCAGTGGTGCTCCCTGGGATGGCCTAGGTGAACCAGGAAATGTCATGGAAATTCGGTAGGGAAAGCTGTGTGGTGGAGAAGCAGTCACATGGCTCGGGGAATAGGTGAGCACCTTCTGTTTGAGAGGGTTCACGTCTCTGTGTACGGTAATCTGATGGGGAATGTGTTCAGCAAACAGATGTGTCTTTCAGTGGTCTTTACAGATTTTTGTTTTTTCCCCCTGATGTCTCAGATATAGATGCATATCAAAGTGAGTGGCAAAACATCACAGTTAAGCTTCGCCCTTTGGAAATATCTCTGATTAAAAAAAAATTGAGCATAATTATACGTGGCCTTGTTAGGATTTATTTTCATCTCGAAGTTGAGGTCCAATGCCAGCCATTGGCTGATACCACACATATGGAGGATATTTGACTCCTCCATAAGATCTGTTGGAAGTTAGTCATAGCACACTGCATTTCTGTTTGTCTCTTCACTGAAGTCTCCCTCTCATCTGTATTCATTGGTGAAATGTTGAGCACTAAGTTGTGGCTTGTGATGATGGTGCTTTTGTTGCATAGCTAGAAAAATAAAAGAGTCCACGCTGGCTACTTTGTCCCGTGTTTTCATCCTGGTTTCCAAGCATTGAAAGGTTAATACTTGAGTAACATTGCTAAATTAGACACAGAATATGAAGGCATAGAAAAGAGTCTGCTTGTGTATTTATTTGTTTAGTCAGGACTTGCAGTTCTTGGGTATAATTCAGTTTCAGGAATGAATTCTTTGTTTTAGATGGAGCTCAATGTGTTCCTCCTAACCACAAACACTTCCATGTTGTTGTTACTCCAAATCTCCCTTTCTCTCTTTTTTTTTTTTTTTTTTCCTTATCCCTGTTTTTAATTTCTGGGCCCCAAATGCCCCAGTGCTGTAAAAAGAGAATGTAGATGGCTTTTGGAAAACCCTGTTTGGGAAGAAGTGCATGTGAGAGCAGGTTATTATTGCCTGATTTATTGTTTGGTTTCTGGCCCAACCAGCTTACAATCTAAATAATACTTCTGCCCCTTCTTAGCATCTCACATCAGGTGCCATAGTGAAAAATGGGACAAACTCTGAAGAGGGCAGTTATGGGAGTAATCATTCTGTGGGAGACCGGTTTGAGGTGGAATTAGACCCAGGGGGAAAGGGAGCTGTGTTTTTCCCAGAATTCAGAAAACCTTTAGTGGAGTTCTTATTTATGCTTATAGTTCTGCAGGAATCTGCCTTTTTTGAATCAAATGACTTGTGAAGATACTGAGTTTGACAGAATTTGAAGGCCTTTTCGAAGCATGAGGAACAGAGTGATAAGATCTGATATATTTGGCAAAACAAAGAGGATGGGGCAGGGGGAAGGGATGGGATGGATGGGACTGTACAAGGGTGGCATAGCAGGAGAGATGAGGGTTGGAACTTTGTTTGCCCTTATGCTTGAGTGGGGTGGTTTTGTCAGCACAGTTTTGTAGCACCATTGAAAATGAGTTTAACCAGCAAGAAGGTGGTCAAGGAGGGTGATGAGAGAATGAATGAGTCTAGAATATTTTCTAATATTTTCAGAAGTTACTTGATCCGGGTCAAAATAATAGGTGTTGTCACTGCCATGTCAGCCTTGCCTTGTGTACAGAAGGTTTAGTTGCAGTCGTGGCAGAAGTCATTCAGTGTATGTTCAGAACTGTCATAAAATGGAGGCTGGGGTTGAGCAGTAAGTACTCCATTAACCTTTCAAGTCTGTTCTGACTTGAAAAATTTCACTTTGGCTTTCCAGTATTTTAGCAGAAGGCTAATTGCACACAGGAAGGGGCACAGAAGCAAGGTAGAGGGCTTTTTGAAGAACTGTGCATTTGAAGTGCTCAGAAAAGACAAACCCAGAGTTAGAGGAACATAAAGTTTAAGACAGACGGGATATAGAGAATGAGGAGCATGGACTTCAGTCTTTCACCTTAGTCCACCTTGGTCCACCTACCTTGGTGCAGTAGCTTGCCTGTGAGAACTGTTTATTCTTATGTGTATTTAGTCATCTTTTCCCTTCCATTTGTCCCTTGTCATCTTTGTTTTTACCTTGTTAAGGAAAGTCAAGATTTTTAATTTAAGAAAAATAAACAGTTAAAAGAAAAATGTGAGGACGGTGTTATGCATCTCCAGAAATAGCAACTATTACAACTTGAAGTCTTGCTCTTGGAAGACAAGACTAATGGTGAGGAAGTCTGGAAGACTTCTGAGGTGTTCTGAATGGATCAGGGTACAGTCTTGGATTAATTTTTGAAACTGGGCTGGGGAGAGGAGTCTGGCCTCTATATTTTGTTTCGTTTATGTATCATTCGACAAAATGTAAAGTAGTTAAATGCATCCTTTTTTCCCCCTGGTGTATTTGTCTTTAGGTAGTAAAATCCACCTACAGTGATGTAAAATGTTTAGCTGGGAGGAGTTGGTAAGCCAATTATTTTCTTTCTTCCATTTTTCAGAAATGCATGTAGCTGTTGAATCTGTCTTGATGGCCATGGTTCAGTTACTGAGATGGTTGTATCACTTTTCCATAGAGAGTTTTGGAATCCTGGAGCTGAATCAGTGAATAGCTGTTATTTTAGGCAGTTCTATTGCTTCCCTTGGGGATGTTTTGAAATCAGTTGACTCCTTTTTGGTATGTTACCACAAAGTCAGAGTTTCTGGACTGTGCTGTACATCCAGGGGTTGCTCTGGCCAGTTGTGACATCCTCTGCATTCGCCCTTCTTGGTGAAGGTCGTTGGCTGCTGTTTTCTCTCTCTCTAGCTGAGAGAAATAAAGGTTAGGGGGAGGTAGTTCCCCTGACCATGGATAGACCTACCTACAGTTCATATGTAAACCATCCTATATGATATTCATTTCTTTCCTTATGGCTGCCTAATCTTCAACATGTCCTGCTGCCAGCTTCACCAGTACTACAGAGGAGTTTTCATTATTGATGCCTCTGGACCTCCAAATAAAGAACTACCAGTGAATAAGTACTGTATGGATTCATTTAATTATTAATCAGCATGATAGGGTATTCTCTAAGGTACACAATTCTGTTTCAAAGGCAGCTGAAGTCAATAGAAAGTTTTCCATTGAAATAAAATAGTCATGAGAGTAAACACTAATCAGTACAAGTAAGAATTCGATAATCCAGACTGTTGTGTATCTAGTGTTTTGAATAGTGCTAACCGATTGCTGCTCTGCACAATCAAAAAGTGTGGGGAACAGGATGCTTTAGGAAAAAAAAAACAAACCAGGCATTGCAGCATAGTTTATCATTCTTCAGATTTCAAAAAAATGTGAGAACATTTTTCTGTCAACTTAGATTCTGTGAAACAGTGCTAAGCTGAAATCATAACAATTATAAATTGCATAAACTTTTTCTTGATTTCCCTATTATTCTTTTACTGGCCAGTTAGTCTTGTTTTACTCCCACCGTTTCCCAGAGACTGACAAGAATCACAGTTGAGTGCAAAGGAAGAAAAAAAAAGGGGGCACTTCTAGGCCACTCTCAGAGAGCTGGGATTGTAATCTTTGATTGTATTCTTCCTGAGATGTGTATTTCATGGCCCTGAGACCCAGCCAACCATCTGATACTCAGTTTAATCAACACAATCAGCATCTGAAAAACTGATATGTGTTAAATTTTATCAGAGCGATGTAGGGCTGAATAATTTTGCACACAGGACTCCACATCCTGTCCTTGCACTTCTCACCATCTCCTGTGCCAGAAGTTTCAGACCTGGAAGCAGATAAAGAGGAGCTGCTTAGCTGGCTCTCCTGGTAGGTAATATATATTTGTAGGTGAAGAGTAGGAGACTTTTTCTTGGGAAGGCTGTATTAAAGATCTCCTTGGTAATTGAAAAGCCTGTGATGGTTGTGGTCTCTTCGCCAGGTTATAAAAGCAATTTTTTCTGACTGTTCTGTAGCATCTTCTGAGCGGGAAATTATTTGTGAGGAATTTGAAAGCTGTGCTGTAGTGGCATAGTTAGAGGCAGAAAAGCAGTGCTGGTGGTGTTACGTCTCTTAAGGCTCCAAGGGAAGCAAGGATGGGGGGGAGTGGTTTGCATTTTATGTAAAGCTGTTGTAACTGAGCAAAGCAGATGAAGCTTTCTGACACACATAGGGGAAAAACGTGCTGGTTTTTTCGCAGAGCGTCCAGCTACCCCATAAACGCGTAGTGTCAGTACAGCTGGAGTCCAAAATCAATTTGCAGTGGTTGCAGCTTGTACTGAAAGAAGGCGTATCTTGAAATAATCTCCCCTGTAATCTCCTCTCCAGTCCTTCCAACAGCCTTCCTAAGCCTGCTAAACTCATCAGAAGCAAACTTTCTGCAGATCATCCTATACCCAGATTGTACCTGAGCAGCAAAAGTGAAATTTGTTGAGAGAGCTCCATGCCACCCCAGTACATGCACTCCAAGACAGAACCACCCAGATCATGGGATTCTGCGTAATACACTTTGTCTTTTACTAGTTTTCCTTATGAACATTCACCGCATCCTTATGGAAAGTGGATGGATGAAGTTAAACAACTTTTAGGAATGAGGATGAACCTGCCCACAGTCAATGAACACTTAACTGTTTTTCATAAAACTCCTTCCTTGACTCTTCGGTCCTGGCATTCGAAGATGCATGCCAGATTTCCTCAGAAAGATAAACCTGAGTGCTGAAAATCAGGACTTGTGGCTCAAGTCATGAGCCTGATGAATTGAAAAATGACAAAATACAATCATACTTTACTGTTTTCCTTGCACCCCTGCTCTAGACCTCACTGCTTTGTCTTCTGCAAATAATAAATTACTGCTTATTCCATCTGTTTCCTCAGGAGCCAACCACCGTCAGAGCTTTGCCTCAGCCCCCTCTCTACAAGCAGAGTCCACCTGTCTTCTCAGTTAGGTTCACAGCTTTAACTTTGAAGACTGGAGAATCTGCATAATATTCAAAAGACACCTTTTTGTCCAGGAGCTTATTTTTTACTTATTACTTGATCGAGGGGGGGGGTGCAGAATAACCTCAAACAGATCTCTTTTGCTAGTCTTTAACTGACAAAAAGAAGCAAAAAATTATAAATTCCCTATAAAAAGTAAGGTCAGAATGCTCACGAATTGGATATTATTTCAAATTAAAAGATAGCAGCAAAGTGTCATCTCCCTTTCTTCAGTGGCATGGTTATTTCTGGGGCTGTGCAAGGAATTTGGTGACTTAGGAGAGTCCATGGAAGTGCCAGAAGAGCTTTGTGTTGCTTAAATACAAGAAAAGGCAGAAAGGGATCTGGGAGTCTGGATTGACAGGAAGCTGAACATGAGCCAGAGTGTGCTCAGGTGGCCAAGAAGGCCAGTGGCATCCTGGCCTGTATCAGGAACAGTGTGGCAGCAGGACCAGGAAAGTGATTCTGCCCCTGTACTCGGCGCTGGTGAGGCCACACTTGGAGTGCTGTGTCCAGTTCTGGGCCCCTCAGTTCGGGAAGGATATTGAGATCCTGGAGCAGGTCCAGAGAAGAGCAGCCAGGTTGGTGGAGGGACTTGAGCACAAGTCCTATGAGGAGAGGCTGAGGGAGCTGGGGTTGTTTAGCCTGGAGAAGAGAAGACTCAGGGGAGACCCCATCGCTCTCTACAACTATCTGAAAGGAGGTTGTAGCCAGGTGGGGGTTGGTCTCTTCTCCCAGGCAACCAGCAGGAAGACAAGAGGGCATGGCCTTAAGCTGTGCCAGGGGAGGTTTAGGTTAGATATTAGAAAGAAATTCTTCACAGAGAGAGTAATCAACCATTGGAATGGGCTGCCCAGGGAAGTGGTGGATTCTNAAAAATAGTTGTTTCTTGACTGTGAAAGCATCTTGTGAAAAAGCATGGCTGTGTACACGAAGCTTGCTCTTCTTGAGGTTATTTTTTTACTGTGGTAGATAATGACCCGACTAAGGGGTAAGGTATAGAATCTCTTCAGTACAATATGGACAAATAAGCCATCTGCTGAATGGGAAAGTATATAGAATGCTTGTGCATTTTCTTTGCTTCCCAACCCCCCTGCTTCCCACCATGCAGAAGTGATTCTCTGTGAGGCCACATTAGAGCCTCTGGACGTCAGAAATCAGGAACCAGTCTTTTAGAGGAGTGAAACTTTTATAAACCGCTGAAGGCCGCATAATTATGTGTTCGCTGTTCAGAGTTCAGGGTGTTGAATGCAAGGCTGGAAATGAAGTTCAGTGTTGTTAAAGATCAGTCTTTATGTGTGACAGTAATTTGGGCGATATGATTTGTTGGTTCAGTCTGTTTGTGAGATAATATGGAGAAATTATCCATTTCACAACAGCAGCTGTACTGGGTCAGACCAGGGATCTGGATGTTCCATCATCATGTTTCCTGCAGTGGTTGACAGGAGATGCCTTGGAAAGAAAATAGAAAAAAAGAGTAATTTTGTAATGATGCTTCCACAAACCACTAACTGCAGAATGTTGGGAAAGAACTGTGGGATTTCTGGAGTCAAGGGTGGTATTGCTATGTTAGATCTGTTGAGCATTAGGCATCTCCTTTGAATGTGTGCAGCGTCTCCTCAATCACACAAACTTGCAACATGCTGAGCGTGGAGTACCACAGTTTCAACTACATGTTGTGAGAAGAACAGGGGCCTTTTACTTGGGATTTTCTTGTACCTTCCACCTACCGGCATCAGTGCTATGTAGTAAGTGTTAGAAGAGGCAGTAAATGGTAATTTTGTGATCACCTTTTCAATGTGACTTGTGATTATAATTATCAAGATGCAAGAAAATGTATGTGTGAGAAAACCAGGCTTTATACTTTTCAAAGAGGTTCACGAATACCAAAGAAAGCATGGTTTGAAAGCACTTTGGTACAACAGTGAAATTTTATTTAAACTGAAAAAACCCTCCTCTGTGTGTGTGTAACAGGACTGCTTATTGAGGGCAGTGAGAGACAAATAGACTCCAAAAGCAGGATTTCTGGAGTGTTAACAAGTTTTGCTGTGGTTCTTAGGGTAGTAAATTTTTTGACTTAGAGAATCGTGGGATCTCATTTTCTGATGTTAAATGTCTGTTACATAGCTTAGTTTTTGATTCATTCTATTAGTTAAATAATATTTGTATTTAAGTAATGAACCTGGTTTTAATGTAGCATAAATTGACTTAATTATTCTGTGTAATATGTCTCCGGATAGAACTGGTTATTAGTGAGTTAAGGTTTCACACTTGATCATGCTGATGTCTGTGGATCTACAGATCTTTAAAACCCCCAGTGTATTAATGCTGTCATCAACCAAAGCTGCTGGAGCAGCTTTATTTATTTTTCCTTCCTCAAGGGTACTGTAGTGGCCAGTTTGAGCATTAGCCATCAAATGCCAAGGTGGCTGTAGAGTAACTGGAGCAGCATTTCAGTATCTAATGGACCAGGTCACGTGCAAAGCCTCATTAAAATATGATTAAAGTATCCCCTTTTGTTTGCTCCATGGAGCCAAGCCCACGCTTTGCGCTGGACCCTCCATTGTGTTTGTGCCGTGTGCTTTGAAATGTCTCTTGTTGTGAGGCTGGTTGTTCACCCCCAAAACCCCAGCCCTGCCCAAACCTCTGCCAAAGATGCAGCTGGCTTTGCTTATTCTTCCCTCCTCTTACATCCACCGATGATTAAATGCGAGTAAATGAAAATGGTGTCTGCTTTCACTTAAACATAGTCTGCTAAAGACAAATACGAAATATGAAGCTTCTGTTGTTGTCTGGGGGCGTCTCCTGTTTTCCTGTACCTCTTCTTTTTAACTACTGAGGACTGGGGTGGGTTTCTTTTTGTTTGTTTGGGGTTTTTTTTCCAGTGTTTAATTAATAAGCTAGTCTTACAGTTAAAGAACCAGCATAAATTATGTTGGTAATTTGCCATGGCCACCTGTGGTAGCACATAAATAATGAGAGAATAACAAAAACTTATGACTAAATTAAAAAGTAGAAAGGATTTAGTTACGCTTTCTAAGAGAAGCCTCCATAGCTCGTCTGGAAGTAGAAAAAAATGGGTTGTTCTTATTTTTTGTGGAACATGGAAATCAATATGCTTCAAGCTCAAAGACTCATAGCATGAGCCCACAAATTTATTTTTAGCTTTGATCTGTTGTAGCCTTGGCAGTACCTGTGGACAGCATAAACTTAACAGAAACATGGTGTAGTTGATCAAGCCCTGTAATCAGCGTAAATGACTGGAGAGGGACATCAGACTTCTTGTTGGAATTTGAGCAAATGAAGAGTATTACTTCCAAATCAACATGTTGCAGAGGAAGAAGGGATAGAAAATGCTATATGAGTTCTTTAGATCTGGCTTTTCTTTTGACACTCTGTGAAATCAGATGATTTGGCACTTGTAACTGCTGTGGGTAAGAGGCGTTTATAAGAAATAAAATAAAATGTATATGTGGCAGTGGTGGGGGAGGCGTCTGTTCTGAAAACATCTGAGATGCTGGAAAGCGTGTCCCCAGTGGGAAAGAGAAACTGCATAGCTGGCACTGAGGCTCGCTTCTTATGCTTATGTGGCCATATTTAGAAAAGGATCAACACTAGGAGCTGAATTATTAGAGAAGTGAGTGACTGAGGGATTGAACATAAAGGAAATTATTTCTATCTTGCTTGTTTGTTTGAGTTTGGCCAGACGATGCTGTGGGAGGGCTGCAAACTCCAGACTCGCTGCCTGTGTGGAGTAAGTCTGGAGATGGGTTTCAGGAGGTAAATGCTTGTTTGAGTTGGAGCTTGGCAGCTGCTGTTACCTGGGTTTGTAGGTGGCTGCTTTCTCCCCGCAGGTAGGAGATGAGCAGGCAGGAACAAAAATGGTCCTCTTGACTTGGAAAAGTTTGGGAAGACCCAACCCAGCACTTGATGGAGTGAGGTTCAGGCTGCTCGTACTGTATGTAGCCCTGTGGGAGGCTTATGGTTTCAGTACATCTTGCAAATATTCACGTGTGTAAGTAAAGCAAACAACAGCCAATTAAGAACAAAAAAAGACACCCAACACCATATTTCAAAGAAGTTCTGTGTATAAAAAAAGAAAGCTGTCTTATTAACAAATACTTGACAGTACAGTAACATAGTTCATCACACTTATTTGCATCAATGTGGCAGTTTTAGTTTATTGTGGTTTTGTTGCAGTACAACAGATTATCTAAATAAATTAATTTGAGGGGGGGATTAAAACAGTGCTTTTAAGGAGAGAGCCAGGAGGAATGCTTTCAAAGTTTTTAGGAGCAGTTAAACTCCTCACCCCCTGCCTTTTTTTTTTTTTTTTTTTTTTAAGAAGTGGTTCTTTTTGTTACAGTCATCAAGACTGATTTTGAAAGACTTATTTTTCAAGTTTTGGCAAAACATTTGATCAGTGCGACTGGCAAGGAACTGCCATGGAGCAACAAAGAATTTCTGTGCAGCTAAAAACTGTGTTTGAGGCCATCTTGGAGCACTTTGTGAGCTAGAGTAGAAACTCTCTGTGTAAGAAAAGCCATTCAAGTTAAGTTGCACGTTTTCCTCTCCAAAATTAGCATACCAGAATACTTCATTGCGGAGTGTTTAGAATACTTTGTGCAAGAACTAACAGTAAGTTGAAGATTGCTAACTGAGGATTTGTAATGGTGCCAACTGACTTTTTTTTTTTT
>VXAY01001846.1:31726-46361 GCA_013399855.1 Oxyruncus cristatus
AATGAAAGCTTTGTATACATAACAGGATGAGTCATCACTGGAGAGTTCTGAAAGTGTTTGGCATCCTGAAGAATCCTTTTGTGTGTCTCTGCCTCACAAAAAAAGTATTTTTGTCATGAAACTCTGCCTCAAGAAGTACTGCAATAACTGTAAGCTTTAGGGAAAGGCTTTTTAATGTGGCTCAAATCTTTACTTTCTATTATTGTTTTAAAAATATTTTGGTATTCTTAGATCTTCCTGAATAATAGGATGAAAAATTCTAAGTAGTTTGTTGGCTGTTTTTTTTTTTTTTTTAATATATGATGTAGCTTCAGAAATACTTCTGTTATAAATTTGCTTTTAAAAGTTTTGCTTTACTTAAACAGGGTCCCTCTAGTAAACCCACAGTAGCCGCTTATCTGAGTCACACTTATTTTAAGTACATTTTCTTTTGATACAGTTATGTTGAAGAACTGGGTGGCCTTGGTAGTTTCTGTTGTGTCTCTTTGAAACTAATATCTTACAAAATTAAAGTTCTTTTTCCCGTGTGTGTTAAGAACATCATTAGTTGCTGTCCTCACTCAGAGCAACTCCTTGGTAAAAAGAAACAGAAACTTTTCTTTCTGAGTAAGCAAGTAACATATCATACCACCAGCTGGCTCATGATTTTCCTGATGATGGGAATCCCAGTTTGTGTAATCTTCAAGTGTGTGTGAGGCAGCAGAGATGGAATTTTGCAGCTGGTGAAATAGAGTAGCAAATTTATTTTTATGAGATTTTTAGGAATGGATGAAATTTTTCAGAGATTTTCCCCCCCATTCATTCTTCAGCAGTATATTTTCTAAGACATGCTGTAATTAATATTAAAAATCAAAGCCATTGATGGATTATTTAATGGCTTGCTGTAGTGATGGTATAGATATATTTATTACCTATTAAATTTAGCAGCTTTAATTTTTATTATTTCTTTTGAATGAATCTGAATATAAAATTTATGGCCAAGGAAGCTTGAAAGAAAGAATTCTTCTTTAGAGGAAGAGTTCATGAAGAAGTCATCAGAATTTGTAGGTTTTCACCCAGAAAAAAAAAAAAAAAGCTTTCGTAATAATTTAGAACTGTATAGGCTTTTAATCCAAATGCTCTGAATGATAATGATAACAGAGTGAATAAAAAACAAAGGGCTTTCATACAGTCCTTGATGAAGCACACAGGTTAATTACTCTACCCTTGCACATGCAAGTGTGATGGTTTTGAGTCACGCTCTCAGACTCATGTATTTCTATTTTACTGTGCACATCCAAGGCTAAGCATTTGAGCTGCTCTTTCATTTGATTTGGAAGGGAGACAACAGAAATGTATTTAGCTGATAAAATTCGTATTTGGTGATAGTTTTTATTAAGTTTAGAATGAGTTCAGTGGCATTGCTAAGAGATGCTGTTTAACGGTAGCACACTTTTTCTGGTTTGTTTTTTTTTTTTTTTCTTTAAATTGAAGGTCTTATTCTCTGTGTTACCAACAGTGCTATTCTACAACAAATCAAATGGTGGGGTGTGCTAGTGTGGGGTGTGTCTGGTGGGACTGAATGCCACATTTGTTTTTATTTTCCAATGGAAGCTAAGCCTCAACTTTTGATTTCATTTTTGGAAGGGGTAAACCCTCAACATATCTGCAAATTGGGCCATAGAACCGGCTGTGAGAAAATAAGGTGTTGGGGTCTGTCTGTATCTACAGAAGGTAAAATTTCTGGTGTTACTGTTGATTTTATGTTTGCCTGGCATCCTCTCAGAGCTCTTATTGGGAGCAGCTCTACTTGGAAATACTGTACTTTTCCCAACAAAACATTACTTCCAGCTGTTTGGATGAGGGAAGTATCCCTTAGGGACACTGAACCAACCACATTACCCTTACTGTAGGATCCAGATGCAAAATAAAACCCCAATATTTGTTCCTTTATCAGATGACTTTATGTGCTTGTTTTGCAGCTTGTAGGCCAGAATGGGGCCTGAAATTTCTGTGTCTTAGATTTTTCTCCCAAGTCTTTAGAATTAAATTATCCTAGAATATTAGGTATCCGGTATGGTGAATGCTGCAGCCCCTGGGTGATACTGTAGCTTTAAGTGTTCAGTAAAAAGGCATTTCTGGTGGAATCTGTCATTGAAACAGAGCAAACATAGGTTACGAGGAGAAGGTGGTGAAGGTTACTGAAGGTTTCCCACCTCATCACTTCTGGGGACCTGTTCTCTGGTAATTTACCTCCCCATGTTTTGTTAGTAATGGAAACTTTCTAGTTAGCTTTATATTTGCAGGGCATTTAAGGCCACAGTTCCAGAGGTCTGCTCTGCTGGCAGCAGTGACTTGGGCAATCGCCTTTTATTGCAGCTGCTCAGCCCTGTTCCTCTGCCAGTCAACTGCTCCGATGCCTGCGTGGAGATCCTGGCTGTGAACTCCCTTCTGACAGCGTAACCTCAATTTGTAAAGGGTACATGTGGCTTACGTGTTACCTCAGGTGAATATTTGACCATTGTCCAAGTCCTGTTGGTTTTGCTTTGACCCTTTCTAGCTTTCCCTGTAAAGCTGTTTTTCATATTCCCACAGCAAAATCCGAGTGTTCAGAGGAGCTTTGCTTTAAAAGGAAGAGGTCTCATCAGTGGCAATTTGTTTACAAATAAATTTTTTTTATTATTTATTTAGTAGTCTTTACCTTTTTTAGCTTTGAGGTCAATGTTTCCTTTCACTGTGGTGTAGTTTTAAATTTGTAAACTAGTGCTTTTATTATTTTGTTCTAGTTAAAAGAATTCTTGCTAATAGATCTTACACAATTTTAACCATTGGAAGTAATTTGAGATCTAAAATGGTTCAGATATGCAAGGAAAAAAGAAGACATACAAGAATTACCGTTTATTTTACAACTAAACTGTGTTGATATGAACAACAGGCGCGTCCACGGGACAGTGCTGTTTTGACACAACAGTTAATGTTCACACCTAAGTTTCAATAAATGCATCAAGGAAAAAAAGTGTTGTTGGTAAAATGTAGTAGTTAAGAACTGAGCATAATTAAAGAAAAAGGATATTCAAGCTTTTGTATAGTATTAACGTCTTTATCACGTCAGTAACGTATAGTCAGCAATCAGATATCTCCTGTTGTGCCTGCATCTGTTTTACTTGCCTGTAAATTAAAGCTTCCACAAGTCAAGGCATGCCGTGTCTGGGCTATGCACTCTTCAAATTTAAATTTTACAATGAATGCTGTTACTCAAACCTACCTGAGTACTTTTCAAAAGCTGAGATCCAGTAACCCAGCTTTGTGTTGTCCTTGTGAGAATTTTGTGCAAAAAAACTTGCTAAAGATAACAAAAAATAGATAAAAAATAGATTGCTGAAGATAACAGCTGTCTGAAGAATTCGTGTTGTGATGTGTTAGTGCTGAGCTTTAAAGATGAGAAAATAAGGGTTAATAATTCATATATTTTACTTATGGCACTTGCAGCACAGTTTACAAAATGATAGGTGCAGATACTCGGTAAATGTTTTGTGGAAATTTGTCTTGAAAAATCAATACAAATTGAGCTGCAATTCCAGTGTGTTTGAAATTACTTGTATCCAAGAAACAGGGAATGAAACCCATCTAAAAGATCAGAGCTGAGTGGAAATAGTTAATGGCAGACTGTAGGGATTAGCTTTGGGCTTGGCCTTGCTGTTGTTAATGAGCTGGAAGAAGGTGGAAGCAGCCAGTTAATGGTATTGACAGACAGCGTGGAGGTAAATGGATTTGTCAACACAAAGAGGGAGAAAATGGAGAAGAACACAGGTTAGGAATATACAGAACAGAGCAGAAGGAGAAGGAGGTTCCCCCCAACCTCCTCTAACATGAAACAACATTGAGTCAGGCAGGGCCTGTGGGATTTCCAAACAGTGAGTTGATGAGAGGGAGAATCTTACAGTAAAACAGTGCTGAAAGGGCACAGCAGATAAATAAATGAATGGGTTTTTGATCGTATTTTAATTACTTCATATATGTGATGAAGGTGAATGCATTACCATTTATTTTACAACTAGACCGTGTTGATACGAGCAACAGGCGTGTCCGCGGGACAGTTCTGCTTTGCAACAGCAGTTAATGTTCACACCTGAGTTTCAATAAATGCATTATTGGGGGAAAGGTATTGCTGTTAAAATGTAGTAGTTAAGAACTGAGCATATTCAAAACTAGCAACTTTCTATTTTTATATTAAAAATATTAAACTTTTCTTGGTAGGTAGTGGTGTTACGGTAACTGTGCCTCTTAGGCAGAGATTTTTTTCTACGTTCCAAGAACTTTGAAAACAAAGTTATACTCAGAAAAGAGAGGGCAATTTCATAAAGTAGCGTTTTCTAGAGATGATACCCGTAGTCCACAGTGGATGAAAACATGTAATAGCTATTGTCATTCTAAAGAACTAAATAAAATTATCCGCCGTTGAACAGTCCCAACTGTAACCTCAGCTGCTCTGCAGACACAGACATCGAGACCAGACTAGCAGCATTTACCAGCTGTGTGTAAGAGCTACACTGCACGTAAAGGGATTTCACATTTTATTATGTGGGAGGGATGATGTCAGTTTGGTTGATTATGCCCCTTTCAAGCTGCTGTGATAATTACCTGCTTGTTACCAGAAGTGTCGAACCCATTTTCAGTTCTTGTTTGCTTTTGCTGTCATGCCCTAATTGCTACATAATTTTGTCCCTGCCAATTACTACCTTGGAGTTGAATTTTACAGTGAAAAAGTTGTAAGAAGCAATAAAGTAATTGTTTTTTAGATCTTGTAATTTCAATAGGATATTTTATTATGCTACAAAGTACATTGAAATACATGCTGCTCAGTTCTATGAGACACTGAAATCCCATGATACTCCCTGAAATGAAGAGAATGTGGAAGGCATGTCTTTTGGGGAGATGTGGATCCTTTCTATTTTGGAAATAAGTATATTTACTACGTTCTTTAGAGGCAGGAACTCTTAGGTTTGCTGGGCTTTTTTTTTTTACTATTATTCTTTCCCTTCCTTTTCATCCTTTTATCCACTATGTGAGTTTTACAAGTTGCTTTTGATGTAGATATTAGGCCATCTGATGTGATCCTTTGTCCATCATTTTCTGTAAAAATGTAATGTAAATGGATTTCTTTAAAGGTGCTGGGCCTAACAGTGTTTTATATTCTGATTAAAACTATTTGTTTGAATTATTCAGTGGAATAAAGCCTGCAGTAATTGGGTTAAGCACTGCCTGACCAAGCACTTTGTTGTCTTTGGGAACTGTCATCGCCTTGCTTTGGGTTTTTTGGGTGGTCCTCCAGCAGCAAAGTCTGGTATTAGTCAATATTAATAACAATTACTGCTGTTGAAATCTGTATATGGAATGACACGGATGAGCATAGGGAAGAGGCGGAAGGGGGATTTGGATTAAGCACCGTTAAACAAAATGCTCTTCAGAATAAGGAGAGGGATGGTGTCACCATGTAGAGGTTTAGGAACAGGGCTGCAGTCCAGAGAGGAGCATTTCTGGCAGGAGATTTGGAGTGTGGGATGTTTGTGGCTGTGCACTGAAGCTCTGTTTATCATAGAGATTGTGGGATTTGCTGCTGCCATTTCAATGTGATTCAGATATCCACAGTTGAAAGACTGAAATATTGGCAAAAAGTCATGGAATGGACCAGACAGTATAGAAAGCTTGGAGAAAATTCCTATGGGGAGAAAGGCAGAGGTGCTCAGTCTGCTTGGTTATGGGAGGATGAGGAATTTAAACCCTAAAAATAAGTAGAAGTTTGAGTTAGGGTGGTATCTTCAGCAGAGAAAATACTGAGTTCTTAAACACTCCCTAATGTAATAGGAAAAGGGACAACAAGAGCCAGGGGTTGAAAACTGAAACCAGAGAAGTTCACAAAGGAAATGAGCACGAATTCATAAGGAGTTAACAATGACAAAGGGAATGGCAGAGTGAGTGCCTTTCTGAAAGATGGGCTTCAATCAATTACAGGTTTTGAGTGATAGTTCTGGATATTGGACTCGCTTGGATAATGATTCTGGCATTGTGTCCAGTGAATCTGTGAGCAGCTGGACTTCTGTTTTGATAGCACTCCCTGTAGCAGTTTTTCCAGGGATGGTGTAGCGAATGTTGAACACCTTTGTGGTCAAAGATTCTTTTCAAATGTGATCTTTAATACATTGATTGCAAAAGACAAATGGTTTGTAAGGTTCTGAGGACATGGTGTGTACCTCAGTTGTAGCTCTTTTGTTAGCATAAAGGCTTTCAAGGTAATTTAAGGAGAAATTTCAGTGTGCAAAAATACACGGGAAAAATTATGCGCAAGTAATACTGTAACAAAAATTAATGCATTTAGTGCTGAAATTTATATATAACCAAATTATGAATTAGCCCCTGCTCTTTCCTGTCATGATGCCAAGACAGTACTTGGGTGTATCTGAGTAGCCTTAGGCCCACTAAGTTACACGTATGTGCTTCTCTGCCTGTGTCATCTTCACAAGTGGTTGCCAGTGTCGCTCTTTCAGAGCTGCTCTGCCAGCTTTTGACACCTGAAAAAAAACTTCTGAAAGGTTTGATTAAGATAATTTTTGAGGCTCTGTGGTCTGGTGAGTAGATCTGAATTTTCATGCTGTAAATGTTAATTAGAAACATATGTGTGTATGTAAAAAGCAAGCTGAAATAAAAGTATAAATATCTAAGAAGCTGTCGTTCCAGAAGGTCTGTGCTCAGAAAAGATTAGGTAAATATACAAATAGTCCCACTATAAATCAGCTACAGTATCATTTCTGATTATCTTTGTTACTTGTTTTTCTGGTGGCTTGTGGAAAAAAGTTAGGAAGCAAGGGATTTGGATTGTAATTTCCAAATCCTTTTAGACAGCATTGCTTGCACTGTCACCAAAAGAAGCTTCACTTTATTCCCTCCCCTCCTTCTCTAGTAACTCTTTCCTGTCACTGCTGTTCTCCCTGGCTATTTCCAACACAAACAGTCGTGAACCTCTAATGAATGAAAAAAACCTGATGTGGATGAAAATTTAGCTCTTTTTGCTGGATATAAAGTGTTAATTAAACTTTGTTGTAGCATTGTTTCTAAGTCTTTAGGTCATCCCCTAGCTTCTTGGTGTTTTTCTCTGTAGTGAACATAAATTTTGAGAGTTGGTTTCCTATTCCCTTAAAAACACACTTCCTTGCCTGTCTAAACTGAGGAAGTCTGTGGACCTGGAGAGAAGTTGCAGAACCTGAGGGCCTTTAGCAGCTCTCAGGGCAGGAGACAGGGTAAGCTTACAGCCTGGGTGTCCTTGGGTGGTGGCCTCAAAGGAACTTGACCTGGAGGTATCAGTTGGTCCTCTTGGATGACTTCCATTGTAGTAGTTGCTGTAACAGGGTTCGCTGGGTACGTGCCCCTCTCATGTGACACAGATACAATTTTGTTTATAACTCTGACCTGTATCATATGACGTAGGCTGAACAATAAATTACTCTTTTGCTGGCAGTTCTGTCACGGCCTGATCTCTTCTCATGCTGGGGAAGGTGGGGGCGTGAAGATGATCAGGTAGTAGAACTGTAGCATCAAGTGCTGGCAAACCCATCTTTTTATTACCTTAATGTTTTTCATGTGTATATTTAAGGGCTTCTTAACAGAATGAGGAATTAAGAATTAAAACCCAAAATGTATAAAACTAACAATTTTTTAAAAAAATACCATTAATTCATATATTTAATCATAATGGGCTGAAGACTGGCATGCAGAAAAAACAGCACCTTGGACCACTTTGTAATGGTCTCAATTAGGAGGAAGAGAAATCTTGAAAATATCAATGTGCAGCAGTGATCATTGTCCCAAATAAAAATGATAACAGAAGTTTAGAAGTTCTCTATTACAATTCTTTGAAGCTCTTTGTAACCTACCTGTAGCTGTCAGAAGGCAAATTTGTGTCTGCAGGTTAGAAGAATCCTCTTCAGGGATGGAAAACAGGTGTTGGCACATTTTTGTTAGCAGAATGCAGCATTTCTGCCTCATCCATGCCCCTGGAGATTGATATGCCTGTTTATACAGAAGCTTTTAAGCATGTTTGAAGATTTGTATTGCTTGTGCTTGCGCTTCTGAGCGTTGCTTGTTATGCTGCTTGTATTGTTGTTTATATTTCACAATAGTATTTCCAGGAGTTTATTTACGCTGGTATAAAAATAGTTTCCATGATCTGGCTCTTAGGATTTACGTCTAGTTTGAAAACAATTTTGTTAGAAGAAAAACAATTCATGTGAATTAAAAATGTGCACTGACACCCCATCTGATTCCATTGCCCATTTTCTCTCTAAGTTTATTTTTATTCTTCTGAGGTTTTCCAAGCCTTCTGAATAAGTTTTAATGGATTTTTAATTAGCGAGCAGATCCTGTGTTTTTTCCCTGTAGCTTTCCCAGGTTTAGCAGTTTTATTGAAAGAGAAATATTTCATAATACTTGTTGACATTATCTGAAATAAAAATGCCTTTCTTTATAAGGAGCACTAAGGGTGCTAACAGATGGAAAAGATACGTGGTGATATGACATTCATTTCTGTTGTGGGTTTTTTTTTTTCCTGTCTAAATCCATTTTAGATGGGTAATGACAAACTGTAGTTGACATGCAAGAACTACTTTTCTTGCATGCCATCAATTAATTTGAGCATTATAAAGAAAACTCTATCTAATGAGTTGTAGGCTAGCATCTTGTATAAAAGCAGGTTATTTATATCTCTCTGGGTACTGCCCTTCCTTTCATGTCCTGAACCTTCTAGTTTAAGCTTAAATGCTTGTTCAAGACTAAAGCTTAAATACACTGATAGTGGTGTCCATAGGTTCCTCTTTGCCTTTGTAAACAGAAATCCAGGTGAAATTGGTGGACGGACACCTTCTTCAGGAAATCCTGTAACATGCACCTGAGGGACAGACAGGTGGGTTTTTTGTGGTAGTGGTGGGATCAGATATATTTCAAAAGCATAAGAATGAATGCAGTTATTTTCCGTGCAATCTACAGGAAGACTTGTATTTGCTATGAAGTGTAAAGACACGAGTAAAATTGACTTGAGACAAAAGATATACTGAGCTTTATTTGATGAGAAAGCAGGGGATGTTCTGAGTTGACTGATGCATTTTGATAGATACGAGATCTGGAAACCTCTCAAAATGATGCTGTGTGAGTGGGGTTTAGTTTAGCTTAAATAAATTGATATAATAGTTGAATATTTGCATCCTTTTTTGAGTATACTAGCTGAAGTAAGGATGAATAAAAGCAATGTTTGGAGCTCTCTGTCATCAGTGTACGCAGATTGTACTTGCTGGGTGTAAAAACACTTTTTTTGAATGAAAATTTTAGTATTAGGTTATTTGATTGTTTCTATACCTGCCCTGTGTGTGGCTGGGTGTTAAGGTAAGCAGCACAGCCTGCACCTGCAGCTAACGTATCCAAAGAGAATATTTAACTTAAGGAAACAAATGAGAGAATCTTCACAATGTTCCCGCGGTAAGACTCCGTCAGACTGCAAAGTTCCAAAAGGAAATCTTTGAAAATGACTCTTAATTAATGGTGCTAAAATTACAAAAATCTGTTCACAGAGACCAAAACTTCCACCAAGTTCCAAGTACTTGGCAGCTGTTTCTCATACGTGGTGACTCAGATCTGCTGAATTTTATGTACAGGATTTTGAAATCACCAGACATGAGAATTACAGCCCTTACCATTGTATTGTCACCTTTATTCCGAAGAGGAGTAGCAGACAAACCGTGCAGTGTACGAAAGAACAAGGGGCTGGGTGATTCTTAAAAAAGACATGAGCTTGGTGCTCTTGTGGGTAAAAAATTCTGGGCACCATGGCTGTCACAAGATTGGAGGAGTTAAAACTTGCCATAGTCGTCGTCATGGAGAAACAAATCTTGTGTTCAGATCTAAGTGGATGCTTGCACTACCCGTCAGGGAAAAGCAGTGTTTGATGCAGTAGCATATTTTGATGCAATTTTCTTTATTTAGAGGACAGAGGAGTGTGGACAAGTACAGTGTTGGATGGTGCAGGTTTGAAACCCTTGCAAAGGTTAGAAATTTGTGGTTTTGGCAGTGCCTGTGGTCTCTCAGCTGCTCATGTTGCCATTTCATGCTCTTTGCCTGTCAAAAGAGAACACAGGACAACATTCAGTGGACTTGCAAAACATTATTTAGCAAATTTACCAAACACAAACTGTTGTCTGAAGGAATTGTAAGAATAGAGCCGTTACCAAGTCTGGATCCAGGTAGAACTCACTGGGCTTGGAAACATGGAGGTGGCTGTACTTGTAGCTCTTTGTGTCTAATTTGGTTCCAGAAAAGGTTTTGAAAGATATTGCAAGTGCTGGAATTTTGGTTTATTGTTTTGCATCATTTTGTTAGTGAGTATGGCCAGGTGCGTTGGTAAAAAATGTATAAAGGATGTAGTTAGTGCAAAACTGCAGATATATAATGTGTTGGAAGGTCATAATTGCATCCAAATTTTTTTTGTAATTTTTTTCTGAAATATGTATAATCATTAAGGTCTGTATGTAAAGTGTTTTCTGTTACAAAATAAAACAATACAGTCTACCTATCAGTGGGAAGGTGATTCTTGAGAAAGAAGAACCTGTAGCAGTTTTTGATGCTGTACATTGCTGGGTTAATGTGACAGATAGTTGACTGAAAGTAATTTTCACTTACAGAATTTATAGATGTCTAAAAAGGCAGTTTGAAAAGTAAAAAAAGAAAGCTGAAAGATCTGAAAGCGTTCTATATGATTTCTCTCTCTGTTATTCAAACTGTTTCCAAATCTGAACAGTTCATGCAAGTAGGTCGATCAACCTGGCTGCATACTTTTAACATCAAATTCAGATTTTCTCATGTAGTGGTATCACAAAAAGGTGTGCAGAAGTGCATTGCAGTGTAGTAGCCCTATTGTTTCAGTCCTTAACTGGCTGTAGCAGAGCTGTAACTTCTTGGGCATTTTATGGGCTCATGTGAAAAATGCATTATTTTACGTGCCTACAACTGTTAATGAACTGTTAATTGATGATACTGAATCAACCTGATTTGATCCTTGGCTGCTGTGTGACCCTCTGTCTCTCTTCCCTGCGCACTGAGGATGTTCCCAAATGGGTTACAAGTCAGGAAGAAGATTTCATGGTCTCGTTAGTAAGGCTCTGTTTTAGCTATGATAGTCTTCATCTGCTTTATCTTTTAAGAGAGCAGTTCCAGACTCAAACTGAACAACTGTGAATAACTTCAGGGAAGAGCAGACAAAATGCTGCAGACGGTCGCTTTGGCCAGACCAGCCTCATCACCCAACAGAGTGTAGCTTCAGGCTCCTGGATCTGGTGGCCTTCTGCAAAATCGAGTTGAGATTAAGGTTTTCCAACAGTGAGATGACATTCGTGTTACAGTAATTATGCCTCTTTGATTTGGGTAGACAGTCCTGATGAGTGCCTGCAGGCAGGACATCCTATTTGCCTTTTCTCAGTCTCCCATGGAAAATAACTTTGCTCAGATATGGGCCTGAGAACCCCCCACAGTACAGTCGTTATGCAAGGACAGTTGAAGCTGAAAATACAGATAAACCAAACTTCACATTTACTTCAGAGTACTAATTCATTTGGCATTTAAATTGTTACAACTGTGCAATGCAGATTCCTTTTGACACTTTACTCCCAACCTCTCGGGACAGCCTTGTTTCTTGAAGAGCTCTGCATTTATCGTTGGGTTTTGTATTTGCTTACTTTTTGTCAATAGTGACTGTATTGTAGAATGAAAGACAAGATGCATCTGTGACGCTCAGTACAAATAATCTTTAAAAGACTCCTATTTGCATTTGTTTGGGCAGTGTAGGAAATCTTTGACAAATCTCCCTTTCACAGGGGAGTACTGGAAAAGTTTAGCTGAGAATCGTCCAGCAGAGGTAGGCTCTTTTTTATGCTTTTTCTCAGACATCTCTGATCTCAAAGGCTATAATATTCTTTTCAGGTGTTTATTGCTCTCAGAGGTAACTGCATAAAATATAGATGTGAAAAAGTTTCGGCTCTGAAGATGTTACAGCCTGGGTGAATGAGTAACCTTGAGTGAATGAATAATGTCTTTTGGATCGTTATTGGTTAGAGGAGGTGTAAGATGGGAAGTTGCAATGTTTTGGTTTTAAACGTAAGCTGGGTCACTTCTTTGATGTAGTATTTTTTGAAAAGATTATTATGCTTTATAAAGTAGAAGTATTAAGAAGCACAAATTTTCTTTAATTGTACCAGGGGACTAATAGGCAATATCGAATATAGTTTTGAGATCTTTTAATAATTAATTGAGCAAGTTCTGTGTGATTATAATTTAAGTCCGGTTCAGTAAAAAACAAAAAAGCTTTCACTTCTCTCTATTACTGAAAGTTCAATTTGTTGTCACCTTTCACTTGTGATGTTTCTGCTGCACATCTTTCCCATACATCAGGATCACTCAGCCTGTAATATACACATTATCTAATATAAAAAGTAAATAGGAAGAAGCTACTTTGCATTCTTCTTTTACCACGTACAAAAGGAAATATTGTGGAGGGTGAGGCAAGTGCAGAAAATACTTTCACCTGGTACTGATTGGTCAATTAAAAAATCCTGTAAAGAATCTTTTAAATCAGAGTAAGTTTGAAGCTGGAGTCAATATGATAGCGAATTTCCTATTTTAGGCTTGTTAGCGTTTAGAGTTATTGAAATTAATCCTAGCTAGCTGGCATCTGCCTTGCTTCCAGGGCCCCTTGCTCTTCATTTTATCCAGACTTGGATGTAGAACTCTTAGAAGTAATAAAGACTAAAGTAGTGTACAGAGAGGGGAAAAAGAACCTTTCCTTTATAGGTATGTTCTTGAATTAATTCTTCCTTGCTGTGGTTCCCTTCACAAGGGGCTATTAGCTGAACCTTAGGTATTTTAGCTTCTGCTTAAGCACAGTTAAACTTTTACAGCTGTACTTACCACTTAGGGTTCAGTAGTAGTGGGAGCTTGTGCTTTTGCACACCTGTTAGAAAGATTCCTGAAAAGAGGGTAACAGCTTTCACTTGTGAAAGTGCCAGTGAACATTAATTCGTTACTAGCCGTGCTGATGGCGGCACTAATTGGACCTTTTTATAAATCATTCCTGTACCATCTTCCAGCGTAAGGCTGTGGACAGATGTTCATTTAACAAGACATCTGTGCTGGTTTCAGATGTTACTGTATCCCAGATGTTACACTGCTTTTTAAGGTTATTGGCCCTGTTTTATATACTTCGTACCATCATTTTGCTCCATGGTTTGCAAAGCTTCGGAAAAGAGGTGGTTTTTCCCCTGAATGATGTAGAGCTTTCAGCGTGTGGGAAAGAGGGGAAAACTCTGAAGTGGCTTGGATGTACCTGTTTGCATAAGCCTGGAACAAAATGCGCTGGATTTGCAAGGTAGTTTTGATGGATGGTATGAACAGTCACAGGATTTTGTTGGTAGCAACTTAGGGAGGGTTTGCAGAAACTGGTGTTTGGCAATAACTTCTGGATAATCATAAACCAGCAGCCTGGCATCTGAGGATGGTAGCTTTGTCTGTCATTTCATGTGGTTCCAGGAAATGTTGGCCCATGGCCTTATTCGTGATCACTTTGTGGAAAGAATGAGTAAGACCCAAGATGTACTTCTGACCTACATTGTGGTCGTCCAGTTGTGGTGCTATTGATACGACCTTTAAAAAAACCAAAGCAAAACACCAAAAAAACACCCCCCAACCATGCGGAAAAGGGAAGAAAAGAAGCAGTATCTGATTGCTGTCAGATGAGTAAGATACTTTTCCATTTTCTCCCAGCATTGTGCGTCCGTGCTGCTCTCTGTGCGTTCAGCAGAAGCCGCTCAGATGCCTGGTGATCTCCCAGTGTTAGTGAAGTCATCAGGGCTTTGAGAGAGCCTCAGCAAGGCTTTCCCCCTCTGTAGAGGGAGTACCTAATGCTCTGCTGAGCCCTGCAAAAGGTTTTCCTGGGCTTTTTCTTTTTCCTCTGGGCTAAATTTAATTAGTTGCTTACCCAGAGAAGAATTACGAGATTTTTGTTTACTATGGTATATTTAAAGATGGAGATTAATGAAAGGCATTAGCTAAAAAAAGCTAATTGATAAAAAATTTAGGAGTAGGTCACAAAGGATTTTGATAAATGACTCTGTTTTATGGAAATATGAGTCAAATTACTGTAGACAGTAATTACATTCAACTGGAGTCCTATATTAATAAAAAAGTGTAGTTTTGTCTTTGTTGTTGACTTTATTCCGTGAAATGCTGAATGTGCTTTGAACACTTCAAGAAGTTATATTTCTCTCAGTGGATCTGTTCTTTTAAACAGAAATAGATGTGCTTTTGATTTTTCCTTCTAAATTGAACTCTGTTGTAGGAAAAAGGCGGGCGAGGAAGCCATCGCAGAGACCTTGGCAGTGGTTCAGCTGCGTACCAAGCTCACTGCCTGCCCACTGACTAATATTTATTGTTTTCTGGTGGAGTCCTTATGGGTCAGGCCCTGCCTGTACATTTTGTTCTGGATTTGTGAGCTGTGGGAGCCGGGGCTCATCTGTGTCCAATGCTTCTACCGTCGCGAGCCGTTAATGTAAAAGTGTGTTACGATTCC
>VXAY01001846.1:46389-78414 GCA_013399855.1 Oxyruncus cristatus
TAAGAAATTTTGGGATTGAACTTCCAAGATCTAGAGCAGAACTGAGGTTATAATGTTCAATATAGCACTCACGGTTCAGTGCTGTCTGGCTTTGTGTGAGTGAAGGGGAATAGGCACGGGCTGTTGTTCCGTAATTGTTTTAAGGCAGCAAAGACTGGCCCAACCCTGTCCTGCCCCCACAGCCTTTTCACATCCTCCTTCAGAAGGATGCACTTGAGAAGAAGTAGTCATGTCCCAGGCAAAGAACGGAGCACAGCTTGCCTTTCCTACTGTATTTAAGGAGGAGTGGAATAAGTAAAGAGAAAAATAAGAAATTAACGGGGTTTGTCACTAGAAAAATGCAGCGTTATGCAAACCAGCCAAAAGCTTTGTGTATACAGCTATTAAATAAAATGTATAAACTTAATGCAAATAACATGAAACAGTCCATTCTTATTACAAATGCTGATTACAACCATTAGGTATGGTATATGGCCTTCTTAAACAGCATTTGCTGTGGAAACATTAAATTATAGCTGTCAGAACAGTGTATATTTCACTGTTTTCTGACTTGAATTATTTTTTTCTCTAAGCCAAACATAAATTTGTAGGCTATAAAATCTCTTCTAATGATTGGGAAATAAATGTAACTAGCAAAAATAAGTTAATGATAGAATCTGCCATTTTTTTCAACGTTTCTTCAGTTTTGTTTAAGACCTGCACAGCATTATGAAGGCTTTTTGTAGAATATTTGGGGGAGGGGAATGTCAAGAAAACACCAGACATGGTTCCTTTTGCTGAAGGAAGCAATTATGTTTAATTAATTGAAACCTCTGATTTTCCTTGGTGTTAAATAGGTTGCTAAAATACGGGAGGGAGTTCAAGGAGCGAATACTGCTCTTGCTAAAATGTTTTCGAAAGGCTTTGTGAGGTGCGTGGATGTTTAATAGAAAATCTAAAACTGTATGTAAATTATTAAATAAACATAAACAATCGTCATCTTCAACTATCCTGCAAGTTTCACCTGCAGGGCTGTGTTGAGGAATACTGAAAAGGGGTGCTTTTGAAGAGAGCAGAATTATCATTTGATGTTCATGATGATTTCAAAGGAATCCTTGTTTAGTACAGACTTGTAACTTTTGCATTGCAGTCGGATAGTTGGTAGAAGAATAATTGGGATAGGATTTAGAAATAATCCCTATTCTTAGCTGGTTGTGTTCTGTAAAGCTTTTGAGCATTCCTGCACCAAGGGAAGTGATTTCACTTACCTGCATTCCCATCGTTTCGCTTGGTGCTGGATGATGTGCTGGGATGTTGTGAAGAGCTGGAGGTAATTTGATACCTGAAAGTTTGGGTTTTTTTTTTACCAGCTGCACTGTTTTTATGTTAAAAGGATGTCACATTTCTTGCTGTATCCTAGTCTTGCTGGATGAGCCTGTTTTATCCAGTGGGTATGATGTTCCGTTTGCTCTACTCCCTATTCTTTGTTACAGTTGGGAGTCCATCTGTGTGACCATCTCAGGTGCTGCTGCCAGACACATTTTGTGTCCTTCCCACTCCCAAAATGCGTGTCCCCATTCCAGCCAGCTCAGTGGTTGCTGTGCTTCTGGATGGGCTGAGATGGTGTCTGAGGGGAAGAGTTAAGACAATTTCTTCTGCTGGCTGTGCAGTTTATTCTGGTTTAAATATTTGTGAAACATGGGGTTTAAGATATTACAGTGGGAAGCTTGTAAAGTGGCAAATAACTGAAGGGGATGCTGGATTCTGGCTCGTCTAAGGCAGCTATTTCTTATTTTGCGTGTTATGGATATGCTGTCAGTGCTTATGGATAAGCAGGCAAAGGGGAAAGATAACCTTGTAATCCCTTGGGTTCCCACTGTGCTCACATTTTTCAGCATTATCCTGAACAAATTTTATAGGGATGCCAAGAAAAGTCCTTCTGTCCTTCATCTCTTCTCACTTTCTTCTTCCCCCAGCTTCTTTGTAAATTGATGGGGTTTTTTTTCAGGCTTTCTTTTGAGCCTCATTTTAATTCTTCTTTTCCTCCTTTGCAGAGACAAAAATGGTTCCAACACAATTTGAGGGGGTCTTAGGTACTCCTAGACAGTCAATCCTCTTCTAGCAGGAGAGCAACCTGTGTAGGCTCCAAAGATGGTTCCGGTTCTGTCCAGTTCTTTGGTCCAAGAGAACCAAAGGCATTGCACGATAAGAGTTTATTTTGTAGCTGATTCAGCGGATCTGGTTCTGCGGAAGCAGTTTGGGTAGACCCAAGTACTATAACAGACTATACAAAAAAAGGAAATGCTGGTTTTGGAATGATTTAATCGCTTAAAAAAAAAAAAGAAAAAAACACACAACCAAAACCTTTTTTCCCCAACGTAGAACTAAACCCAAACCTTTCAGAATCCTCTGTGAAAGAGGAACTGGAGCGGTTTTGTTTGGGGGAGAGCAGGCGGGGTGCCCGTGTGCTGCCCTGCCTGGCATCCCGATTCAAGGCATGTTGGTTGGGTGAATGGTTGCCTGGGAGCTCTGGGACATTGGAACTGCTAAGATGCCCCAAACTGCTCAAAATTTGTGTACTTGGAATCAGAAGCTCCCAGGGTCTCCCAGGCTTTCCGTCAGCATGCCAGGCGGGTTGCCAAGTAGCCTGAAAATTTGGGAGGCGAGGTGCCAAGCTCTTGGCTCCCTTTCAAATGGGCTGCTGAACAGCTGGGAATCTGGATGCCTGGGCTTCTCAACGGCCCACCATGATAGTCGCTGAAGAGCCAGGCAGGGAAAAAGGGCTGGAATTTTGTAGCATAAACTTGTCTGATTTCCGTGAGACCTTAGTTGAAATTGAAATGAATCTGCCAGGTATTTTAGTTTTGACAGGCTGTCCTCACGTGATGACTTTTTTAATGTGATGACATCCAGTCATGTCTCATAACATTTTACTTTGTGTGTCAAAATATTTGTTTCACTGCAAATAATACGTGTTTCAATTTCATTGCCTTAGCGTCATTGTTTTTCTATAGAAATTTCATCCAGGGATGCTCTGGATGGATCAGTCTCTATTTTGTGGTAACTGCTGGCCAGACCTTGGGTAGTGTTATCTCTCCTCTTATGTTGAGCAAACAGGGTGCTTGTGCCTTAAAATCTGCCTGTTTTAATCTATTGTTTGATCAGTAAAAGTTCATTATTTTATTTTTCTTCTGAGAAGAATGAGAGAAACTCAAAGGGCCAACTGCTGATACAAGTGTACCTTTCTGAGGACATTACCTAGAACAGGAGAAAAGGGGATGAAACTTCTGAATTTGTATGAGACTGAAATCATGGGTTAGCTTAGACGTTACATAACTTAGTGCTGACATTTATCCCTCAAAAAGAAAGTATTTAAGTCCTAATTTTAAAAATGTTTTCAGTCTAAAAAGAGTTTTTCCTTCTTACATTTGCAGGCCTCGGAGTAGAGGAAAAACTGCAGTGGAGGATGAAGACAGTATGGATGGTTTGGAGGCAGCAGAAACAGAAAACACTGTGGAAACAGGTACTGAGAGTATAGTGCTGATGCTGTCTGGGTATTGCTTCTCTCTCAGAAATGCATTTCATTAGGCAGGACTTTGGTAGACAAGAAATATTTCTTTAATTTTGTAGTACAAGATCTACATTTGGGCAGATATGAAAGTAAAAAACCTATATCATTTAAACCTATGTTAATTTTAAGCTATTTGAACCTATTGTTTTTAAATAGTTTAGTGGGAATGCCTTTTTCCTGTAGATATGTAGAGGTTCTTTTTCTACTTTTACAAGGCTGTATCTAACAAAAATAAAGCTTTGAATGGTGGCTACTGCTGATGGAATATCTGCCAAAATACACTGTTGCTTATTGACCTGTATCTTCAGATAACTACAGCAGATTATATACCAAAGGGATAACCAGGATAACCAAATGTTAATTTTTCCTACTGCTGCTTAGGAAACAAGATAAATCTCTGCTCTTGCTTTTGTAAATATTTGTTGTGGTGGTACCCAGATGCTTCAGTTACCAGAGGGAGCTCGTTGTACTGGACTGAGTACTGTTGAAACAGTTTGTGATTTCTGTTCTGGCAGTTCAGGAGCCTAAAGAGACAAGCAGATGAGCCAACACATGAGATAAAGGCCATGGTGAAGAACTGTCATCTCTTTGCCAGGCACGTGTCTATAGCCATTTGCCTGTTTTTAACCAGGGAGAAGTTGCTCTTTGACAGAAATAAACCTTAAAAAGGCATTGACACATAAGGGTTTATAAATTCAATTAGATGGCCCTGTATGTGTAATGAGAAAAGCTGGAGGAAGCACAGAGACACACACAGCAGAAGCTGGTGGTCAGGGCAGCAGTGGCGTGGAGATGCCACCTGAGTGGAGGGAGTTGTCTGTTTCCTCTCAGATTTGCTCAGTGAGAAGGAGGTAGGGTTGTGGAGTCCTTCCAGAGGAAGACAGCAATCTGTGCTTAGTGTAGATTTATAGGGAGAAGAAGTAGAGGACCTCAAAAGAACTATCTTTGCAACTTTTATGTATGGGCCATGCAGGAACGTGGCTGCCAGAGAGGAGGAGGCTGAGTTTCTCAAGTGGATGGAGGATGAGCTTTGACTGGTCTCTTGCTTCCTACTTGCTCGGTGGTGAACGATGCTGAGAAGTCTTTGTTCTTGTGACTCGAGGCTTTGGGGAGTGTTCTGAGTGTTAAGTCACAGTTGTGTTGAGTTTTAGTGTTGTGAATGGTACGTGGAGGGAATCTAGATTAAAGCTTAATACAAGGATGCTTCATTGTTTTATTCTGTCCATTGCTTTTCTGCCCCTGCTGATGAACTGTTGGTGGTAGTGAACTTGTATGGTCTTTTGCAGCTTCTGAAAGTAGGTTAATAACATTAAGTTTAATACAGTTCAAAGTGAAGAAGTTGGAGCAGGTGTTTGTGTACAGAAAACCAGTGCCCTGTATTCCATTTATGGCTTCCTATCCCATCTGTTAGAAACGGTCTTATTAAAATCAGCCAAGGGGACAGAAAGTGTTATTGTAAGTGATAAGTTTTGTAAATTTTAAATATGTTTAAAAGAAAGAAGAAAACCAACCCGAAAAGAAACACAAGCTTAACAACTGGTAACTACTATATAGGGAATTCAGGGATAGCTGTATTTTTTTGGCTTTTGTCATTATTAACAAAGTTCCTCAACAGAGATCTGAGAGCAGTTCTTGCTTCAGAAGAGAGAGGGACACAGATAATTATTTTTAAGGCTGCATATAGATGAGTCTCTCCATTATCTTCCATCAAAATCAGCCTGGCTGTCACAGGGGGCTGGTGCTCATTCTAAAGGTGCAGGCAGTAGCGGAGCCCTGTGCTGGGAATCCCAATGGACAAAGACTCCTCTGGGTCTGCTGCTGGGAGAAGTGATGCACCACCCCTTCAGTGCAGAGCCCAGGATGGATTTGCAGACTGTGCTCTTAACTGAAAATATGCCATGTAAAAACACATAGGTCTGAAATCACACTTTTACAGGGGAACCAAAATAGACTTGAAAGAGCATTATCATGTTGAGCAATTTGATGGAGACAGAATCGCAATTATGTTATTTTAAAAGTTGAACATCACGTGACTTGCTAGAGCTTTAATCATATTATTTGAAAAGACTGCTGCCTCTAAAACTTACTCTAAGCACTTAACTGTGTCAGTAAAAAAGTGTGGGAGAAGGAATAATTCCAGTTTGTTGCCCTGTGTAAAGCTGTGTTAATTAAAATAAACTGTATTTGTATACTAGTTTATTAATTTCTACTTTGACTAAAAAGGTCTTTTATTTTGTTTTCTTGCAAATAGTGGACTTGCCAACAATTTTCTGCAGTAGTTGGCAAACCAAAACACAATATAGTAATATTACAAAACTCAAAATGAGGTTGAACATCCTGATGTGTGACATAGTTTGAGTCTCTGTGTTTCTCTCTTCTTTTCCATTTTTTGGTTCATATGCAGAGAATAATCAGGAATTCTTTTCCTGTGTGAGATTTTTGTTTCTTGTTTGTTTGGGTTTTTGAGGTTGTTTCTGTTTTGTTTTATTTATGGAGTCTAGCATTACTGGTGCCCTTTTGTGAATTAATTAAGTTTCATAAAATGAGAGAAGTCCATGTGAACGTTGTATTCAGTATAATGAGCTCTCCTTTTAGGGGAGGGAGCAATGCAGGAGGAATGAGAACTCTCCTCACAGGATGGGAAAAATGATTTGCCCCATATAATCCCACTTGAAATAAAGAAGTATTTTCTAACTGTCTGCTCTTTTATGGGGAAAAAAGCAGAGGGTGTGCAAGTACCAAACATTATTTTCATTTGTAATGTTGACACAAATGTTTATTATTAAAAAAAAAAAAAGGCAAAAATTCTTCTTGAAGGGGCTCTTTTGCATTGGTGAGGCACGGCTATTTTAATTGCAGTTCGGGAAACAAGTTGCTGCCCTTACCAAAATTCTGTAATCTCACATGTAAAACGAGGCAGAATTGGAAGCAAAGGAGGGTAAGGCATGTGCTGCTCTGATCATTTCAGTATGGCTGGTTATCCCTGCCAACTGCAGTGATTCCTGAGCCCTGGCCGTTTTCTGCCAAGTACCAGGTTCACTTTGGTATAGAGGAATTCTTAAGGATGGAAAGAGAGGAGGGATTTGGAATTGGAAAAAGGCAATTTTGGAATTTGGAAGAAAGATCTGTTCGGATCTAAGTAAACTTATTCCTGAAAAAATCGTGCTGACAACTGCTTGTACTGAATCAATAGATTTGAGCTTCTTGTAAACCTCAGGACAGATTCCTGTCCTTCACCCACCAGCCCCATCTCTCTTGCTCGTCCCTTGGCTCTTCCCTTAGTGTCTGTTTTGTTTTTCAGCTTCTTATCGGTCTTTCCAGCTGTCTCTTCCTTCATTTTTCTTCACTGTGGTTCCCCCAGTGATGTTGCACTGATATTTCTCTGTCCAGCTGATGGGGTTACGTATCCATTCCATCATTTTAGCACCCACAGCATCACAGCGTGCTTAAGGAAGGCTAGGACCTCTGGAGATCATCTGGCCCACCCCCTGCTCAAGCAGGGTCACCTAGAGCTGGCTGTCCAGGACCAAGTCCAGGCAGCTTTTGAATATCTCCAAGGATTGAGACTCCACAACCTGCTTGGACAATCTGTGTAAGTGCTCAGGCACCCTCACAGTAAAACAGTGTTTCCTGATGTTCAGAGGGAACCTCCTTTGTTTCACTTGGTGTCTGTTGCCTCTGGTCCTGTCAAGACCTTCCAGCCATCACCACCTGTCTAGTTATCAGTAAAACACTGTAGAATAGTTTGCTGGGGAATAATATGTTCTCCTGTAGACCCTCCTGTGTTGCTCCTCTCCATAAGAGTGGTTTTCTTCTGATGGGTGAGTCTCTAATGGCCAAAAAAAATACAAACCAGAAAATTTGGTGGAAAGCGTGTGGCTTTGTGCACACACTTACAGGCAAATATAGAACTGCTAATCTAAAGAAAGAAAGAATATACGAAATATCTCATTATATGCTTTCTGTAGGTTTGGTGCTGCTTCTGCTATTAATGAAGACTTGGCTTCTGCTCCTTTTCCCCATCTTCTGTTAATTTCAGGAAGTTTCTGTACTTGGTATTTTCTTGGCTCTGCATTTCAAGTTCAAACCAAATTCTGTGTGTTAATTATTTGGTTATTTTTTTTCCTTTGAGAACACTTGTGAAATATCTCAACTCATCCTAGAGTCTGCAATTCTTCCGATCTTTGTGTCACATAAAAATGTTGGGATTCAGATCCTGATCTGGGAGAAATGCAACAAAACAAGTTTCTATGAACTACTGAGTGTCTTGGGAAATCAATAGTAAATCCATCAGGTATTCTGTTTACTATCCATACCAGTTCTTACAGCACTACTTTCTGTCAGACCCTCACTTCCCCATGGTGTTTGAAACTTTGGAATTGATAACAGAGAACAGCCTGGATGATTTTGTCAACCAATATCTCCTTGCCTGCATTATTGTCATTAGTAACATTATTACCAGACCTGGTGATGTTGCCTGACCAGTTGATTTCTTGTTGGACTTCACCTAAAATTCCTGAGGATGAGCCTTCCTCTGACCAGCCTCATTTGCCTCTGAGCAAAGCTCAGAAGAACCAGAAACAAACACTTCTCAGTGACAGAAAGTTATTCATGTAGAATTTTGGACTAATTCAGAATCTCATCTCAGCTTTGAAGCAGCCTGAAAAGCACTTTTATAGAGAAAAAAAGCATGCAGTATCCTACTTACTAGAGGAAATACAGACGTTCTTTGCAATGGCATGAACCATACTGAGTGGAGCCTCTCATTAAGACAGAGTAAAACACACCTGAGAGCAAGTCCTGGTTTGGGTGAATCAATGACAAAAGCTCTCGACCATGTGTTAACACCAAAGTTGTTTTAAAATCCACTTTGTGCTTTTCAGGCAGATACTGAGGCCTCATCACTCACCACTCATCCCTTCTAAAGTTAATGAAAGGAAGAATTAGCACCACTGAGGACTTGCTTGTTGATTAAATTTGTCCATAAATATTTGCAGCAAATATGTGCTTAGAAATGCATTTAAATACGTTTTAAGGCAATTAATATTCTATGTACTCATTAGAAAAGGAGTAGTTTATTCTTTCTAATGCTGCTGACTCCTACCTGTCCAGCCACTGGAAAAATTAGCAGAACTGAAGCATGTTGTTGTAATTATTATAAGCATCTTATTATTTTTGCATTATATTCTGGTAATTTGTTTGTAATGAGGAAAGCAAACACAAGAGGAAGTTATTTGATATTTGCCTTTAAATCATTACAGGCTGACTCAATAATACTGTTTATCATCATGCATGCTTAAAATGGGTCATTTAGAAGAAATCTGATTTTTTTTTACCTTCTGACTGATATCTCTGTCTCAGGTGTTTTGAGAGCTGGTGGAATCTGTTATTTCCAGATCGATGTTACCTTCACGAAGTTTTTCATCGTGGAGGTTATTTCTGAAAGGCAACTTCTTTTTTTTTTTTGCTTATTTATTCAGTGCTGCTTTTGCAGTTTTGGTATCAAACTGTGCTTTGTTAAACATAATGAACAAGTTTTGGAAGTCTTCAAAGACCAAGAATATTCCACTTTTCCATTACCCCGAAGCTTAACCCTGCTGCGGTGTCATTAGTGACATGATGGGAGAGTTTGTGTTGACATTACCAGTCAAATATATTGAAATAGCAGTATGTGTTTCCTCACTGGAAAAAGGGCTGTTCCATGTATGTTTTAGTTCATGGAATCACAGAATGGTTTGGGTTGGAAGGGTTCTCAAAGATCATCTTGCTCCAACCCCCCTGCCATGAGCAGGGACACCTTCCTTGTTCTGTGGACATGTCTTAATTTTTAGTAATGCTGTGTTGAGGCTGACTCTTCAGTGTGGTAGAAGAAATATTAGAGAAATTCACTCCTGACGAGTTAAAATTACGTATAAACGAGGCTGATGTTGGAGTCCCACAAGCATCAACCCTGCTAACCCTTTTCTAGGTCAGGTACAAAGGGGAAGAAAGGGGAAGAAAATAATGGGCAAAATAAACTTATTTAGGGTAATAAAAGAGTTGCCCACCTGCAAGGCACTGGAGAGTGACCATAGAAAATAAAATGATTCTTAAATTCAGTAGTAGTGCCTATAAAAAAACATGGAGGGGAGAATCACCATCCTAATTTTGTATTAGCAAAAGTCACTCTCAAATAGCTGTCGCTACCTGAGCAAGTTCTTCTGAGAATTGCAGGAGCTTTTAGAAGTCAAAGAAGGAAACAAATTCTAAGAATTACTGGCACAGGGATAAGCGGAATAGAGCATCAGGGAGGGGTTTTTTTTCTTTTTTACTGTTGCTTTATAAATCTTTGGCATCACTGCATGCTAAATGCCATGTGCAGTTCTGCTTTCTCTTCTCCAAATGGATGAGCTGTAATTGGGAAAGTACGGGAAAGGCCAACGAGTACGACGAGAAGAAAGTAAGAGCTTCTGTAAGGGGATCAGTTAAGGTAAAAGCCTTCAAACTGAAGTGATTTCACTGAAGAGGAATTTAATAGGGTCCCACAAAATGATGAGTGCTGTGGAGAAAATGAACAGGGCACGGTGGTTCATTGTTGTGCAACACAAAAATCAAGGGACGTCCAGGTCATGTTCAGAAAGCACAAGGGCCAGGTGCATTTGCACTCAGCATCTACTGAAATTACAGAATTTGGTGCTAACTGGATGCTTTGGGCATGAACAACTCGACATGAGTTTGAAAAAGACCTGAACAAACTAGTGGAAAAATAATTGGATGAGTGCTATTGAATACCACTCCTAGCTTGGGAAGTTCCTCAGTCATGGATCACTGGGAGCTGGTTTCCCACAATATGGTGTCATGTTTTTAGAGTGAACAAAATTGCAGTAAATTATCCTACACTGAAAATCTTATTTGTGTTTTATAATTGACAGAAAATTTGCACAAAGTTATTTTCTGTATAAAATATATTTAACAAATAAGAGTTCTATTTGAATGAAAAGTATCGAAATACACAGTGGAATGTACAAAAGAGAATAACTGTAGGCTTTCTTCTCATCTCCATGTAACACCTGTTGCAGTAAGTAAAACATAGAATGGTTTGGGATGGAAGGGACCCCAAAGATCATTTGGGTCCAACCCACCCACCATGGACAGGGACACCTTCCACTAGACCAGGTCACCCCATCCAGCCAGGCCTTGAACACTTCCAAGGATGTGGCATCCACAGCTTCTCTGGGAAACCTGTGCCAGTGCCTCACCACCTTCACAGTGAAGAATTTCTTCCTCATATTTAATTTAAACCTACCTTCTTTCAGTTTGAAGCCATTACTCCTGCAATGTCCTTCAGAAAGGTAAAAAAATAGATACGTAGTGGTTTTAGAAGAAACACGTGCAGCAGTTGCAACCCCCCCCCCAAAAAAACCACTTCTGGTGTGGTTGTACGTTTCGTTGTTTGTTGTTGTGAATAAAATATTACAGTGTTCACCTAAGATGAAGGAGAAGGGGCTCTTGCATGTGGTTATTACTGTCACATTTAAACTCCCATTTGGTTTTTTTCCCTGCTGTCTCCCATGATGGTTTTCAGCAGGCAAGAATATGTGGCTGCAAGCTCAGTGCAGCCCAGGTAGTGGTGACAGCCATTAACAACCATCACCCTCTGTGGGGCCTGCAGTAGTCCTCAAATTGTGCCAGGGGAGGTTTAGATTAGATGTTAGGAAAGATTTTTTCACTGAAAGGGTTGTAAAGCGTTGAACAGACTGCTCAGAAAAGTGATGGGGGCTCCATCCTGGAAGTGTTCAGAGAACTTGTGGATGTGGCATTTGAGGACATGGTTTAACGGTGAACATGGTGGTGCTGGGTTGATGGTTGGACTTGATGATCTTAAAGGTTGTTTCCAACCTTAACACTTCTCTGTTTCTATAACATGCCTTGGCTTGGCTCCCTGTTGTCCCAAAGGGTTGCAGGTGATCTGCAGGGGCCCAGTTATCTGCAGTTTTTCTGTCTGTCCCAGCTGCTAAAACTTGTGCATATGAAGTTGTCGTATGTGAAAGACTCCTGCACCTGCGTGATCGCTGCATGTACCAGTCTGACTTCCCCACACCCTAACAGGAGGAGCATGTGGGGAAGCGTTTCTATCAAATTGTGTCCAGAACAATAACAGAATTGTGAACTCTGACTACTGGAAACTTGTTTTGTACCTAAATTGGGTTGCTGAGTGAAACATGGTAATTACAGTACTGGATGGTGTCATGGTTTATCCCAGCTTTCAGCTAAGTACCTGGGTTGAGATTAATACAGTTTAATAATTGAAATAAATATTGATAATGATGATGAAAAGGGGAGAGAGAGGGGAATAAAACTCAAGACAAATACGTGATGCTCAACACAGTTTCTCAGCACCCACTGACCGATGTCCAGCCTGTCCCTGAGCAGCCATCAGCAGCTCCTGCCCAACCGTCCCCAGGCTTCCAGTGTCTAAAGGGAGCCTACAAGAATGATGGATAGGGACTTAATACAAGAGCATGTAGTACACTGGACAAGGGGGAATGGATTCAAACTAAGAGGGAGTAGGTTTAGATTGGATATTAGAAGGAAGTTCTTTGCTGTGAGGGTGGTGGGATACTGGAACAGGTTATCCAGAGAAGTTGTGGATGCCCCATCCTTGGCAGTGTTCAAGGGCAGGCTGGATGGGGCTCTGAGCAACCTGGTCTAGTGAAACGTGTCCCTGTCCAAGGCAGGGGGATTGGAACTGGATGGTCTTTAAGGTTGCCTTCAACCCAAACCATTCTGTGATTCTGTGATATACTGAGCATGATGTTCTGTGGTATGGAACATCCCTCTGGCCAGTTGGAGTCAGCAGTCCTGGCCATGCTCCTTCCTATCTCCTTGTGCACCTTCTCACTGGCAGAGTATGGGAAACTGAAGTGTCCTTGATTTAGAGTAAGCAACAACTAAAACATTGGTGTGTTACTGTTTTTCTCCTCCTAAATCCAAAACACAGCCACATACTGCAAAGAAAATTAACTCTGTACCAGCCAAAACCAGGACAGATAGACATTTTAAACTCATAGTTTGCATTCCCTTGTTAAGATTTCTTTTCATATTGTTGCTACATTGGCCTGGTCTTTCATCTCTCAAAACTACTAGGACTAGAGCATTGTGGTGGTGTTGGTAGTTCTGTAGATCCCTGCAAGGCTGTGTGAAGCACGCTGTCCCATTGCCCATTTCCTGACACAGCATTACCCCTTCCCTGCGCAAAAGTAACTGTTGCATCTGCTGGTTAAAAGCTTCTTACTCCCTCTTGCAGAACATCTCAGTGAGAAACAGTCTGAGACCCCTGGAACATCCCTGCTGCGTTTGGTGATGCAGGTGTTTTCCAGCCTGCAATACTTTCTGTTCTTGTGAACGTTTTGGAAGCTCATGGCATTTGGTGCACTGTCTGCCAGATCAGCAGTAGGTCTGACAGTAAAGCCCCAGCCAGTGAAGTGGTTTAACAGTCAACTTGCTGCATCTAAACAGCAATAGAATATTAATTTTATGTTTATGACATCTCTTTGTTTTTTCTTTTTCAGTGTCACTATATACTGACAATTATAATACTTTAAAGAACTTTTTTGTGGTAGAACTCTTACAGTGTTTTCAGGTTTTGACTTGACAGGTAGTTTCTGACTATTTAAAAGAAAACCTTTTGGATATGCTGGTGTCTTTTCATTACCTGATTGTCATGGCTGAGCCCACATATTTATCTCCTTATTTTGCTGCAGATTTACCCAAGTAGCTTGCAAAATAGGGTCTTGTGATTACTAGAAAACAGAAAAGGGTTGTTTATAACAAAAGAACATTTTTAGATATTTAGTCAGTGTTGCATCATCACATTTCCAAAGGAATACTGTAAATTTTATCAATCCCAGTGACTTCCCTGCATATCTGTCCCCTGTAAATGGGGGGAATTTCATTTTTTTCCCCTACTATTTCATATCTCCATCCTTGGAGATTCTCAGAAACTATTTGGTCATACTCCTGGGTCTGGTGGCCTTGCTTGAGCAGGGCCTTGGACAAGGTGACCTCTGGGCTGCCTTCCAACCTCAACCATGCTGTGATTCTGTGAGTATTACCCAAGCTGTAAAGCATGTGAAAGTCTCAATCCTTTTGATGACTCATGTGAATAGGAACTTTACTCCTTGTAGTACTGGGAGATTTCTTTTAAACTTAATAGGAAAAGAAGGCTTTCCTGTCCTCATTAGCCAGGTGGGGAATAACTATGGATGTCATTGTCTCCAAATAAGACAGATTTTTTAAATGTAATTTTTCGTAGTATTTTCCTAATGTTTTAGAATAGTGACATTAAAAAAAGAACTTAGAGACATTTTGGAATTGTGGAATTAGCTTTTTTAAATCTCAGTCCTCCCTTAACTCATTATGCATGGGCAAGACCTCCATTGTGCCAGAAACAATCATGAGGATGCAGAATAAAGCCTTACATATGAATCTGCAAATGAGCTTCATATTTAATTATCATTCATGGTTCCTTCATTCCCAGTAGCTTCAAAGTAGGATGCCGTAACCAAATCTGATGAGTGTTCATTACATTACATGTACTGTGCCACCTGCTTCCAAGAACATCTCTGAGGCGTGTCTGGGATGTCCCTTTGCTGTGCCAGTGCTGGACTCCCATATCCTAAGAGTTTGACTCATGAAATGCATTAATGCTGCCCTTCCTCAGTGTTCTGTAGGAGAACTTCCACAAAGTTGAAGTATGACGTGCACAACTAACACACGCACTGTTTCTTTCCATCATGCTCCTTAGTGAGCACCAAGTTTTCAGTCTTCCTACAGCATATTGAGGCACAGTTTGGTTTATTGCAGAGACAACAGTTAAGATGTTGTTTGTCTCGTTTAGTATAATTTGGGTCCCTCCTTCTCTAGAGAAGCAAACAGCAGGGGTAAAAGCTCCATAAGGATGTAAGCTCAGATAGTTGTCATGTGTAGTGCAACAATCTGTGTCTTCTCACACAGTCCAGGGTTCTTGAGGGAGTCCCGTGAGCTTCGCCTTCCCAGTGTAGTGGGTGCCCGTCAATGGTAATGAGATGAAAGCTGGCAAATGGCTTTTACTTGCCTGAAAGTTTCTGCAGGCACACAATAAAGCAGAGTCCCTTTTTGCGAAGTTTAACTGGGTTAAAGAAAGTCGCCAAGATGGATCAGAGCAAGGCCACAGTTTCCAGTGGTCTTCCTGGAGCTCCTCAGGCGTGGTTGTCCCGGGCTGTGTTGTGGGTTTTGTTTCTAGTGCTTTGGCGTCTGTCTGTCCTCCAAGTGTTTGTGTCTTGCTCTCTGCATTGAGGTTGTATTTAGAAATTTGGGGGTTACTGGCACAAAATTCTCCTTCAGATCCAACATACTTGGAAACGCACTGCAGACTGTTATGAATGGCTCTGCTGGATGCTGCCGGTTTCAGGAATCCTCATCCAGGAATGATTGCAGGGATGTTTGTTCAGATGTGCCAAAAACTAAGGGGTGTGGGGCTTGGGTTTATTTTGTTTTGTTTTCTGTACGGAGCCATTTACTATTTCAAGGGGTGTATTCCAAACAGGATATTTATTTAGTGTCAAATGATCATTCAGCATTCTTTTTTTCCAGGGTAGGTTGGTGTAAGGGGTTTGACATGAGCCATTAGGCTTTCAAACAGGTAGTCATTTTTGGGTGTTTCAGGTATCCAAAACCATTTCAGAAGTATGTTACTGAGTAGCTTATCTGAAATCAATGAAGCAATTTCAGTTTACACCAGCTCCAGTAAATATCTGGCACACCCAATCACGACCAGGAATTTAGTTTTCTTTTTTTCTTAATTTTGTGTTTCTCTTCACTATGGTTCAAAGACCTTCACTGAGAGTTTTAAATGTTGTATGTTGTCTTCCTAAATGTGTTCACTCTAGGTTAAAGAGGAATTTTACTTCATTCTCTGTACATCAAACAAGACAGATTTACCCTTCTCCATGTGCTGTAGTGGGCATATGATTTCAATACTGCAGACCAAGCTGTGCAGCTTTATGTTCTGAGAATTTTTCTCTCTTTTATTGTTTTTATGTATAAGATTAAAGCTTGTAGGAGGTTTCTGTGGATGCCCACCCATGTCACAGATTCTCCTAACCATCCATTTCTCCGCTTGAGTCATTTATCCCTTGCAATATTTGATTATATTTTGACATGTTGTGTATTAATTTGTTTAAAAGTCTGACTGTATCTTCTGCTTAAGTCTTCTAAATTATCTGCTGCTTTACTCTCACTGGACTTGGTTGCAAGAGCTGTATGCTTTGGCCTCCTAGCTTAAACCCATATTCACTGGAGGTTTTAGGGGTGTGTGACTCAGGTGCAGGTCCTTCCTCTGGTGCTGCCGTGGGACAGATGTAGCAGCCATGGACACAGGCAGGACGAGGCACTTGTGTCTTAAGCTGGATATGCCAAAGCTCATCTGCCAGAGTCCTATAATTTTTATGTTATTTAGGTTTCAAAATAAAGTGTGCAGAAGTGCAGAAACACCAAGTGTTGTTGCTCTGCAGCCCTGACCCTTGTTCCTGTGCATTCTGGTGCACTTGGAGCAGCACGTTACCATGTCCTTCTGACAAATCTCTGACTCACTTTGTGCAAAAGAGGAAGTGAATGGGAAGAGGATTTAAATTTGCACAGACGTGGCAAATTGGTGTTACATGTTTCAGAGCAGAAGCAAACTTTCTAGGCAAATAGTAGCACTGTTGGCCTTACATGTCTGTATAAAGTTTCTGTCTGACAACTAAGCTAAATTAAAGGGATTTTGAAAAAATTGGTTATATTCCTTAAGTTCAGAAGGAAGTTTAGGCTGGCATAAACCATGTCCTTCCTTCCTTTGCCTCCTCAGTGCTGTGCCAGCACAGTTAGTGTAACCAGGAATGAACTTGTGCAGGGATTTGATCAAAGTTAAAGCTAATGTGGGAGAAAAAAAGGTTTGTTGTATCCCAGATTAGCGTGCTCACTGTGATGTTTGTTCAGGGCTGACACAGCAGGTGCACGAGAGGATATGTGGGGAGAATGGGAATGTCTAAAACCCCAACCTCATATGAAAAGGTTGTCACTGAAGAACGCTCCCCCTGCCCCATTCCTCGTTGCTTATTGAACAGCTTTAGTTCACAGTGAAACTCAGTGTTATGGAAATAATGTTATAAGCATTCAATTTCATGTTTTAGCTACAGGTGGTAATTTCCTACTCTTTTAATTTTGTTGTGTCTCAGAAGGTAGTTACATGGATTAATCTATCCACAAATAAAATGGATGTCTGCTGCATGAGGGAAAGCTTACAGGTGGGGGGTTTTTTAGCCTAAATAAGTAGATAACATACTAAATAATTTTTTTTTCTTATTTGTTAAACAGAAGTCAAAGAGCAGTCTGCAGAAGAGGATGCCCAAACGGAAGTGGACAGCACCAAGCAGCTAACACCAGTCCTTCAGCACTCAGTGTCCGAGGAGTCTGCCAGCTCCACTGCCTCCGTGGGTGTGGAAGCAAAAACCAGGTGAGGGAGTGAGGAGGAGGAGGAGGATGCTGAGTCAGGGGCAGGGCTGGGAGTCAGGGAATGGGGTGCAGAGAGCTCGGGGCACAGGGCTGGGATACGCTGATGGTGCTTTGAAGTGCTGGCAGCAAGCAGCAGCAGCCTGTGCTTGGGACTGAGGGGTTACTTGGTGTGTGGGGAGATCAAGGTGAAAAGCACGTTCCATGAGTGCTGTCCTCACGCTGCACTGGGAAACCCTTGAATTACAGCACATTAGCTGGTTAAATTAAAAGAGGCCTAAGTGATAGACGATAAAATATGATTACTGCAGCTTTCCTCCTGCGTAGGGAATGGCGTGCTAGCAAATATATATGAAGTTATTTTTGATGTTTCAGCTTGCATGACTATATTTTCAGGAACAAAGTAAACCAAATCTCTTGTCATATCTACTGTGTTCTTCCTTATTTCAGAATTTGTAATAGAGAAAATAACGTTTGTACTTTTTAACTTTTTGTTAATATGAATTACCCCAAAGCCAGTGAAAATATTAATTATGTTTTATGAGGGAAACCAGAACACACTGTCTGTGATCACTGTTGAAACGGTGCCACAGAGTTCCAGCAGAGCTTCTCTGCTGAAGCTCTGATGACAGCTCCTAGCCCAGTAGCAGGTCTCTGCTGCTGCAGAGAGTGCTGTTACCAGCTACCAGACAGTTACAGGTGTAATTATGTTTTGACAGACTTGCAGGGAATTGTCGTCATCGCTGTACTTCCTCCTAATCCAACACAGAGCGTATTTTCCATGCACAAAAAATTACTTAATCCACTTGATGCATATATAATTTTTATGTTTTACGTGCTCACAAACTTCTTAAGGTTCCAAGAGCTACTTCCCTTCTTACAGAGAATTTCAGTTAAATAGCTCTTGTTTGTACACCTGAATGACATACACAAAAATTTCTGTTTCTTAATGGAATTTTCCAAAGTTGATATTAAATTGCAGTAAATATGTAGAGCAACTTGAACTGAAGAGCTGTTTTGCTTCACTATTTGACCCTGTTTTGGATCATTTGCAAAAAATTTACTGCTGTTTCATCTGGTCTCTGTTCTTCTCAAGGTTACTTTTTTGCTTTTTATCATGAATATTTGATTACATCTCTTTCCATAGCCTGGTTTCTTAAAAGCTGGACAACAGTCTTCTGAAAAGACTTCTGCCTGCTTCTGAACCAGCCCTTATTTGCCCTCAACTTACTCTTCCTTGTTGACTTTGATTAGTCAAGATGGAATGGCTGTTACAGGCTCATTGCTTTGGCTGATCAAAGCATTAAAATTCTGGGTACTATTAATTTTTAATTAAATAATAGTGATAATACTCTGTCTCTGAGACTTTGGAAAGAGATGTACCAAGGAGATGTGAAACAGTTAATTGAGAGAGTCAGTTAATTGAGAGAGTCAGAGGTTTCTCTGACTCNCAACTTACTCTTCCTTGTTGACTTTGATTAGTCAAGATGGAATGGCTATTATAGGCTCATTGCTTTGGCTGATCAAAGCATTAAAATTCTGGGTACTATTAATTTTTAATTAAAATAATAGTGATAATACTCTGTCTCTGAGACTTTGGAAAGAGATGTACCAAGGAGATGTGAAACAGTTAATTGAGAGTCAGAGGTTTCTCTGACTCCAGGTAATTTTGATTCCAAACGTAGATGCAGAAGTGGGCTAAGTTGCAGAAGTCATTGATGTTCTCATAACAGTGGGGGAGGAAAACAGATGTCAAAGTTTCTTTGGGAGTGAGTCTTGAAAAAAGCCTCTTGTGTCATTGTCTGTGGAGTGCTGCCACTGCCACTGTGTCATGCAGGGGTAGGAAGCCTAGATTCTGGGGGCTCGACTCTGTTTTCTTAGGAGAGAAAATACAGCATGTGAAATAACACACCCTGACAACGTTCGGTTGTGTAGTGGTGGGAGGAAACGCTTCGAGATTTAGGATAAAGTGTGACTCCGCAGAGACTAAACCTGTAACTTGGGGAAGTAGATGTTTGAAGCTGATTTCCATGTAATTCATACTCATCAGCTTCGTCTCTTTTTCTGTAAGCTTTTCTGTTTCTGTTTTATAATATAAGTAACCTTTATTTTCCAGTAAAATGGAATGTTTATATATTTAAAAATAACTTTAGATATGTGAGACTTAGGAGAACTATGACAGTATGTTATAACAGACAGTGCAGAAATTGCCTGGAAGACAGAAAAGAATCCAAACCTCCACCAGAAGTAGATGTAGGTGTAGGTGGAGCTACTTTTGCATCACTTTTTCAGAGTTGAGTATAAGACAATTCTGGGTTTCTGTCTTCGGAAATCAAGATAAGGGAGCTGGAGAAGCCCAGGACATAAAATGAAGTCTTTCCTATGAAATAAATTATTTGCTACTGAAAAACAGTCATTTTGACATAGGATATGTCAGAACTAGGATGGGGATTTTACTAGCTGAGAGATTAGCCAAAGTTTGGCTTATGTATTTTCCTCTGGATCCTTCCTGAGATTGAGGCTAAATAAGAACATTCAAGAGAAAGGCAAAGAGAGATGGCCAGTATTGGAACCTTTCTGAGGTGGGATATGGGAGTCCAAGAGAACCATTGACTGCAAACGGGTTTGGGGCAGGGAATTGAGCAACAGAAAGCAATACGTTTAAAGCCCTTTAAAATAAACAGAATCTGAGCCATATCAGGGTAGGGAGGCTGAAAGGAGTGAGGAATGCGCTGGAAGGAAGGAGTGAATTATTGACCACATGTGGGGAGGGGCAATAACATCAAGCAAAGATGAACTCTCAAGCCTGGCAGTGGCAGAAGTAACGCTGCCAGCTCCTGTATATCATGAGCGTCACGGGCTTTGGAGCCTTTTCCTTCGGTTGTTCCCTTTTTCTTTTTATAAGCCTTGTGAGAAGCTTCTGTCAGCCCGGGACTTATGGCTGAGTGGAATCCAGCTTCTTCGAAAGGAATCTGCTCCCTTGGTTTGTGCTGCCTGCAGGGAGCAGGGGAAGTGCAGCCCAAGAGGCAGGAAAGCAGCCAGGAGCCGGCTGTGACTTACAGCAGAGCCCACTTCCACCTTCCTCCTCTGCTCCCCACATTGTCAACCCCAAGCATTTAAAAGCTAACAAGAGTGGCCTAGAAACACAATTTCATAGAAGAACAAAACACCTTTTCATTCATTTTGCTTTCTGTCTGTGCTCAGAGGCTGTAAATTGTATTAATTGCACATTTTCAGGCCTTTTGCCGTAATCACGAAGGCGGAACATTCTTAAAATAAATAAGTAGAAGCTGAGATTTTCACACAGCTTTTATGATTTTGGTACTTTGGCTTGCTAAGTATCTGCTCTTGTGAGCCTCTTGCTAAAACTACGAAAAAAAAAAACCCCAAACCCTGGCAAAACACCGTCCTGCTTTCCTGCTTCACTTGTAATTGGACAAAGCACTTAATTTTCATTCCAGACCAATTGCACTATTCCCCCTTGCTTTGTTGCTGCTGCTAAGATCAAATCTGGAGTCTGGAGATGGAGGGCTTGGGTGCTTTATTCCATCAAAAAGAAGTGGTTGGTGAACATCTGTAGATTGCTTGAACAAAGAAAATGGTGAAAAAGTAGAAAAGTAGCCGTAAACTTCTTTTTCTTTGTTCCTTTTTTTTTTTTAATCTTAGCGTGCATTACAAAACTTGCAACACTCAGAACACCACTTGGTGGAAAAAGAAATTGTGGAGTGGCAGAGAGAGTAGATAATCTGGACAGAATAACACTGCAGTGATGGAAGGAGAAGCTAGCTCTTTGAGCAGGAGGAGTTAGATAAAGGATTTAATATTAAAATATGTTTAAAAAATTATTGGAGTTGTTAAGTGCATATTTTAGGAGATACTTAAAATAATTAAGATTCATTTTGAAACTGATTATTTCTTTTCATGCTCATGTATTACAATACAATTTGTAGTTTTACATGGATATTTTTCTCCAGGGATTGTTTCTGCAGAGAATGGACCTTATGCATGACACAGGGCATTTGAAATCATTGCAGAGTTTTGCCTTTACATGTTCAGATCTAGATCCGTATAAGCTTTTACTGTATCTTCCTCTGAAGAGGATGCATTTACTTCTGCATCTGAAAAGTGGACATAGCGTTCCTTTGTGTTACAAAAATAAATCATTTAATAATAGTGAAGTAATATTTCAGCATTATATCAATGACCAGTCTAACCCTGAGTGACATTACTGATTTGGCTTGCAGGGCACAGTTAAAGACTAATACCACACACTGAAAAATGAGAAAAAAGTTAAATATTTACTGGTTGTGCATCCTGTCTGTTTGTGCATCAACTAGGGAAATGGTCTCCAGAAGAATTTTGTGACAGATCGTTGTTAAAGCAGCTCCACCATAGAGCAGGAAGGGACCTTTGGAAGTCATCTCGTTCCCCTCCTTTTCCAAGGCAGCTATCTACAGCTGTCATTCCTGACACAAGCTTACATAAACTGCTCTTAAATCTTCCAGTAATAAGAACTCCATATCTTCCCTAAACAGTCCCTTCCAGTCTCTTCTTTGCCTTTACTGTTGGAAACACTTTCCTCGCGTCTAACCCGCACTCTCATCATTCTGGGTTTATTCCATTACTACTCGTACCATCTGCCAAGTATAATGGAGGACAGATTTGTGCCAAAGGGTCTTGGTTTATTTCTCCAGCATGCTTTACCTCGTAACAGAAATCCCAAATTTGTTGCTACTTTCTTTGTAGATGGTGTTTTCTTGAGCTCCAGCTCTTCTCGCTGGTTTGAGTTCCTTCCAGATGGTCCGTGTCTCTCTCAGAGCACAGAAGGCGTGTCGCACAAATGGGGCCAAAGAAGGGTTTCACAGGCAGCTGAAATCCTGCCTTTTCCTTAGGCTGAACAATTGCCATTGTGACCATAATGTATTTAATGCTCTCACGTACAACTTGTGCCTTGTGGAATTTGACGCTGTAATTAATGACATCCATGACTGGGCCTTTAGGCTGCACAGACCTTTGCTCTGTGATTTACTGTGTTTCATAGGAAGGTCCAACCACACAAACCGTCCTTAGAAATGTGTCTTGCCCGGTGTGAGCAGGTGCTTGCAGCTGCTCCAGGTTTCTGGAGTCCCACTCTCAGCCAGCCTCTCACAGATGTTCTGAGGCCGTTTTTCTGTCTCTCTCCCATCCTACTAAGGCTGCTTGTCTCCACCTGGCTCTTCCTGCTGCTTACACGCAGCTGTCCTGCACTGGTGGGCAGCCAGCTGAGCACTGGCAGGTCAGATCTGATGCCTGGACAGATTTTTTTTCCTCGGGGAGGAACACCCCATGAGCAGGATGTCGTGGCTGGCAGTCTGTCAGGCTGTGCCGAAGGACTGACAGCAGTACTTGTTACAACATGGGATGCCTGCTTTGTCGCAGGATTGCAGAGATCCATGATAGTAACAGGCAGTGGTAGGAGTCTGGGATCTTAAGTTCTGTTCCAGTGTAGAGTGAATACAGATTTTTAGTTTCTTCAAATAACATGTCTTCTGGACTTTTTTTTGCCTCCAGCTTTCTTTGTCAGCTGCTTTTCTTTTTTCATGTTGTTGACTTCTCTTCATATTCCCATTCTTTTTCCTTTTCTAATCCTGATCTCTGCTCATCAGTTCTAATCATTATTTCAGTGTCCACTTCGTTGTGGTTTATTCTGTGTCTCTGCCTGATCTGCAGTTTCCTTCCTTCCATCTCCAGTAACTCCCAGACAGGTGTTTGTGACATGGTATTTCTTCTCACACCTTTAACCATTTTCTTACTCATTTTCCTTGTTAGCTGTGACTCTATTCTCTTCTTGCTTCCTTTGGCTTTCTGTGTGATCTGTATTATTTCCCACAGTCAGTAGTCCTGTTTCTCCATCACCCTCCATTTCCCTCACACAGCAAACTCTGTCGTGCCCTGCCCATTCATTCATCACTCCTTCCTCCCTTCCATATCTCAGCTGACTGAAAGTACAGGCAATTTAAATGGCAAAATCTGCACTCACAGCAACCCAAAGCTGTAGTTGCAGATATGATCCCTGTGAGTGCCTCTGACCTTTGCCAGAAGGATGTTCATTCACAGGGTATGGATGGTGCATCTGGAGTCTGCTTTCACACTGGGACTGAGAGAGACTGGAGTGTGATTAGTGAAGAGAGAATTTCTGAGCTCATAGCTTCGATGTGCTAAAGCTCTGCTTGAACACATGTGATCTCCTTGGTGAGGTTGGAAACGTCGAGAGAAATGAGTTTGGACTAATTTCTGTAGGGTTACAGAAAGTGTATCTCTTAACTTCAAAAATGAATGTAGTAAAACTTAAAAAAGTTTTGCAGAACAACAGAAGGATTGATCAAAGATCTGAAGTAGCTCCCAGTTAAGCAACTGAGAGCCATTCAGTCTGTAAAAGATGTTGCAGAAGGAAGATAAAAAGCTTCAAAATCATAGGTGACTGTATCCTGACTGTTCAGTTTCTTTTAATGCGAGAAACTGAGGATCATCAAATGGAACTTTTCAGGGTTAGATGCAGAATAAAAGGAGGTGATTCTTTGCACAGGAAATAGTTGTCTAGAGTGACACTGAAATCCTTGCAAAAGGATGTGGTTTGCTGGAAATTAATGTGAGGTTAAGAACAGACTGGGCAAGTTCATGAAAGAGAAACTGAGAAGGAGTATATAGGAATCACAGCTGACATAGGGAGGCCCTGAACTGAAAGTACTGGGAGTCATGGATGGTATCGTGTCTGCCCTGCTCTTTCATATCCCCTGTGCATCTGCTTACCCTGCTTTGATGAAGCTTTCTTGAAAACCTGCTGTTTAAAGCCAACTTGGTGTATGGTAAATTTTAGTAATTTTCAGATAGTAAGACCCTATGTAGTGTTTGTGTGGAGCTGCCTCCAAGAGGTGCTGGCACCTCTGTGAGGTTTATGTGGGTTTGGTGTGATTGTGGCCACCCCCTCCCTGGAAGGTTGGATGGGTTTTGAGCAACCTGGTCTAGTGGAAGGTGTCCCTGCCCATGGCAGGGGGATTGGAACAAGATGATCTTTGAGGTCCCTTCCAACCCAAACCATTCTATGATTTCATGGTTGATTTCCCGAGAGAGGGAATTTTGCTTGAACAGACAGCACTTTCTGAGTACAAGTGCACACCAAAGTAGGAGGCCACAAAACTTTTTATTCTTGAAGTTTTATCAGTCAGAGGTTAATTCACTTCTAAAAATTGCATAAAGTATCACCTTTCGACTACACTCACAGTTGCATTCTGTATGGGATTGTTATTTGGGAGTACTCGTCAGTTCAGATGGACATTAAAGAATGATCTATATGGCCTTGGAGTAGGACCTCTAAATTCTCTTCATTCAGCATTGGCATTCTGGTAACCCCTCCTGCATTTAGGGTATGTGAAACCCTAACTGAGCTTTAAACATTTGTTTAAATTAAAGCTGACACATACTGATGGTGAATAAGAGCATATTTTCTAAATTTCAAAATGTCAGTTAAAAGTGTTGTTTTGGTGGTGTTTGGAGGGTAATGTTTTCTTTCTTTCAGATGAGAGGAGTATCATTAAGTTGATTACATGGCTTTAGAACTCCAACTGTGCTGGTTTGAAGAAATTGGAAAGCAATTATTGCCTAATGCAGTTTAATTGCTTTGTGCAAACTTTGAAAATTCTTCACCTGGAGTTCATATGAACTCCCTCCTGCCTCCTTGTTTTTCAAGGAATTTTGCTGCATAAGTTAAATATTCATTTCAAATCCAGGTCTAATAATGTAATAGTGTCAAACGACTTCACAATTTCAAGTTGTTCTGTGATTCAGTTTCCTATTGGAAGGAGAACAATTAGTGTGTCAAATGTTTAAATGCAGCTTGCAGCTGAGAACTCCTCCTTCTTTTTCTTGATAGTATCTCTGTGTTGCCATTTGCATCCTTCTCTATCCTTAGTATCCTTCATTCAGATGGCTGATTTATTAGGTTGTTAACCCTGTGTCAATGTGAAGGTTTTATGCATCACCTAATGAGGTTTCTTCAGTCAGTTTTCCTATCAAGCTTCTTCATTACGGTGGTCCAGGTATTTGTAGCATGTTTAGATGAAGCTTTTCAGCTTCACCTGAATCCCAGAGTTTTAAAATAACTTCACCTCTGTGAATATCTCACATGTATTAGAGCTCCCACTGATGCTGACCTCTGGTGTTGTTTCAAGCCAGAAATCTTTTTTTTTTTCCACTTAAAAGGCAGCTCATGAGTTTTGATTTGAATTTATATAAATGATACAATGGTGGATCTTCACTGAGGAGAAAAACAATTTACCCTTTAAATAACACAACATAAAAGCAAAAGCAAAGTATTTTTTGCGTTAGCACAACTTGGCAGAGCTAAATAAATAGTAGGTCCCCTGTAGCATTTAATTTAGCCTTTTAGCATATGTTAAAACTACTAACAGGGTTAGGTGGGAGAGGAATTCTCAAGGCCAATTCTCATCAGTCTGCTTCGGTAATCAGTACAAACGATGCTCTGAAGTTCTGTTTTGCTCCCATACATTCAACTTCATTGTGCTGAGCTTAATTTTCATTGTGAAAAATAGATGTTTTAAACATTTTAAATTTCTGTAATAACTAGTGTATGTGAAAAAGACATCCTGAAGGCATTTCCAGATATTGAGGAAAATTATTGCTTAATTCCTTCAAAAACAAAAGCAAACAAGCTCATAGCACAAATTATATGATACCCTCTTCACCTTCTATTTCAACCCAAAACATGAATGGAACAGATCTTTATGCTTTCCAAGTTGGGTTTTTTTAGCTTTAGTGCAGTTGTCATCGTGGCAAATGGCAGTAGTGATCGTTTGCAACTTCGTATTTAATGTAGAGGCAATGGCTGTAGCTGGTGGATCTTACTGGAATTGCCATGCCTTGGGTTTTCTCAGATATAGTCCATCAGTTTTTCCTGTTTAAACAGCAAGAGTGACTAGTTTTTATTCGATTAGTTGAAAAGGTGAATGCACAGCAAAAATTCGTCGATAATCCCAGTGCCACAGTAGGCTGGGAGGGATTTCAGAAAAGTTAAGAGGTGAGCATCTCTTGAGCTGAATCCTTGAGTTTGTATTTCTGCTGCTAACAGCTTCCCTTCATGTCCATGGAATGCTTGGATTCCCCTGGTCATGCTCTCCTGAGGGAAGGGGACCTTTAACACCTCTCAGCACAACAGGCGGCTGCAGGATTTCCTTTAGTCTGCCACCTTCACTATTTAGTACTGAAAGGGTTGGATAACTCCAGGTGTCTTACTGGTAATGATGTTCAGCATAGCCTACTTGCTGTCTTCCTGGCATTCAGCTGTGTGGAAACACTGGAGACATGGAAGTTATTCCTATGAAAATGAGGAAGGAAAATTTATTTCCCCAGGTGTATACATGGAGTTGCAGGTCCATGGCAGTGCCCCATATCATTGCAGACTGTCGTGCCTCCTACCCATGTGTAAAAATATGCAGGAGGGTGGGAGTGGGACCCTCATCTAATCCTGTTGAGGGTCACACAAACTCACATGGACCAATCTGAAGGTTTCCAGCAGCTGCACAGCACTCAGAGTGTGCATCTGAGAGATAGGGGACACAGCATAAACAAAATATGTTTGCTTAGCCAGTCAGCACATCTGCTTGTTATCAAGGAGCCTTGGCTGACAGAGGATACCCCAGTGCCATTTCCCAGCTCAGAAGGATCCAGGAGGGGCTTCTGCTCACTCGTGGAAGTCATATAGGGGGACTTGATTTGTTTCAAGTGTTGGTAATCCTGATGCTCAGCCTCAATTCTGTTAAAAAAAAAAAAAGTTTGGGGGGACCCTCAGTTTTACCTTAATTCTCTGACTGCATATTTGCAAGCAAACTAGATGATGTTTCTCCTCCTCTGGTTGTAATTTAATATTGTGCAACTAGCTGCCCAATACTGCGTGTGTTGAAACGAATCCTTTCAACTGGAAAGTTTACAGACTGATGACTGTATGTCATTGGTCAAGTAGAGGAAATAGTGACTGTTCTCCCTTCCTCCAGGATTGACTGGCTCCAGGGCATTTTGTTTTCCTTTCTCAGGATGTGGGCAGGGGAGGATTGTAGCACTCTAGATTCTTGTCAGGGGCTTGAGTAAATTCTGTGTGAGGAAGAGGCACTGGCCAAGAGACAACTTGATGAACTAAGAACTTGTAGAAGAAAATGGCTGCAAAAGGAAGAGTACTGAGATTGACGTGGTTCTCGTTAGAAAGGGCATCCTTCAAACAATATCCAAGTCTGGATCTCCTCACATGGCTCGATAGGAACAGGCATTAGCTTCAGACATTATTAGCCTTTTTGCCTCTTACTGCATCCTCATAACCCAGTATGTCTGATCCGTTCCGAACATAATTTTTCCTCAGTGTTAATGTATTAAAATTTGTGTCCATCTGTGAAATCCTTTGGGATGAGGTGAGGTGTATAAGCACATCCTGGTAATAAACCACCTCTGGAACTTTAAACCTGTATAAAAAAGTAGCATTTGTTGTGGGAAAATTTAGAAATTAAGTTGAAGTTACAAATAATGATGAACTTACATTTTGGGTTGGAGCACCTACGATGGATCTTAAATGGAGTATTGGTGAGCTGCTTCTTTCTTTTTTTCTTAGTAGCTTATAAAAAGATTTGTGACACATCGTCTCTTGCTTTTTATCCCATTTTGAATTATCCTGTTCTTAAAATATGCTAATTATGATAACAGATCTAGGGTTTGATCTTAAGAGTTGCCAGTATCTCAATTTCGCTATCTTCAGTACGAGAGCTCTTCTTGCATCACAGATTTAGATCCTCTAATTGCATATTGACATATGGAAAGTAGATTTGTAAGTACTTTCTGCAATCCTCAGATGATAGGAAAAAATCTCTACCTTCTGCCCATACAGACATAACTTAAAATATTTACTGAGCACTTAAACTTAAAAGGCTAACGTGGTGGAACTGGCCACTTTGTACTGCATGGCAAGCCAGCCACGTGGCATGTTGGGAGGCAGAGGAACGTGGCTTTCCTGCAGAGGGTCTCTCTAGCATCCAGATGCTGGGAGGGAGTTCACTACCGCTGGCTGTTTACAAGTATCTGGGTGTGTGATATACTTGAACTCTCCCTGGAAAGTGTGAAACCTTTTCTCCCCCCTTTTACGATCCCTCCCCTCTGCCTCAGCCCCACGGTCTCTCGGCAGTGACGAGGGAATGTTCTGCTGCTCCTGTCTTCAGCTCCTGTATCCGTGTGTTCACAAGTCCTTAGCGAAGGGTTCCCCCAGCACCCTCCCCGTGGTGAGCACTCGAGCACTTGCTTCAGCTGCAGTCCCCAGCTTTGCTGGAGCAGGAGCAGTAGCACAAACCGTATGATTCTTGACAGCTTCACAGCTGCCCGCACCACACTGCAGAGTAGCTGTGAAAGTTGCTGCTCCTGTTGTTTCACTCCACTCTGCTGCAGAAAAGCTACTGCTGGAAGTTGTGCTGCCGGAGCTGCCTTACAGGCTCCAGATATATCAGCTTTACTCCTGTATGCCTTTTCAAATAATACCACTTGAAAAGTTGGTATGTTTTTTTTTCTTAGTTACTGTTTCATATTTCCCTTCTATAAACCTTAACATTATTGCATACTTGCTACGACTCCTCTTTAATGAGCTTTGTTTATTTGTAGTTATCCTGAAGTCTTTTAATGAGCAGTGATAGTCTGTCCTAACAGGATGTACGAATAATTATTTATTCCACTGTGGACAATCTTGTGTTTGTAACTAGTGTAATTTATATACCATAGTGCTGCCTGTTTAAATCTCTTAAGTCTCCTCACAAGTCTCTTTAGTCTCAACCAGCATAAATAGCTTTGCTTTCCCTGCTTAGGAACTCTGCCTGTGAGGCCAGATCAGGTTTCACTAGCAGTCTAGTAGTTATAGTCACTGACAGACAAATAAGAGTGTATTTGTTGCTCTACCTCTCTGAAAGCCAGCTATAAAATAGACATATGTACTGGTTAGCTGTAACTATTCATTTTTCAGTGTTCTTACGCTGTCTTTATCCCTATTTTCTTTGCCTTTTTTTTTTTTTTTATCTTCGGGTATCTCTTTCTAAAGATTTCTGGAACGTGTCAGACATTTGCCATCAGCTCCGGGGGTTGTGCTGGCTCACGCTGGTCGTGTGCTCAGGCAGATCAGGGAGGGATGTGCGACCGAGGCCGCGGGGTGAGGACAAATGTTCCCTCACAGCACTGTGGGAGGGTATGATTTGGGTACCATGAACGGGACGTGTTTTACCTGCCCACCAACCTGCACGTCCCCAAAGGTCTATCTGCATCAGGGAAAGTGCAGTCTTACCTGTAGACTATTGCTGAAAGTATCTGGCTTCATTCTGGGCTTTATTTTGGGCTTGTGATATGCTGCTTCCTTCCTTAGCATCTGACTGTAATAGAAGAGCAGTTCAAAGGCATTTACATACCCACTTGTATGTTCTTTATTTTCTTTCTTCTTTTTGTTTTTTTCCTAGTGTTGCCTATGGGGAGAGCAAAAAGATCCATCTCAGATTATGTTAAACTGAATCTCAGGGGCTTTTGCTGGATTCTCAGGGGTTTCTGTTCTGATCTTTTTCTTTTCCACTTTCGCCTTTTTCTATTGCTGTTCTTGCCTCTCCAGGCTGAAAAGCACTCTTTATTTTTCCCCCCAGAATTTAGTAAATATTATATAGGAGTTCAGCCTTAAGGTTTTCTCTTCCTCCCACTTTACTTCCCTCCTCTCACTCACGCAGCACAGAAAGTCCCAAATCCAAATGTGCCACCTTGGAGATGCACTGAAATCTATTTAAATGGAATCCAGGCGTAACCAAGCCTCTATCCAAGTGCCTGATTCCCTGAGGCATCTTTTTGCGGTCTTTGGGGCATAAATACGAAGAAAACAGAATTGCTCATTTAAGCATTAAAAAAAAAAAAAAAAAAAGTGTTAAATGGCCTTCCTTTAATGCATTGCTTGCAGAAGTTCACATTTTAAGTTTGTGGATATGTTTATTATAGAAATATTTTTCAGTAGCTTCCATATGATGTGACACAAGGAGTGCTGTCAGAGCTGTCATTTCAATCCTGTCGCTATGTTATGCATGTTAAAACATAATTGCAAATGGCACACGGCATTGCAGCGGTCACAGTTCTGTAAATACAAAATTCCTCTAGTAAAACTTCTAGACATAATTTTGTTTATTAAAGTAAACGAAGACATTTGGATTTTTCTATGTTATATGCTCTGGTATGTGTGACTGTAGGTATTGCTGTGATTTTCTTATTATTCCATTTTTTTTCCCCATGTTTTATTAAACCTTTTGGTATTTGCACATTGTGTTACATATAAGCAGTAGGTGGTTACAGAAAGGTATATGTGTAGTAACATTCTATATGTCCTGTAATATTCTGATGCTTTTTAGCAAGCATGTGTCTAGGGACATAGAATTTTTGAAATTATTAAAACCATTTGAGTAAGTGGGGATTTTTTTGGTTGTTTTGTTAATCATGCAGTTTTGTGAACAACAACAAAAAAGTTCTTTTAATGTAACTGTAAATTATATGGAAATAGTGTTTCTGAATATTGAATTCTGATACCTGACAGCAGTTGGGAGCTTTTATTGTTTTGTTATAAAGGGTTAAATTGGAATGAAAGTTGCTCGTTGATGGTGTATCCTCTGATGGTTTTTCCCAAAAAAAGAAGTAATGATCTTCCCTTTTACAGCGAACAACTCTGCGCCTTTTGTTACTGTGGAGAACGGAGCTCATTAGGACAAGGAGACTTAAAACAATTCAGTCCAACTCCTGGGTATGTTATTCCATGGAAAAACCAGCCTTTAAATAAGAGTGAAGCCAGCGACAGCACCGATGGAGCTTGTGAGAGAACTCCAAGGCAAAACTCAGTGCCGCGCAAACAGAGAGGACAGAAGAAGTAAGTCCATTGTACAACAAATATTCACTGTTTTTGTTTTAGATGAAGTCCAGGAAGCATCTTTACTGATACTGTGTTTGCAATAAGGGAATAACTTGTATTTGTGGGTTAATAACAAATTTTTGAAGGAAAAAGCAACATGTACAAAAACCTAACCAAAAGCAGAACCCCAGAACAACCACCACGCGAGCAGCATAGCAATAGCTCTCTGCTTTTTAAAAATGGGTTGGTTTCTTCCCCCGAGTGAGAATCTTCACTCTGGAAGAACACAGAAAAGACACCTAGTTGCTGCAAAGCACAGATCTACTTGTGAGGTGGAAGTAAAAGTATATGTGAGGGTAGAAGACGATGGACTTTTGACACTTCATGTGTTGTGTGGACTGGAGTAATGGGAAGCCTTTGCCCATCTGGTCAGTGCTTTCCCCCGGCGCTCCAGAGCTGGCTTTGGCACTGGTGCTGGTGCTGTTGTAGGCGCACAGCAGTGGTTCTTGCCCTCCAGGACTGAGTGGGGTTTGCTGGCAGTTCTCCCAGCTGGGTGGGTTGGGCCATCACAGGGCAGCGCCCCGAGGCCTCTCTGAGGGATGCTGGGGGCATACCCAGCTCCAAAAGTAGGGTTTGCGCAGTGCAGGGTGTGTCTGGTTCGGATGTGACCCATCAGAGCTGCACTCACGCGTCTGTTTGCACTCGGGGGGCCCTGCAGTCACCGGGGCCTTTGGCTTCTGTGGTGTTCGTGGGCAGGGGCGGTTCGTGCGGTGGCTGCTGGTGAACGTGGGATGGCGGCGGCGGCCGCGGGCGGTGTGGGGTCGAGGGTGATGCGGGGTTGAGGGCGGTGAGGCTGTGCGGGGCCGTGCAGGGTCGAGGGCTGTGCGGTGACGCCGCGCGGTGGGTGCGGGGCGGTGATGCGGAGCCGCGGGCGGTGCGGGGTTGAGTGCGGTGATGCTGTACGGCGATGTGGGGTTGAGGGCGGGGCGGTGATGGATGCGGGGGTGCGGGGCGGGGTTGCCGG
>VXAY01001846.1:78459-124130 GCA_013399855.1 Oxyruncus cristatus
GGGGGCCGGGGGAGGGAAACAATGAGAGAGGCGGCGGCTCTGCCAAACTCAGCCTGTCGTGTGTCGGTGCTCAGCGCCCGGGCACTGCTGGCTGCCGCAGAGGCTGTCCGGGGTGTTTCACGCTCGCTGATGTTTCTCAGGTGCACAGTGTGCGTTTGTGTCACCATGTCAGAGGGGTAAAAGTGCACGTTGTGTAATGCCGGTGTAGAAAAACGGGTTTTCTTAAAGCTAATAGAGGTAACCTGCTCCCCTCAGACAGTTACTGTGTTCTGCAAGTATATGAAATGTTATTTACAAAAAAGGCCACGTACGAAAGGTCGGGATGGTGTGGAAAGTGATTCTGTTCAGGGTGAGATTGCAGAGTAAATTGGGATGTTCTGTAAATGGATGGGTTTGATCTTGTGAGAAAGCTTTTTACACAGAAAAATGCCTCGTCAGTTGAGATGTAGTTTTTCTTAAAGATTCTTTAAACTCCGGTGTTGTGAGTAGCAGTTTAATGTCAGAGGAGGCTCCACTGTGAGGGTGGTGAGGCACTGGAACAGGTTGCCCAGAGAAGCTGTGGGTGCCCCATCCCTGGCAGTGTCCAAGGCCAGGCTGGATGGGGCTTGGAGCAACCTGGTCTAGTGGAAGGTGTCCCTGCCCATGGCAGGAGGGTTGGGACTGGATCCTTTCCAACCCAAACCGTTCTGTGATTCCACTGGACATGAGCAGTGTTCAGGAACCAGCTTTGTCAAGCGCAATAGGTTCATGTAATGCTTTGTTGAGGAGAGTCTTAATGTTGATAGTGTCAAAATTAATAGGGTTTGGGGTGGGGTTTTTTGATGTTCAACTTCTGTCATGATGCTGAAGTGAAGATACCATGTAAGAGTGGAAAACTTTTACAGTTTCTTGGGTGGTGCAAGAGAGATTGTTACTCTTTTTGCCATAAACTAAGGGTTTTTTCCATGTATCTATAAATGTAATTGGTGAAGTAAAGTGTGCACGGTTTCAGGAAGGCAAAGTTATCACAGTTATGCCAGTGCTTACTGTCTCTATTGGCAAATACATACATTTGAGTTATTAATAGGAAAAGTAATGAAGTTCGAAGAACGTTAATAGAAGATGCAGCACCACCTTTCCTACCAGTTGTTGAAGCATCAGTGATCAGATCTCTTATCAGTAAGCCAAATGCACATCCTTAGATGTCCAAGATAGTTTTTTGCCTGAGCAAATAAGGGTGGAGTTACCACTTCTGTTTTTTGTGGGTTTTTTTTTGTTTTTGTTTTTTTTTAATGGAGTACTTTGAGTTGTATTAGTTGTTTTCTGTTGAGATTAGAATTTGGGGAACAAATTACTAAGGTTATAAAGTAGACCCTTCCATGTCAGCACAATATAGTAGACTTTATAGCACTGCATTTTTTGATTCTGCTTCCCTCTCCCCCCCCCCTTTTTTTTTAACATCTTGATGGCGTCATGTAAAGACTTTTTAAGTCCTGGTCTCTTTTCTACCTTCCCCCCCATAGTTGCTGTATTTTCTGTAGGCACCTCACCTCTGTCAGTCTCCTTTGAGGATACTGTCAGTGCTGTACCCTGGGCCAGCTGTTGCAGGGAGAAGGGCCTATAAAAGCTGCAGCTGGTGGTTGCCGCTTGCACCACCCTCTTCTCTTCCTTCTGCATCTCTTCCTCCCCAGAGTAACACAGACTGATTGCTGTTACCTAATTGTCCATTCTGGGGGTTGGGCAAGTTTTAATACCAAACAGAATGAAACTTAAAAAAGAAGCATGTGTGGCCTGAAGAACTGAAAGAGAGCAGGCTTGTCTACTTAATAGCAGTTTTAACTGAAAACTCTTATTGGGGAAAATGTTGGGCTAAAGTCTGAGGAAGAAAGACTTTTGTTCATGTCGATTTATATTTTATCATGTTGGGAAAAATGTTTTTTGGACCATTTGCAAGTATCTGGCTAATTGAACAAAGAATGTGGTCGCTTCTAAGTGTGTTTTTCTGCTCCCTGATACAGATCTCGATCGAGTATAGCATCATGTACAAATGTAAGCACCCAAACTGCTTCTGACGATCAGGTTGTCAAAGTCTGGGATGAACTCAGTTTAGTTGGCTTACCAGATGACATTGATGTTCAAGCCTTATTTGAGCCAACAGGTAAGATCTTTTGTTGTCCTCCTTTTTTTCTCCTTGTCCAGTAGAAGAACAGTAGCTTTAAAGACAGTAAATGAGGTTTTACAGCTGTTGATTTTCTGGGCTCTGGCGTTTGTTGAGTGTTTGATGGTGCTTTGGTAGCTTTTGCCCATGTCAGGTGATGTTTTTGTATAGACTTCTCTCCAAGTACTGGACAGAATCCTCAGCTTTGTCTGGGGAAATATTTGTAATCTACTCCTGAACTGGTGTTCAGGTAGTAATACCTTCACTAACATAATTCTGTTTTGGGGAGAAAAGGAAAAAGAAATGAGGCACAGCTTTATATGATTCTCAAGTCTTAATCTTTACTTTACCTAATCTCCTGCTGCAAATATGGGGTTACTGGAAACAGTGGATGTAAAAGAGCAACCTTGCTAGAGCAACAGAGGCATAAACCCCTTGTATGTTTCCAGAATCTGCAGGTTTCCTGTCAGAAAAATCTCTGGTTTGTCATCTGTTCTTTCATGACAAGATGGCAAATCATCATTGTTCCATTTAAAAAATAATCATGGAACTTTTCTATTAGCTCAGTTATGACTTTCTCTCTCAGAAAGCATCTGTGTACAAATGCTTTGATACCAGTAGTCCACTCACATAGTTTGCTTAAAAAAATGGAAAAATATTTGTGCTATAATATAAATGTTGTTCTTTTGTGAGTGTGGAAACTTATTTCAAGGTCTAATTAAGAGAAAAAAAATTAAAGGTTTTTTTTAAATAGTTACATCATAGTGTGTGTGTATGGGTGGGGGATTTTACTAGTCTACATTTTTATAGTTGCTATTATTTGTAGATGACTCTTCCCAAGCCTGTACAGAGATTTTTGGGATTTTTTTGTTGTTGTTGTTGTTGCTCGAATGATTATGTTGACCAAACACCTAATTTCAATAGCTAATGTAAAGCATCATTACTAATCCTTTATAAAGCTGTCCCAGAGCTCCTCTGGAAGTATGCATCATTTACACTGTGTTTCCCAGAATTAAATTAGGAACTTCTTTTAAGAGGTACCTGTTGAATTCTGTGAATTCTAAATTTTTCTGTTTTGTAGGTAAACATTTCTAATTTTATCTCTATAACATTTGTTGTATTGACACAGGCTTCTCAGTCATTTATATGGTGTTTCTGTTCATGCTGTATTTTGAGATTTTAAACATCTTGTGCAAGAATTCCAGACCATCACATGACCATGTCCTACATGAACATACAGCTCTGTATGCAGTCCTTGGGAGTCCTAAGTAAGGGGTACAAACATAGGCAAATGTTATCTATGGTGAAATAGAAGATCAAATGCAACTCTGTGTGCGTGTCACACAAGCATTGAATGTAGAATCATAAAGTCATAGAATCCCATACAGCCCAGTGCTGTGGTTATATGATCAGGCAGCTGAAAATTAGAAACAGATACACAGGTGTGTTATGTATAAAAGCAAATAGCAGAATATTTAGTGTCTGTTAGTAACTGCAATATATTCAGTGGCTGATAATGTAGGCAGTGAATGTTGCAACAAGAAAAAAGGAGGAAGAGACTGTCTGTTTTATCTGGCGGGTGTTTACTGCTGGAACCGAGTTCCATGCTTAGAGGAAGTACAAGCAAAGCTCTTTCTCTTCCCTGGCGCATTAGGTCACTGCTGGGCTCATCACCGCTGTGCGGAGTGGTCATTGGGAGTCTGCCAGACTGAAGAGCAGCTATCGGTGAACGTGGACAAAGCTGTTGTCTCAGGGAGCACAGAAGTGAGTAAAAACACTTGAATGCTCAAGTCTGTAAAAAAAAAAAAAACGCACTTATGATAAGGTTTCTTCGTACAGGTCTTTATGATAAAATCGACCGTTGCAGTTTATTAAAAAGGCTCAGGGAGTCGCATGGAATATGTTGTTAATTAGTTTTGAGGTAACTAGAGTGTAAGAAGTGCCAGACTGACCAAAACAAATTAGAGACCAAATCAAAAAGAGTTCAAATTAGGAAATGCTCTGCTAGACAGAGGAAATATTTATTTTGACAGTTTATATTAACTGTGTGACTCAAATAAAATAAATTTCTCGATGACTTTCATACCAGTTTCAAAAAAGCAGGTTAGTATAGAAAAACTTAATTTCTTCCACAAAGTGTTAAATAGTTGCTTTAAATACTGATAAAAATACCTATGTAATATTTAATCTTTTAATTTGATATGGTAGTGTCCTTGGATAAGTAGGTACCTTTGAAAAGGGTGGACTCCTTCTGGTGTCCCGTTCTGATAGCATTTTGAAATGTTGAAGATGTATTTTACATTGTTTTTACCACATGTAGCCATAATTTTTGACATATTTAATCACGTATGATAGGAGGTTTTAATAATTTTTTTTTTTTCAATTAAGTCAGCCATGCTATCAACAAATTGACAGTGTTGGGCTGTTTTTCCCATGATCATGTTTAGGCCTTTTTTTACTTGAGTCTTCTTATTTTTCATGCATTATATTAGAACAAAAAAATTCTGCAGAAGATACCAGTAGATATTCTCCATTGTGTTGGCTAAAAAGCTGCTTTAAATCAGTGTTAGATACACAGATACAGCTTTCCTTGCACCTTCTAATTCTGCTCATACTGAATAAATGCTTTGTTTTGAATAATTTAATTGATTTCTCTGTTTCTGCTTTCAAAATGAAAGACTATTCAGAATGAATGAACCTGACAATATTAAGCTCCAGATGAGCTTGAAAATGTTAAAACATTTGTATGTGTGTGCCTGTATATAAAAGATTACAATAAGAATTGAAAGAACATCCAAAATTGAATACACTTTTTTTTTTCTCACTACTGAAAAGTCTTTGTCCCCTTGTTTTTTTTTTGGCTAATGATGGTGGCTCGTAGTCATTTTGTGATCAGCTCAAACAGTCATTTTCATGGTAACCCTCTGGTTTCTAGCAGAAGTCCTATTTGAGGTGTTCCGGTCTGTGCTTCGCTCTGTTGAATTTCCTCCTGTTTTCGTTACTTCAGTTTCATTTCTCTCTGTGCAGTACCTTGCTCCTCCCCTGTGCCCCAGGCGGGAAGGTGCCTCACCGTGATGCCATCAGTACCTTTTGAGTTTTGTATGGATGTTTATAATGGACGTGTTTAACTAAGAGTTTTTGCAGAATGGCACATCCCTCTGGTGTTGCAGTTTCCCCTTTGTCCCTGTCCTTTCGCGCGCTGAACTGTAGCTTCGCTACTGAGCTTTTCAAATTCTGCGGGTAACTTTTAGGTACCCCTGTTGCGCAGGTTTCAGTGCAATCCAGAGAGAGGAGAGGACTTCAAATCAGGTGCTGTTCTGCATCTTTTCTGTTCAGCCTTTGCTGGAACCATTGAGAAACTTTCTTTGTGTGGTACAGCAGTCAGCCAGTGAAGAATGAGGCCGACTTGGTTATTCTCTTTTATCCTTCTTGTGATGTCCCCAGGGAAAGCAGAGTAAGGGCACAACTGTGAGGAATAGCTAGGTGGAATGGGATTTCATTATCCCACGATCACACCAAGGAATTGATTCCTCTTTATTTCCCCCCCCTCCCAAAATAAGGAATAAACTCTCCTGTAGTTCGCTGTTTCTGACCACAGAGCAGACATATAGCAGTTGTTCAAAGAGTTTATGTAGAATTGGCTTGAAGCCCAAGTAATCCTCTCTTTGCTTTTGTCCAGGGTGTAGTGCTTGGTAATAATTTTTCCATTACTTTTTAACTTGTCTCTAAGATAAAGAAGGCAGAAAAAAATATAAGGTGCTGGTTATCCTATGTGATGGTAGAAAAGCTCAAGGGAAGATATTTTCTTTGTGTGAGAGATTTTTAAAAGGTTTTGAATGAAAGGTGTAATAATGAATTTCATGTTTTTGTGTTTACAACATCTTTGCATTTGGGCTTCTTTCTTGTGTGATGTTACTGCATTTTAAAAGAAAAGTTCTGTTTAGATGTTCTGAATGTTGTTGGCAGCACAGATGCAAGTATGTGCTCAGGGCACACAGAAAAATAGTTTAAATAAAACCAAGCTGTATGCTATTTCCTCTACTTGCCACCAAATTTGCTTTGGGTTTTGTTTTTGTTTGCTTGGTTGGGGATTTCTGTCTTCTTGGAAGTCCTTCTGGCATGAGGGTCTGGTTTATGATGTGGTCTGCAGCACTGACATCTTTCCTTAGCTGGGAAAGTACGTTTTCTTTTCCTTCTGTTCATGTAAAAATGAATTTTTGAAGTGTAACAAACTTTTGATAGCATAGTGCGTTGGTTTAGGCATTGTAATTTGCAGAGAGCAAGTATTTTTGGGGGCTGTTCTTACCTTGAGGGTCTCTTTAATTTGTAAGCTGCATTCATGTTTCCCATTAGTTAGCCTGACTATTGTTTCCAAATCTGTTTTAACTGGATATGACAGTGTTTCTTATTACTCTGTTTACCAGTTGAGTTGTCCATTTGGCTTCACTGAACTTGTGATTGCATTAATAAAGCTTGTGTGGACATGTTTCATTGACCTGTTCTAAAGTATGTATGTTAATTCATTTCGGTTTTCTTCTTGGCCCTTGTTTGCTGAAGTACAACACTATGGAGATCTCAGGATCTGTGAATGTCTCACAAAATACCCTGCTTAGCATATCTTTCTTCTTCAGTTCTTTCTTTTGATTCGCTCATTTTGAAGGCCTGGCAAAGACATCCTACCAGCTCATTTCTTATATCCGTGTCTAGACAGAGGTGGGTTCTTTGACTTTCTTTCAAAGTCTTGGGCTTACCGTTCTTTACTATTCATGAGTGCACATACTCGGTGTGTGTGAGGTGTTTGAAGTCCTGTGTATCATCTTGGTTTATGGCAACAGACAAAGAAAAGCTGGAATATCAGTCAGGTAGTAGATGTGCTCTGCCCTCTCGGGTGGTGTGGGTGCCTCAGTTCATCTCACTGCTTGTCTTGCTTATCTCAGCAAGGCAAAGTCGTGGATTTTCCCAGAACTCCTTTCCGAGTTTAAAAGGTCATAAGGAAGAACTGGGGATCCCGGTGACAAGCATAGTGCCAGTGCCTTTCTCAGGATGACGCTTGATAATTCACCTAATTATCCGTGGACCTTGTGCAGTATGTAAGATGTAGAGCCCCAACACCCAGAAATGGCAGTTCCCCCCCGCACTACTTTAATAGGGTTTCGTGGGGTTTTGGAGTAATTTAGTTTTGGAAGAAAAGAACTCTTAAAAATATAAATAGGGAAGAGAAAAGCTCTAGTGACTTGTTTGATCCAAAACTTAACTGAATTTTCATGTAATTCATAAGAGTTTTGCTCAATATATAAAGATCACCAGAGTAAAGAAAGCTGTCGTGTTGTCAGCTTTATGAAGATAGACTTTTATTGGTAAGGTGTTTCTGGAAATATTTGGGGTAAGATGCAAAGACTGTATGAAACGGAGACTTAGTAAGATAAACTGAGTAAAGGAAACTGATTGAACAGAAATCAGATTTTTCTGGAAAAAAAATGAATGTGGACAAGCAGAGTTTTCAGCTTTCTCTTTTATTTCTGCCTTCGGTCCTATCCTTTTTTAAGTATGCTGCTTTTTTATATTTGGAGATGTGAACTTACTGGTGTTGCCATTTTAAATGTAGAGGCCTTTAAGGCTTGCATCTGCTCAACTTTAACAAGAGTGGTTTCTGAAATATTTTCAGGTATTTTTTAAATACTTATTTTTAAAATTTTTATGATTTTTGTGTTTATTTTACATATATTGAGTAGGTTGCTGTTTCTCTAAAGCTTACTACTTGTCTGCCTTACACTGTCTAGCCATAGCTCCTCAGTATGCTACAGAATCCCAAATAAAGTGAGCTGCTTTTTTTCCCCCAATATGCAACTCACTCAATTCAAAGAGTGAGTTTAAGGAAGTAGCTATTGTGTTTGAACTACTTTTGAACAAACTGTGCACAAGAAAGGAATGCAATGGTAACTTTCCCAGCCAACTTTCTCTTCTGATAAGATGTAGAAAGCAGTTTCCAAGTCTGGGAGGGTTTGTCAAGGACACCAAAGTCAAAACAGTGTTGGTGGAAACCAAGAAGGAGGTTCCTATCTGCTTAAAGACTGAATAGGAGAAACGTGATAGTAACGAAAAGTCTAAAGCAGTCATTGCAAAATTCTCTATCACTTTGTTTCTATTTTATAAAATGTGGATTTCTGTTTGCTTTGAAATTCTGTATAGCTATTTACGTATTTATCTACTTCACGGCTTTTATGTTTTTTTTTCCATTAATACTCAAGTGTTTCTTCAGGACCAAAACTCGTGCAGCCAGACAGCTGAAAAATCACTGTAATCTTTTCCCACCCATCCGTTTTTTTGGGTGTGTTTTTTTGTTTTGTTTTGTTTTTTTTTTTAAGTTAACTAATCAGGGCAGTTTCTGCTCTCTGTACAAGGCAGCTGTTCGCAGCTCCTGCTGGGTTTCTGCAGGCAGTGTTTGGCACGTTGTCCCTGCTGAGAACTGGAGGACTTGTTGCCTTGCAGAGAGGCTAATCAAGAGTGTCTTGCCTTGTTCCAGGCTCAAAGTGATCTGCTGTTTTGACACTCCTCTCTCCTGTCAGCCCTTTTCACATGGTAACACAGTCTTGATTATATTTTTTTTAAAGGCAGCTTCCCTTGAATTCTGTCACCAGAGGATCAGGCTGTTAGTAGATGCTTCCAAGTTGGGACACTGTTACAAGGCTTGCATATTAAAAGCTCACTCAGACTGTTTCTTAAAAGCCCTTTCCATCCACTGGTTTTAATTCTTTGCTCCAGACTCGATTCTAGCTAGACCAGAAAGAAATAAATTGAGGGAAAAGTCGGGGAACATTTAAAAAGGTTTATACATCTTGTAAAAGGGTTTGTCCATATTTTGTATGTATCTTCACCCTGCAGCCTCACTACGCTTCTCATCTTGTTGAAACTTTTCCATGTTGTTAGTGGTATGTGTGTGTGTTTTATTTGTGCTGCTTCAAGTTGAAAACCGATTCGGCCAAAATGATACTTCCTTTTGTTGTTCCGTGTGTGTAAAAGTGAACAACAATATCCTAATATACTGTAAACTTCATAAACTTCATAAACTGTGGAGGATTGTGCCCATTTAACCATAACAATTTGTCATCTGGTTTTAGTTTTTGTGGACAAAAACTGTGAGAAATGGTTTAGATGACAGAATCCTGAATGTAGGGATGGTGTTGGCTTCATATATGTCTCAACCTAGAGGAACAGAGCACGGAGTGATGCCTTTTTTTTTTTTTTTCTAGAGTGCAGGATTTGCAATGCAAATTCCTTGCATTTTCCTTTGCAATTTCCTTGATGCTTTAAAACCTCCCTTCTTCCCTTTTCATTCTTGGAAGAGCTGCTAATTCTTAAAGCCAGGGAAAAATGCATTAAGACAATATCATCCATCATAATTTATACCATTTCTGGGCAGAGTCCTCTGTATTTGCCTATTTTTCAAGGACAAGCTTTGTAACGTGAAACTGAATGAGCAGCTCTGGAATTTTGGAAGTTTCTCTCCCAACTCTTGAGGTTTGTTATGGTTCTTTAGCACACACAAGGCACTTGGCTTCTCCTCATCTCCCTTCGCTGCAGCTTGGGAGTGACTACCTGGCTGGTCTTTGGTGTGGCTTCTGATTTTATCTTCCCGCGGGTTTTTCCTGTAGTTGCTTTTGTCCTGCAGCGGAGGAAGGAAGTAACTGCAGGAATTATTCTTCCAAAATAACGTCTCTACTTTTTTAATGGGTGGCTGTCTCTTAGAGAACTCCAGCACAGAATGTGCCAGAGAAAGACTAGAGGAATAGTGACATATGTCTCATCAGGAAGACACTTGCGTGTGCTTTAGGTTGATAGTTTCGTTCAGTTCCTGGCATGTTATAGACAAACTGTAACAGTTCAGCAGTGGGGGCCATAGGTTATTTTAGTTTTGCATGAATTTCTCTCTTGTTATTTTGGGAGTTTCCCTAGGGATTTGTCACCTGTTCCCTGCTGTTGATGACAAGTGTTGTTTTTAAAGGACCATAGTGATTAAGGCTACAGCTTTGGTAACAGTTTAATATTGCAAATTATCTTCCATGAATTACTTTGTTCTAGAGGGGTTTGGATTTTGGTCACCTAAAGCCAGATCCTTTGTGTCTTGGAGCACATGAATCAGATTGTTCTTACAGCTTGTTAATGACAGCAGAAAGACCATGTCAGTGTTTTATAACTGTGTTTTCCAAGTTCTGCAAAGCACCTGCAGTTTCTTACAATTAGCATATTTGGCTGTGCTTTACTGCGTGTAGGTCTTCTGATACACCTTTGTGCACCATAAATGATATCAGTACAGCTTTGGTAAATCTGTTCGGGTTCAAGAACTGCCGTGGGACCTGTATGTGTGTTCAGATTTTTGCAGGTCCAGCAGTTTGAGAACAGATATTTGCCTGCTTAGTAAGACCTACAGTTTAATTCTCATTAGTATTGTCACGTGAACAGCAATCAAAGTATTCTTTTGTTTGAGCCAAAATAAGCTTTACCATGACATATTGTTGTTCATTTGAGGTCATAGAATCACATAATATTTGGGTTGGAAGGGATATTAAAGATAATTCCAACCGCCCTGGGTGAGCAGGGACACCTTCCCCAGACCAGGTTGCTCCGAACCCCATGACTGGACAAGGGGGAATGGCTTCAGACTGAATGAGGGTAGGTTTAGTTTGGATTTAGATTGGAAGAAATTCTTCCCTGTGAGGGTGATGAGGCACTGGCACAGGTTCTCCTGAGAAGTTGTGGATGCCTCAGCCCTGGAATTGTTCAAGGCCAAGTTGAACAGGGCATTGGACAACCTGGTCTTGTGAAAGGTGTCCCTGCCCATCACAGAGGGAGTGGAACTGGACGGTCTTCCATGTCCCTTCAACCTGAACCATTTTTTGACTCTATGATTCTATTTTTTTCTTCTGTGATGAAACACAGAACAGAAACATGAAAATTACACTTCCCACTGATAAAAAGTACTGTTCCCTATCAAAACACCACTAAAACTACAGTTTAGGACTTGGCTTTCAAAAGCCAGGTTTCAGTTTCCCCCGTTGTCTCACAGATCACATTTTCTAGAACAAAATAAAATACTTTTTTCTATATCCCTGCTGGTATTTCAGACAGTGAAGTAATAGTTAAAACAGAGTAGATGCAAATCAAGAACTTTATGCTTCTCTGCTTCTAACATGTTTTTGTAATTATTTTGGCACATAAATTATGGATACCTTGGGATCTAATTAGACTCCACACTTGCGTGTGGATCTTCAGTGGTGTATTTAGAAGTTTGAAAGGATTGCTGTGAACTAGAGTGGTCTGTCTGAATAGTGTGGTCATAAAGCGAGAGGGAGTAGCATGTGGGAAAAATGTGGCTAAAGTAAAGACTAAGCACTTTCGATGAAAGAAGGAGTCTGAAAATTATTTTAATTTTGAATATCTCATTTATTGAGGAAAAAAAAAGAACTTTGTTTATTTTCCTAGTCTTTCTGATATGTTTCTTGCTCATGAATGCTTTGGTACTGGGGTTAAGTCTGGGTACATTACTGAAGGAGTGTTGTTTGTAAGTGTTGCTTGTGGCAGTATAATTGAGGTTTGTTGAATGGAGAGCTGATCTGTTTTTCCTTCCCTCATCAGTTGTTAGATGGATTGATATTGCAGATTTGTAACACTGTTATCATTAAGTCACTTTGCAGGTCAGCCAGCCCGTGAAAAAAGATAAAAGGTATAAAAAGCTACAGAATTAAACTGAAACTATTTAATTAAAAACTTGTTTATAAAATAATCTGATAAACATTAGGCTTTTTCCCTAGCCAAAATCCCATTTAAATAAATACAGAATTTTTTAGTTATTTTCCCATAATTTAACACTGTTATTGTTAACATTCCAGTAAAGCTAATACTATGCTTCAGTGTGTTAAGGTCTCTGGAATTTTTACAAGTGGAAAAGTGTATTATAAATATGAAGAAATATTTATTTCAAGGCTATATGACACATGCCTAATTTAGCACCTTTTTAAAATTAGTATCTCAAGAACAAAAGATGTTCTTTTATTTAGAGACATAAAACACTGTCCTGTTCATGTGCTAATATAGAGTATATGCCAAACATTGGCAAAGTGTTTGATTTAGAGCTTTTTCTGGGTGCTTTTGGGGGAATTTGTTTCTTAACAACTGCAAATACTTTAATGTGACTTTTCAATCTCTGTAGTAGTTCCTTTTCTGATAACCTGTTACCGTCATCATTCTGACCTGTTGATTAAAAGAAGGATGACATGGTCATGTGAGACCTGTTTAGCCACAGTTAATTTTTATATCATCTTCATCATGTTGATTGTATTTACAAGAGTTTGTATTACAAACTTTAATTTGTGAATCAAAGTTTGGAAGAGAATTTTTTTTTTCAGATGAAGCAGAAGAAAAGATGTACATTTTTAAACAAAATTTTTTTGAGCTTTTTCTCTTGATGTGCTTTGTTCTGAGCCTTCTGTGAAATAACATCTGTTTGTATCCCTACCTATTTGTTTTCAAGTATATGAAAAAAAATATTGTGAATTTATCTGCATAGCAAGTAGTGCTGTCAGTGCACATTACAACTCACTGATCAGAGTGAAACTGTGTCTTGTTCCTTCTTTGGTCCGTAAGAACTCAGTTCTAGAGCTTAACCCCTGCCAGGTGTTGCAGAGGGACAATGAGCAGCGCATGGATTCTAATATGTACATTTTAGGTTTAAGTAATAAGCTTTTTTTTCAGAGTAAGGGAGGAATTTTCATAAATTGTCTCTTTTTTCCAATGCAGTAATAAAATTTCTCTTCCTTCTTTGCTGGGTTCCCTCTGCAATTTTGTGACCTGAGCAGAGGCACAATGCCATTACCCCTGGAGGTGTTCAGGAAGCAACTGGATGTGGCACTTGGTGGTCTGGTCTATTTGACGAGGTCGTGATCAGTCTAACGTTGGACTTGATGGTCTCAGAGGTCCAACCTAAATGATTCTGTGATTTCTGGCAGGTGAATCCACCTAAATGATCTTTTCCCCGCAATAACTGCATTTCTGGAATACAGTAGCAAACAAGGAAGGAAAATACGTGGATTACTTAGGCAGCGCAGAGTGTCTTTCCTCAAGATGGTTTGTGTAGCATCATCTGAAGGGAAATCTTTGATTTTTCAGCCTTATCCATTGCTCTTTCTCTCCCAGTGCAGTGGCTCCTGCTGTGGTGCCTGGAGGAGGTTCTGGGGGAGCTCACCCTGGGAGCACTCTCTTGCCACTGAAGTAGGAAAGCAGAATCAGCCTCAGAGTTTCAGTCTGTGGGTGTTTTTCAAGCTGAATGCTTTGAAAAATGCACCTTTCTTGATCTCCAGATGTTGAATAGGCGGGTGCTGGAACCAGGAGAGAGATTGTTGCTACAAAGACGTTTCTGGGAGGGTTTTGATGCTGAGGAGACGACAGGCATTGCGGATGCTGAGGGCAGTCTGTGAGGTGTAGGAAGCAGACAAATTGGACCGGGGGCATAGAAGGAGACAGAAGCAGCAACAGCCCAGCACTGAAAGCCGAAAAGCCTAGCTGAGAAACATGAAAGGGCCTATGTTCCTGGAGGAATTTCCAATGCAGGCTTCTTTTATTTGGTAACATTCACTGAAATAATTTACTGAAAGCTCTGAAGTGAAATTGTTCAGTGTGTGTTCCAAACTGCTGAAGTGTTTCACGAAGACCTTTTCTTCGTTTTGCATGACTTGAGTGGAAAATGCTTTTTTTTTTTCATAATACACCCAAAGAAAGTCTCTGTATTTTTTTTTTTCTTCCTCCAAACCCCCCCAGTGTATTTCCTAAATGTTACTCTGAGCATTAAGGCAATGACATAGTAGTTCACTAACATTTTATTTCAAGATTTTATAATCCATGGGGGGTTATGTGTTAAAACCAGGGTGAACCTGATCTCTGAAGAGCACAGGAAGCTCACTAAAGGAAAATTGCACTGTGGCTTAAATTAAGAATGTACCTTCTTCCTCAGCTAACGTTACAGTTTGCTGGTGGGACTGACCCATTTCAGGGCTTTGTAGTAGAACGTGAGAATGTGGATACTTGGGCTTTTCCTTTCTCCTGTCTTTCTGTGCTCAGCAGCAATGGCATAGTCCTTCAGTGTCTGCAAACCAGAGAAAATTACAATACAATAAATTACAAAATGTCCCCAAATTTTATAATGCGTAACACAGAAATAACAAGGTGGTATTTCAAATATATATAAAATATTTGCAAATGTGTTTACATTATTATCTCATTAATATTTTTGGCAAATAAGACTGGAGCTCTCTATATATTAAAAAAAACTGCAGGAAACTATATCCCTCTCTTTAACAAACAGGTTAACAGTAAGTCCATAGAATCTTACACAAGGAAGTGTGGCAGTACTACCAATCCCCTCACCTTTGTAGGTATTAGAATGCAACCCTCATTTTCCAGCCTTACTACCACCTCACTTGTGGCTGCTTCTTTTTTAAATATTTTATATTCAGTCTTTTCCATAGGTAATGTTGATTGGTCTGTTGGTTTTTTTTAATGTTAGTGCTCAAGGGTCTAATTTTAGCTTTGTGTGAGGGTTGTATTTATGAAAAAAAGGCTCATCAGTCTTTTGGAGTTATTATTGGTTAGTTTTCATCAAGGACAGGTCCTCATTATGCTTTGAGCATTAGAGAAATTAAAAGGCATCTTCAGCAGCTTGTTCCTTATTATATAGCACAGAAATAAAAGGAAAAAATAGCTCCATGGGACTTGTTGTAGGTATATTTGCTCAGCTGTAGCATTGTTTGGTTAGTGTTGGACTCTACTCTGGGTTTCATAGCAGTGTCTCTTTTAAAGAGTGTTTTATTTAAGCATGTTTTTAAATTTATCATGGATGTGGGTCACATGCTTTTTTTTTGAATGAGAGCTTTAAAGCCCAGACTCTGTAATGAAATTAGAGTTACAAAGTGGTTTTGATTATTCCAGTTTAATACAAATTATGTTACGGGTTTTCATCTGGAGTTTTCACCCATCCTTAAAAAAACGTGCAAACACATTTTAATTTAAAACTCAGGAGTGCTCATATTACTCTGTTGGCATCAGTTTGCTTTTAAGCAGTAACCTAAAAACTACTTTTGAGATTGGTGTACTCAGCAGCTTGCAAAATCAAACCATTAGCAAAAAATAGTTTTGAACTCCCTGAAGATTTTATTATTGACTTCCATTAGTGTAAGTCCTGTCCCAGAGTTGCAGATTGAGCATAAATATTGCAGGCATCAGTGTGAAGTAGTGCCATTAATGCAGGTGTCGTTGAGTGTTTTTTTAATAACATGGAACAAATCAGGCATGAGAGACACATCTTATGAATCTTCACAAATGTGGACCAACTGCCCTTCATGTGCAAGTGCATCATGCTCAGTGATGAATACAGACATTACATGCATTAAAGCTATTTTTCCTAATGATCCAGGCAACTGTTGGTACCCATTTCTTTATGTGAAAGAATTAATATTGTTTATTTTCATTTACCTAGTTGTCCTCTCCATTCTGCAGATCTGACCTGGGAATAAAAAGTAGGCAGACAATAGTTAGGTCTGCTGCCAATAATGAATGTGTAGGTGTTCCATGAATCATAGTAATGATTAATACTAAGAATCCTATTGAATAATATTAATTGAAGAACTAATGAAGTGGCATGTTTTCAAATCAACACTTCCCATAAGCTTTTTTACTGGTGTGCTTTTCCTTCAAAGGTGTCATTTTCCTGTTCAGTACATCAGGGAGGAAAAGGAACTGTTAGGAAATAAATAAATATTTGTTTCCTAAAGCATCTAACATTGGTAAAACAACTTGATACTCTATATTGCAGTGACATGATATCCCTTCAGATGCAATGATAATACATGTATTCAGTCTGCAATCTAGACACAGTTTTTACATAAAACTGCAGGTATTTCCATGTCTAGCCATTTCTCTCCCAGTTTTTAATTTATAATGTAATATTTCCTGCTCAGAAAGCTTTCCCCACTCTGCTTCAGTATAAAATTGCCTTGCAAAGAACTGGGAAGAATGGCAGAATCTGCAGAATAAATAGAGAATCTGAATCTAAATAAATTGCTGTCAAATATCCAAGCAAATGTTGGGAGGTTTTTTTTCCTTTCAATTACTGCAGGTTGTTACAGCAATATTAGGTGTTATTTGTATGGTATTTTCAGGGAGATGTGTTGACAAATTACGAACCTTTGAAAGCGAATAGAGAACTTCCAGAGAAATAACACAAGAAGACAGTTCAGTTGTTACTATTATTCCTTGGGCTTTGTGAGGGAAATGCTCGTTTTCCAAAATGTAAATGGATTTAATACATTAAACAAGTAAGAGTTTTGGGTTTTTCAAATGTCATACCGAGTAAGTTTTTTTAATGAGAGTAACTTGAAATAGATGGAGAACCATTGTGGGGACTGCTACCATTACACATCCATCACATCAGAATGTGCCTTGGGCACCTCCAGGATGTTTGCTTCCTGTCAGATATAAAATACTGTGATGGGTAAGTCCCCCCGTAAAGGTCGGACCTGGCAGCAGTGCTCACTCCTCTGAGAAACTCAAAAGGTCAGAATACTCAAGGTTCTGGTAGGACTAGAAGCTGAGCATCGCAGTAATGTATTTTTGTACTTCTAATTTTATGTGAGCTTGTTGTGTTTGGTACTTCTGGAAGTTCATTTCTGGAGGTGAGTGCACTGTTACAGTCTTATGCACCAGTTTTTTCAGCCCTTGCTGAACTCCTTTAAGTGACATAAATCAATTTTGTGGTAAGCCATCTCTTGCCTTATGGATGTTTTAAGTAAAATATTCATCCTAGTACTGTGACAGCGTTGTTATCTTAACATTGTCACAGCATTAGGATGTCATCTGACGCTGAGATTTCTGTGCCATCAGATAAAATTGGTTTTAGAAAACAGTGCAATCATCTTGATTGTTTTAACCATCTGAACAGCTCTCTAATGCTACTGGACCGCTCACATGAATTAGCTGAGCAGCCTGTGTCTCTTGAGGAGTTTATTTGTAGATGATGGTGATTATTAAGCCCAGGAACCACAGTGAAGTAGACTCTCCACTGTGTTAGCATGGGGACAGTCTGTTTTTAGGGCTTGTGGCCTCACTGTGGACTTAGAGCCTGGTCTGTGTGGAAAATGCACTGCCCAGAGCGTAACAAGGAATCCACAGTACGACTCTCAGAACCTCAGGCTGGCTCCTGCTCTTTCTCCAGGCCCATGTCTTTTGTTGTTGACCCAAATTGTTTCCCCTTCACTAGCTCTGATGTATTATTCATGTTATTTCAATGCCATTTTACTTTTGATAAAGGAATGGGATTTCCCCATTTGACTGTAAACATGGTGAGAAAAAGCTTTTAGGACATTACTCTAGACCTAGTTTAGCTGTAACCAGCTGAAATATAAATATCAAAACCTCCTTGTCCTGTCATTAGAGATTAAGGAAAAGCATTATGAAGAAGAGGGACTTGTTTTGACTCTGTGCTACATATGAAACAGAAGCTTCATCTAATTGTTTTTGCCTTAGTCCTTCAGGAGTGTCAGAAGCCTGTTACACATAACAATGTTAAAAACCACATGGAATCTTGTAGGGGAGAAAAGGAATTTTAATGTAGAAGACACCAAGTAGGAATTGGTGCAGAAACAGAAGTAAATATGTACATTTACTAAGGGAATCTGTGACATATAAAGCATAACATTAATCCCTGGCTGTTCTTTTCCATTCAATGGCACTAACATCTTTATAATTAAGAGCAATGGAATTATTTAGAGGAAAACTGTGTACTGTTATAAACCATTCTTTTTTTAATTGAACAGCTGTAATTTCTACCAGTGGAGCAAACTATATTATAAGAAAATGATTATTAGTTTAAAATGCAAAGTTAAATGAATGCAAAATTAACAAACAGATGGTGAAGAATTATTGTGCTTTATTTTACTCCTGGGTAAAAGGGCTCATGCAGGATTGTAAAAATGTCATCACACTTCGTAAACCTGAAAGCAAACAGAATTTGCAGTTGTGCACATCTGTTTTGGGACACTGCTAAAGGGTTAGAAGAATCAATGTTGTTTTCAAATAAGGGTATTCATCAAAAGGATATCATTTACTTAACAGTTATGGCTTCTGCTAAGCATCAGACTTAATGTTCTGTGGAATTCATTACAAAATTTGGCAGCTTTTTTCTTCTACTGAGGCAGCATGCTGCAAAACTGAACTGAACAGCCCCTTCTTATCCTCCCCTCCCTGAAGCCCAGAACAACAGTTGAATAACCTGCTTAAATGTTTGACCAGTAATTTCAGGATTTTAAATTCTAGATCAAGATGTTGCACTTCACGATGCTTGCCCAAGAAATATCAGTGATGGAACGGGATGGAAAGTCAAGGGGCTTGTTTATTTCAGTGGCTAGTGAGTTGAAAAAAAGAATTATGTAATGTTTTGAGAGGAAGAATGGGAGAAATATGTATAAGTGACTAATTTAGTCAAATTGGAAAAAAAACCCCAAACCTAAAAGCCCCAGCCAGATAAAACATGTGAATCTTTTATTAGAAAAGGAATTATATTAATGTTCAAGCTGGTAGTTTCAAAGTATGCCATCTAATTGCTTTGTTTGAGCTCAATTTACAAAAATTAGTGAACTGAAGATGTAGGATTTTGTTTACAATGACTCTGTGCCATTTGGAGAGTGCAATTTAGGAACAGCCAAGGAAATAGGAATTATGAACAATAAGGTACTGATTGCAGTCAGTGGGGAAGGAATACTAAGGAGGTGCTCACTAATGAGGGAGGTATTAAAGGCAGGAAATTCTTGTATTTTTTTATGTCTGTACATAATCCAGAGTTTCTCGTCACCCCATCCCTGCTATTACCTTGTAAATTAAGTGTATCATTGACTATATATAGTGATTTTGGCTGATGTGAACTTTCTGTTAAATTAGGGTAATATATCTACAAAATCTTTGTTAAAAGAGCACATTATTAAGATGATAAAATCAAAACACAAAGTTAGAACATGTCAGCAGACAGGTTGTCTGCACATAATTAACATCCTTTGCACGCAGTTATTGTCCTTTGCACGCAATTAGCATCCTTTGTGCATAAGCCTGATTATGCATCTTTAATTGTGTGGTCACATGCAGAACAGTTTGTGCCTCGTTCAGTCCATGGGATGGACATTGCTGCCTTAGTATAAACCTCTTCCATATTATATTTTTCACTGTTGTTCAATGTGTAGGTATGTAGACTACTCAAATACTGCTGAAAGGAAAGAATTACTCATTTCTGCATGATTTTTTTCTACGATGTTTTTATATAATAAACATGTGAATAACTTGTCTATAAATTTTTCCAAATAGCATATTTATGTGGCCTTGTTATGCATCTTAGGCTACATTTTCCCTCAAGAGAAGTTGAATTTATTTATATCTGCTGACTTGGGTGACAAATTGAAAGAGTTTCAAAACTACTCGGACTACCTTCACTCTGTTGGAGTTGTGAGTGCACAATCTATGTAGAAATCAAGGCTGAATTTTTACAGGGGAAAGAAAACCCCGAGCTTTTAAGAGTAAGGTTAAAGACTAAAAAAAAAAAATCAGGAAAAATTTTACTTAATGCCCTGTCCAGTATCATCAAGGAGCTTCATGAAAGCAGGGAAACTAGAACTCTTTTGCAGGTCATTGCTCAGTTGCCATAACTAAGTGCTTTTCTTTCTCCCACAAGCCATCCACAATTTTTCCCAATACATCCTTTTTTTCCCCTCTACGAATTAAGTTCAGTCTCAGACGTAGCAGGTTTATTTAATGCAGAGACTCAAACTTTTAAGAGGTCTATTTTATGCATTAAATCCACGTGATTCTTGTGTTTTAGTGTACATACATAGTCATGTGTGTCTTTATCTGTGTCTCCGTGTCTCTGAGTTGCCTTGTAATTGTCTGGCTGTATTATTTCCTTGTGTCAGGGGAAAAAAGGAAAAGGCAGACCTCCCAAACTGCAGGTTTAAAACCTTTGTGACTGCATATAAAGCTCTGCTATTTGAGCTGGCTGAGTGATAGCGATACAGCACTAGGAGTCAGAGGACAGCCTACTTTTCCTCCTTGTAATCTTCATCCAATTTCAGCTGCCTCAGACTTCTGACTTTTTGTTCAAGTTGATATTTTTAGCCACTTCCACTCTTCCTTGTTCTTCCTGCATCCTTTCTCCTTAACCTTTCTATTCCCTTTTCCCTAGGTTCCTTTTGAGATCTGTCCCTTCGTCGTTTCCTGTGTCTTAGCTCTTCAGTTCCCTTAGCTCTTTATCCAATTTCAGTGCCCAGGTTTGGTTAATTGGCACTTGAAGTGTCATCCCTGCCCCTTCTCAGCTTCCATCTCCCTCCATGGTTTCTCCTCCCAGTCTCATCAGACCCATTCACACATTCATACCCTTTTGTCTCATTGCTCCAGATTTGTCCATCTGCCTGAGAACTGGATACTCCTATTCTCCATGATTTAAAGATTATTTAAGTGACAGTGGTATCAGGAACCTTAAGGATGTCTGCTTTCCATTCCAGTGGCTCTTTGTGCTTAGGCTTAGAGTATTTATTACAGACTTCCTCCCTCTAATCCTTGTCAGACTGAAGGAATCTTTGTAGAAGGTACATGATGTCTGATCAGTGCTAGGAATTGGAGAGGATCAGTATTGATCAATGAGAGTAGATTTTTCTGTGATTTTTCACTGACAAACTTTTGGAAATGTTTTACTTAAAAAAAATTAGTTTTCTCAAGTTTGGTCACATCTGGATAGATCTGTAGGGAAAGGGCAAAAGCTGCATCTCTCACACTAAAATTCCTGCTAAATTGGAAGTCCTGTGAGTGAGGTTGTTCTTAAAATGAGCAAAACATTTTTCTTAATGACTTTTCTGTTCTCAACAATGGCTGGAAAGTTTTGTCTGTATGTTCCAAAAGTATTTAAGAGAATCTAGACATGTTATGTGAAGCTTTAGCCCAACTTTTTATTGTTCTCAAGACTTGCATAAATAGAACAGGATTTATATGGATGCCTTTTCAAACAGTCCCCATTCACATCCCTTCTTTGATAGTGCCACACTGACAAAAACTTTGGTGGGAACTTGGCTGTGGTACCAATAGAGAACTTGTGTGAACATATTTTAGGCTCGCTTCAGCTCTAGATTGTCATCTAAATTTTGACCTCCCTGTGGACGTGTCTAGCTGTGAGCACCTGTGGGTGTTTAAATTCCAACTGCAGGCAATGGAGATCTGTCCAGTGTTGTCAGTGGAGCCTAAAAGTGGATACCCATTCTTTGGTCAACTGAATTGGCATGGAGTAAATGCCATGAAATTACTAAGTCTTTATTAAGTGTAATGGGAGTTTAAGTAGTTGGCTCATATATAGGCACAAAATTTAGAGCTTGAAGTTTAGGTGTTCTGCTCAAGCCTTGTGTCGGGTGGAAGCACAATGGGAGTGTATGAGCAAATTCTCCTTTTATATTAAATGGCTCTGCAAATGTGCCTGTGCCAGCCTGGTTGTAGCTACGGAGGATCTGTAGCATAGACATAACCTATAGAATGCTTGAGCCACTTCAGAATCCTTATATATGATTTAGGAACATAGGAGCTCTGCTGGATTCAACAGCAAGTTGTCTTCATCCCAGTATCTTGCTCAGTGACCAGTAACAGATGCCTGGAGAAGATCATTAAACAACAAGCATGTAGCAATGTTTCCCTCAATTATTTTTTTCTCAAGCCTCCAACAATTTGTGGCTCAGCCTGAGCTCTGCCAACACAAAGAAATGTCTACACATACTTCTTAAGACCTTCCAAGCATGAATCAAATGGAACTGGCACAATAGTCTGTTTTCTGAGCCTGCCAAAAAGCAGCCTCAAACCAAAGCTGATGATTTCTGTTCTTGCCTTGTTTGTCCTGGAGTTACTGATGCTGAAGCCTAATAACCACAGTTTAAATTACATTAAACGTTATTGACCTTCTTGTTGTTGACAGTCTAACTAAACAAGAGGCTCGTGCGTGCTCTTTTGTCACGGTGGATATTAGTTGAGAATTAAGGGAATAGCTGGTTGTTAGCTGTGGAAAAGCTTTGACTCACTCAAAACATTTACATTATCCTGGATCTTGCAGAAAGCAAGGAGGGGGATTAAAAAAACCCCCAACTTTCTCCTCATGAAAGTGTGAAAAAAGCAACAAAGGCAGAGTCTGTGAAGGAAATGATATGCATGCAGTTATTCCACTAGCTTATATAATGATGAGGAGAACACAGCTTCAAGGCACCCAAATCCTTCTTTGGTGCTTCTGAAAGTTCCCAAATGTTTGGGAATGTCAGATTATATGAGGAAGAATTTTTGTGCCCTATAGTTTTGCATGTTTTCCTCTACCTATTTCAAGTTTCAAATAGAAAATAGTTATCTCCAGTAGCAAACTTGATTCTTGTAAGTTATTAACCTATCACAACTATTAAAAAAAAACCTCTCATGCAAAACATGAATGCTTTCTTCTCCCAAATCTTAAATGCCTTGATATCAACACCATTTATTTAATGTTATTTTTTATAAAGGTGAAAAGGAGACACAGCTGGTGGGAAGGAAGAACAAAGCAGTGACTTGCAGAGAGTCTGAAATCTCCACACTTGAAGGGACTCTTGCTTTCTACTTTGATTATGTGTGTTGAGTCACTGTGTTAAGGACTGAGGGGAAAAAAAAATCCTGATCTCTACTTGAATTACTTGTTATATATTGAAGTAATTTCCAAATTTGTGACATGAATGATATAAAATTAAAAAAATGGAAGGTAATTTCCAGTACTCCTGGAAATGTGTGCTATTTAGTACCTTTTCTAATCAGTGTTTCAGTGAAAAGCCAGTAATTGTTTTTATGTTGCCATCTTACTGGATTTGTGCTCTTTAATGCTTTATGGTACTTAAACCAGTGTATTTGACATGAGAGGTGCTAATGGTGATTAGTGTCTACAAGCAATATAAAGCCTTTTCTGGCTGGTGGAGTAATCAATGAAGATTATTAGAACTAGCAGAGAACATATTTCGTTAATCACTGCTTATACAAAAATTTCTTTGCAGTCTTGTTAATGACGGGTTGTTGGTTCAGTTCTCCTCAGGTACAGGTTTGTCTGACAGCAGTTTTCAGTAGCTGAAAAGTCTGAAATTTGTTCTTCCAAATAATACATTAAATTGTTTAACCAAGGATGGGTGGCTTGTGTATATTTTTGGGGTACACTATCATAAAATGAAAATTTCTTATTGTTCTCGTAGGTTTTGTCAGCTGATCTTTTTAAAGGAAACGTTCGTAATCAGTGAAAACTTATTGTCATTTTGCTTAAAAGCATTTTGCAATTCCTAATGCTAACATTTAGCTTTATGGCACTAATCAGGTTGCAACAAAGTATTTATTGAAAGTCCCTGTTTTAGCCTTTCTTGAATGTCTGCCTTCTAAGGGTTGTTAGTTGTCCAGTTGCTGAGACAGTAATACTATAAAGTAATTCTAAGGGCAGTAAAATAAAAATTCTAAGTACCGTCTAGATAAAATCTTATATTATCTTACAAACATCTTTTTCCCCTTTGGACTTGTACAGAGTTTTGGAATTCTCCGAAGAGTGGAGCAGCGGGAGGGTTGATTGAAAGCTGGAATATGTATTTTCCTCAATTATTTTTCCTAAAGATGTGGGAAGGTTGGGAATATGTAAACAGTAAGCTATTGCTCTTGTCACAATTTTCCAGTTTGGCCATCTGTTTCCGCTAAAGCCAGTAGCCAGTTTGTGACATTCAGCTGAGCTCCCAAGCCACGGGCAGAATTAACCTTCTTGTTCAGCTGGGTTTGGTGCAATTACAGTTCTAGCGTGGAGGTGCAGGTTTTGCCTTGCCTGAAATTTTCTGTGTGGTTTCTGCCGCTCTATTTCACGGAGGTAGAAAACAGAGAAGGTGACTGATCAGGGTTTTCTGATGTTCTCTGTTGGTTCACTTAGTTCTTCCTCTTTCACTGTATTTGTATAACAACGTCGTATTTGTTCCAGTGGGGTTAGTGAATAAAGGGAGTTTTAAAATTAAATTTGAAAGACCGCATAGCTATTTGCTTTTAAAAATTAGTTCCTTTTCTGTCTGTATGAAAAAAACATGTAAAGGAAAAAAGTGAAAGGGGCCAAGTAGGAGGGGGAGTGGACAGTTTTAAGTGATGGAAATTAGAATACTAAGAAGTAACAGAAGTATTGATGGGTTCAGAGCTTTCTTGCTATAGATGAGTGCACAAGGAGCTTCCAGAAGGGAACAGTTGTAGGTAGCCAGTGAAGGACTTTTTGAGTAGGAAAATAGTCTACTGGCTCTGCTTTAGTGACATTTATTTCCTTGAATGTACTATGAATAAATAATGAACTATCTTTCTAGCTTTCTGACACCTTGTAAAGTTGTTTTTTTTTCCTGCAGAACAGGACTATAAAACAAAACAGTGTCTGTCTTGCTTTCACAACTCTCCATTTTCCTATACCTGCCCATTGAATACTCTGATCCAGTTTCCACTTCCTCCACATAACACCTTATTTTGTGGTCATACTAATGAAACTGGAGACTCCAGACTGTCCCTGGCTCTGTTACTGTCCTCATGCGGGGTGATAAAGACACTTGCATCTCATGGGCAATAGGATTTACTCCTTCATGCCACCTCCTTCTGTCCTGATGCCATGTATTTGTTACTGAGTTTATTTAGCAGAGCTTTTAATTTTTTTTTTTTTTTTAAATTTAATACACTTTTGCTGTTCTTTGGGGGCCATTGCATGGGGCCTGACTTCAGGAGAGTGTTGGCTTCTAGCGCTGGAAAAGTCAGTCTTCTCATCAACATCTGTTGCCAAAAAAATCCCTTTGGGCATTAGTTTCTTCAGGCTGCTTTATCTCTCTTATAAATTCAGCAAATGTTGATATTCTTTGCTTTTTATTTGCTTCAGATGATATATACCACATTGTTTTCAAAGTGTGTTTTTTAGTTATCTGCCAAATGCTTTTCATTGCCAGTGCAGTTTAGCAGATGGGTTTGAAGGGTTCAATTACGTATAATTTGGGCTTCCATTTTTCTTCCAGCGTCTTTATGTGGTTCCTTAAATCAACATCAACATTTTTCAAGGCTTTGCAGTAATCCTGTAGTTTGCTCATTTCTGATAATTTCATCATTTAGTCATATAGCATTTGGGAAAAGGTATATGTAATTCTGATTTTATATTTGCTACATACCATGGTTGATTGGTGGTTTTGAAAAACAGATGTGATGTTTAAAGATGCCATTTATGTTGCTATTTAGACCATTACTCCCAGCTTTTAATAAATGTCAGATTCTTTGAGTGCTTGCAGTTCTTTCATGATTTTCTTTCCTGATTAGATAGTTATTAAGGGTTAATAATGGAATCCAACGAAGTCTTGTTAAGTACTTTTTTGAGGTACACATTTTGGGTCTTAACCCCTCACAAGTTCCTATTCCTCTTTTCTTGTACTGAGTGAAATGTTTGAGGAAAGTGTGGCCTGCACGGGTTGGGTCTCAGCTATAACCTGGTCCATCTCCACAGGCTGTTGGAATGTTAACTGCAAAATAGAGCAGTGGGGGTTTTGCTGCTTCATGTGCAGCTGTGGTTCATGACGTTGGAGGCTTTGGGCTGTATTTTCATTATTTCACATCAAAGTTCGGGATTTACCCTTTTACAGTGCTTACTGAAGATACCATTTCCTAAAGCGAGTTTCTTGCAGGACTTTGGTTTTGTTGGCAGTCCTTACATGTAATTACTGTTGCTGTTGCCTTCACCCGCCTCAGGAGCCCCACATTATTACTTGGTTATTTTGTCCCCCCCCTCCTCTCCTCGGCATTTCAGCCAGTGAAGTAACAGAACACACCTTTTCCATGTGGTTAGTAGGTGTTAGACACATGGGTAGGGGTGAGATGTCTTGCAGGTCAGACCAGACTAAGCATCGTAGCACAGAAGTGTGGCAGTAGCTGTCTTTGGTGACCCGCTTTGATTTCTGTGCCCAGAGCATTTTATCTTTTTACACTGCAGTTGTGTTCAGCATACACTAATACTTTTTCTCTCTCTTGTCCATGAGTTGTGGTGCAGGCAGATATTTTGCTGAAGATGTTAATTTCATCTGGTTTTGAGAATATCAGTGTAGCTGTTGACACAGGCAGCTTTGTGATTTGTATTTTCATATGGGCTGTTTTTGATGTCTGTGGACTTGTAGTATCACTATTTCATGCCTAATTTCATGCCAGGCTTTGAAACAGAGAAGAATTATGGTAATAAATATTTTCTATATTCTAAGAAGTAAGCATCTGCACTACATAAGTTTTCTTTGATTTTGTTTATGTTCGTATTTGGATGCTACTTGACACTTGCGCAAGTAATCAAACATACCAGTGATAGTATTATATTTTTATCATGAAAAACGAGAGTCCCTGAGCTCAGTTGTCGATGTTTATTATGTATGCCTTCATGTGAGCCACTGACCTGTTTTTTTGGTTTTTTTTTAAATTTACTCAAACTCTTACGGTGCTGTGCCTTAAAAAGTATTGTTGCCTTGGTGAAAAAGTGCAAAAGCATGTTAGAGTGCTTCAGGGACTGTAAAGAACCTGAGAAAGAAAGAAGACTGATTAACTGAATCAGAAAGGTGTGGGTGATATTTTACAAGCAGACCGGTAGACTGTGTTCCCTCTAGGCTAGAGGGCTGAAGGATTATTACGTTGTTCTTTCTGAGAAATTATTTCTCTGGTCTCTGATAATAATCATGCTTATTTATGACTTCTCAAAGTTTGTTGGTGATATTTGTGTAGCCTTAAAAAGGCAAGATGAGAAGAAATCACGAGGTTATGTAATGCATCGTCATCCCAGAGAGAATTGTAGAATGTCAGTAAGATTTTGGGGGGAACATTGTATTTCATTTCCATTTGCGTTTCTGGTTACGGTGTCTATGGTTTTACATTACAGCTTACAGAGCTGTGTGGCTTTTTAGTCATAAGCTATTGACAGCATGGTGTCGTCTGCCTTTATTCTCAGAATAAGTGTCCAAGCCTCGTTACTGGTTAGATAACATGGGACAAGAAGAATGGTGGTCATCAGAGTGCATTTAGAGTGGGTTTCGTTGAACATTTTAGGTTGGAAAGATCTGGGAGTGCCACTTGAAGACGCTGTTCGTTAGTTTTCCCTCTCCTCAGAATTCACTGCCTTCTTAGGTGTTTGTCAGACAACGCAGGGGAACAGATGCGGCTGAAAAAAAAAAAAGAAAAAGTAGTTTTTGAATGCCTTGTTCTGTTTGTGTTTCAGCGATGTGCATTTTGTAAGCACCTTGGAGCCACTATCAAATGCTGTGAAGAGAAATGTACCCAGATGTACCATTACCCCTGTGCTGCTGGAGCAGGCACATTTCAGGATTTCAGTAATTTGTCCCTCCTTTGTCCAGACCACATTGATCAGGCTCCTGAAAGATGTAAGTACACGATGTTCAAATAACACAATTATTACTGGGTTTTATGAAACCTGCTCTGTGGTAGGATCAGCTTTAGACTGCATTTGTTTAGACCCATTTTCACAGTTGTACCCTAGAATTCACGTGTGTTCAGGTATGAGAAAGATTCAAGTTCATCCTCTTCTGTTCTTAAAGACCAGCAGTGCTGCACAGAAAATACTGTTCTTTTACTGACAGAACATGGGAAAGGTTTCCTGGTAAGCCCTGTCTTCTGTCAGGTTTTAGTTGCAATTGATAGACTTGCTTACTTGTCCTAACTCAAGTTAGAACAACCTTCTTCCAAACAGTTTGGCTAAATAATGGATTTAGATATGTTAGGAGCTTTATTTCTCACATGTTCCGAAGAGGAGTTGGTCCTAAAGCTCTCAGTTTTATCTCAAGGAGAATAAAACTGCTCCTTTTTGTCAAACTTCATTAAGGTTCAAAATGAATGTACTTCTGTTATGAGAAGATTAGTTGAGAAAACTGAATTAAAGTAGTAGCTATTAAAAATATTAATTAAATTTGAATTTCCTAAGAATGATCAAGTTTTGTATGCGTAAGAACTACTAAAGAATTTCTTGGGTTCGTTGAATTGTTCGTAATTTTGAAAGAAATAATAATTGAAAAATAATTCCTTTGTAGCAAAAGAAGAAGCAAATTGTGCAGTATGTGACAGCCCTGGAGACCTCTTAGATCAACTTTTTTGTACTACCTGTGGCCAGCACTACCATGGCATGTGCCTGGACATACAAGTTACACCTTTAAAAAGAGCAGGTTGGCAGTGTCCTGATTGCAAAGTGTGCCAGAACTGCAAGTAAGTGAGACTTAAAGGATGTGGAGGAGGACTATGTGAGATTTATGTGCTTTATTTTGTTTTATTTAATTTTAAATTATCCATTTTATTAAGTGTTTGTTTGGGTTTTTTTTCCCAAANAAATATCCATTTTATTAAGTGTTTGGAGGTGTTTTTTTCCCAAAATTTGTGGATTAATTGCCCAGCTCTGTCTGTTAGGATATTATTATATTAAGTAGGTGAACAAACCCCCATGTTGGAAACTTCTTCTAAAAGATCTGAGCTTAAAATCCTGTGTGTTATACCCCCAAAGTTACCATTACCTTGGCAGGTTCTGGAGAGCAGCAAAACCTTCTGACTTTTTCCTCCTTTTATACGGGAGGATTCTTCTCAAATTTACAAAATAAATTATTTTAATGTAGTGCCTTTACAGTCTGGGAGGCTGTGCTCTTACTCAGCTGACTGTTCAGCCCTGCGTGTACCTACAGACTAGGCAGGTCTCCTGCATTAGGCCCTCTCCTCTTTCATAATGTCTTTCAGAGGCAGATAATGAGTCCTTGTGGAAACAAAACCATGGCTTAGCTGAGCAAAGAAAAAAACCCGAAGCAAGTGACTGTGATTGAGTATTTGTACCAGACAAATACTGAGACAATGAAACTCAATTGCTGAGATACTGTGAGGGTTCACTTAGAAAATTCTGACCACTTTACGTTTGTTCTCTTATAACTTAATCTGATGGGCACTGCAGGGTTCTTCTGCTTGCTTAGTTTTTTTTTTTTTGTAGGACTTACTGAAAAAGAAATAGGAGTTTTGTTCAGCTTTAGTCAGATCAACTGGGACAGTATTAGGGGAAAAAACCTCACTTTACTACTGCCTCATGTTCCTGATCAGTCAGTGCTTTGCTGTTTTCCAAGCAGAACATTTGCTGTCATTCACTGAACCCACTTCAAAAGATGGTGGTCCATCTGTGACCACTTCTGGTCACAGACAGTGGGTAGCAAATGCCACCAGTGAAGTTACACTTGAGAAACACGTTGTAAAAGATACCCCTAAAATGGTTGTACAGGATAGTTACAGCAGCTGCTAACAAACCTTCTCTCTAGTGGAAAAGTAGAAGAAAATTTAATGTTTTCACATGCAGTCCGTGGGACCTGATGAGATATATCCATGGGTCCTAAGGTATCCGTCTTATTTGAGAAGTCATGCTGGTCTAGTGAAGTTCCCATTGGCTGGAAAAAGGGAAACAAAGCCCCCACTTTTACAAAGGGAAATAAGGAAGACCCAGGGAACTACAGGCCAGTCAGTCTCACGTCTATGCCCATCAGGATCATGGACCAGATCGTCCTGGAAACTGTGCTAAGGCACGTGGAAAATAAGGAGATGGTTGGTGACAGCCAACATGGCTTTACCAAGGGCAAATCATACCTGAAAAATTTGGTGCCTTCTCTGACGGAGTTACAGCAGTGATGGATGAGGGAAGAGCAACTGATGTCACCTGTCTGGATTTGTGCAAAATACTTGATGCAACATCCTTGTCTCTAAACTGGAGAGACGTGGATTTGTCAGATGGACCACTCGGGAGATAAGGATTTGGCTCAATGGTCACACTCAAAGGGTTGTGACCAACAACAGGATGTCCAAGTGGAGACCAGTGATGACTGTGGTTCCTCAGGGGTTGGTCCTGGTACTGTCACTGTTCAACATCTCTGTCACAACATGGACAGTGGGATCGGTGCACCCTCAGCAAATTTGCCAACGACACCAAGCTGTGTGGTGCAGTCAACATGCTGAAGGGAAAGGATGCCATCCAGAGGCTCCTGGACAGGCTGGAGAGGGGGGCCCCTGTGAACCTCATGAAGTTCAACAAGGCCAAGTGCAAGGTCCTGCACCGTGGTTGGGGCGATCCCAAACACAAGTTCAGGCTGGGCAGGGAATGGTTTGAGAGCTGCCCTGAGGAGGACTTGAGGGATTTGACAACAGGCACTTGCAGTCCAGAAAACTCTGTCTTAGGCTGCATCAAAAGCAGTGTGGCCAGCAGACCGAGGGAGGTGATTCTCGCCCACTACTCTGCTCTCATGAGACCCCACCTGCAGTGGTGCCTCCAGCTCTGTGGTCCCCAGCAGGAAGGGGGTTCACACCAAGAAGGACTTGGACCTGTTGGAGTGAGTCCAGAGGAGGCCGTGAAGATGATCAGAGTGCTGCAGAACCTCTGCTGTGAAGACAGGCTGAGAGAGTTGGGATTTTTCAGCCTGGAGAGAAAAGACTCCGGGGAGACTTCAGAGCAAATTCCAGTGCCTAAAGGGACTACAAGAGAGCTGGAGAGGGACTTTTTACAGGGGCTTGTACTGATAGGACAAGGGGAAATGGCTCTAAATTGAAAGAGGATGGATTTGGATTAGATACGAAGAAGAAATTCTTTGCTGTGATGGTGGTGAGACACTGGCACAAGTTACCCAAAGAAGTTGTGGCTGCTCCATCCCTGGAAGTGCTCGAGGCCAGGTTGGATGGGGCTCTGAGCAACCTGGTCTGGTGGAAGGTGTCCCTGCCCATGGCAGGGGAATTGGAGCTAGATGGTCTTTAAGGTCCCTTCTGACCCAAACCATCCTGTGATTCTATGATTAATTAATGCAGTATGGCAATTTTTTGCCACTGTTAAGAAGAGCATTTTAAGCATATCTCCATGCCGAGAGTGTTTTTTAAAATATCAGGTCTCCCAGGTAATGAAGTAGTATCTGTAATGTGTATGTGTAATGCCATGTACTGTGGAGCTTTATCAAGGCAAATCTTGTTTCATACTTACTTACTGAATTAATTTATTTAAACTAAGGCAGAGCTCAGTGCCTTTAGATATTACCAAACTATTTGTCTTATTCTCTGCAAATTTATTTTATCGCTGGGATTTGTGGTGGAGCTCTGTAACACATGATTGTAGAAAAATTGAAATCTCTTCCTTTAATGTTTGTTTTGCTCTTGCAGTCATGTTGGTTGACACTCTAGAAGCTCTGGTAGTCAGAGGTGATGGCTTCTTTTTTCTTTGGAAAAATTACAGTCAGAATGTAGAAACAAGTACAAGTGGATGCTCTCTTCAGAAAGAAATAAAATGCATATTGCAGATTCTGAGCTGATTTCAGTACAGAAAGGCCATTAAATCTGCCTACATGTGTGTAAATGAGAATGGGCCAGTACCTAGAAGGGTAATTGCACTGGCTCAGCACTTGATAAATGAATAGTGGTCTGTGCTCATATTTAAAAATTAGTTTGAAGGCATTGTCTCTATTTGTAAGTAGTATTTGTGTGTTTTCATGTGTTCAGCTGAGTACCTTCCTGTTTAGACTTTTCAGTAAACAGATATTTTTGTTGTGGCTCCTTTGAGTAATTTTTAACCCCTTGCTACTTTCCTTAGACATTCTGGGGAAGACAACAAGATGCTGGTGTGTGACACGTGCGACAAAGGCTACCATACTTTCTGTCTACAGCCAGTTATGGACGCTGTTCCAACAAATGGTTGGAAATGTAAAGTAAGTGGAAAGCTTTCAGAGTAATTTCTTTGTCTTTACGGGGGCCAGGTTTTGTTACCCACATTACACTGTTCCAGGTGTATTGTGGACTGCTGTTGCTGGGTGACATGACTTGTAATTTCTGAAGGAGTCCCACTTGTTTGTAAATCCTGTGGCTTTGCAGCTGCTCTGTAAGGGGAGCTGTCAGTGCAGTGGCTGAAGCAGCCTGTGTAGGACAGTGAATGAGCCTCCACAGGGGAAAGAGAAGTGTAGAATCCAGGTGGAGTGGGTAACCTTCACTTAATAACAGCTGCTCTCATGATCTGTTGTAAACTAAAATGTAAACTCAAGCCTGTAGAGCTGTGTATGTCATCTGTGCTTGAAGAGTCTTTATATTCAACTACTTGCTTACTAGAACAGCAGTTCTGTAGCTCACGAGTTCCTTTGCATTTGAAGAGGGCAGGATAAATTTGTTGGGTTTTTTCAGTAACTTTTTTTTTGTAAGTGTAAGTAATAATAAAAATATGATTTCAGCATAACAAGGGAAATCCTTCTGCATGAGATGTATGTAATTTTGTATCAGTTTGTGGCAGTCATAAAATGACTGAGATTAGCAATAAAAATTTTGGTGTCATAAGAAATACTCCTTTCAAGTCAGGGAGCAGTGCAAGGAAACTTCTTGCTGTTGTGCAGGTTCTTCACGGGCTGTTATCAGATCCTGGATAATTTGTTTGTGTTACCAAGGACAAAAACTATTAAATTTAGCTCAAAACAGGAAAATGTCAGTTAATGGCAGTTCTCTCACATTGTGAAATATCATAATTAACAACTAAATTCTTGTGATCTCTAGAACTGTAGAGTATGTGCTGAGTGTGGCACACGAACAAGTTGTCAGTGGCACCATAATTGTTTGGTATGTGACAGTTGTTACCAACAGCAAGACAACTTATCTTGTCCTTTCTGTGAAAAACTGTGCCTCCAAGACTTCCAGAAAGATATGTTGCATTGTCACATGTGCAAAAGGTAAGAATCCAGATTTTTGTTAAATTGTACTAAAATGCATAGAGCTTATGATGAGGTGTGTGGCACTGACGTGTTTCTGGGAAAAGTGTTTGATGTGCAATACTGCAGCTTCTTGATCCTTCATCCCTAAATACAATGAACAACAGTAGGTAGCTTTATTTTAATCTCAGCAAGTAAGTATTAATTGGCAGTTACCTGTGGGTACCTGGCAGTTGCCTGCTGCTTCTTAAATTGCACCTATTTTGTGAGGAAGCAGACTAGAAAAGCCATTGTCCTAACATTTAAAGACTGTTGTTTGCAATGATCTGTTTGGGGTTTTTTTTTAATTTTTAAGTATGTGTTTTCTGTTTATGTGTTTTCAAGTATGTGTTTTGCTATTCCAGTAATAAAAAAATAAAATAAAAAATAGCACTGTTTACATTTTAAGAATTTAACCTATGTTTCATATTCAATGCTGTTGTATCTTGCTGTGCAATATCATGATGTTACTATACATATTGCAGAGTCCAGTTGGCTTTAGGGACAGTTTAGGTCTTTATGTTAAACTTGTTCACTGCTTGACATGCCGATGTATCTGTATCATGCTTATTTCTTTATTCTGCATAATAAAGCATTGGTTGAAAATCTTTATTTCCCCATTGGAATGGGAAACGGCGCTGTTTTTAATTGTTTTTTACTATGATGCTTTATATTTTTAGTGTTAAAGTCATGGTCACAATAAATTAATCTCCCCAGGTGGATTCACATAGAATGTGACAGATCTCCAGGTAGTGAATTGGAGTCTCAGTTGAAAGACTACATCTGCACTCTTTGTAGACAAGGAGAAGGGGATCACACTCAGTCATGTGATGTAATGAACACTTCTGAACTCATTCCTGAACCTGACAGTATAACAGGTAATCAAATGTAAACTTCACAGCTCCAAAGTGCTGACATCAAATATAACATCTGCAACTGTCTCACTAAGTCTTCTGTGAACCAGCCACTCATATTCTGCTCTGTGGAGTTTATGCATTCCTTTATTTAACAGCAGCTACTCAAGCAATCCATGGGTGAGCTGTGTTCTCCATATGTTTTCTGGCTTCAGGATCCTGTATACAAACACGGGCTAGCAAGCACCTTAATTGTGGGTCTCAACCTTCCAGCTTCCCAGACTGTAGCTGTAAACTTCTCTAATTTTTTTTTTAATATGGTACAGTTCATAAATTCAACAGCCTGTTTTATTCATTTGTGCCTACCTCCCAGGCCAAGTCAGCCTCTGGTAGATGTTCCTGAAGACATCCAGTTCTCCTATTTCTCACTTGCTACTTGCCAGTCTCATAGTGCCCCTTCCCCTCGCTATGTCCAGGAAGGACACAGGAGTTGGAGCTGGGCTGTGTTCAAGGGAGAGGTGTATATTTAACTAAACAGCTCCTTATCAGGTGTCCTTTTTCAAAGCAATATATGATTTATTCACCTTATTGCTGAAAGATTCTTACCTAAGTGGACAAATCAAGAAGCGGGTGGAAAGGAAAGTTGTAGAGAAGTGTCAAGTATTTTATTAAAAATTACTCAGTAGCAGTAAGGAAGATCTGTTGATCTGAGTCTGGTGGGTCATCCACGAAAGCTGTGCAATGAACTCTTAACTAAATGCCTCTGTGTATTTCACACCACGTGCTCTGTCAGGCAGCACCTGTGTTCCTGCCGGCTGAATTTCCCTGGGAAGTAAGTTGTGGTTAAATTTAGAAGCAGGTAAAATGTAACAGATTAACTGCCATGTGCATTTTTGATGCTTAAACAGCAGTGCTTGTGCATTGATCTTGTGCTAAAAGAAATCAGTAGCTCTGTTGAATAAGTATCTGTGTTTTTGAAAGTCCTAAATTCCGACACGTAAGGGAAAATGATGGATCACAGCAAGACTCTAATGTTTGTGTTCAAGCTGATGCTTTGTGTAAACAAGTCATGCTCTTTGATGGTAGCCTGTACATGTAAGTGCTTACCTTTTGTGAGCAGTAAAGATATGATGGAAAAGGTGCTCCTGGAGGAAGGTAAATGTCTGTCATTGCATCGGGTTAGAAAGAGTGGCCGCTTCAGCCTCTGAAGATCTTCCCTTCTGAAAGGTTAGGAGAGGCTGTTGGACTCTCAGGCACTGTACTTAGAACATTTCAAAGATGTCCAAAAATTAGAGTGGGACAAAGCCCAGTCTTGTACTGAAAACCCTTTTGAATAAGTCACAGGTGTATCTGAAAGGCTAAAGCTCTAAGTAATGCCTCTGTTAGTGTTTCTACCTACTAGAAGCATCGACAAGCATCTTCTTCTCTCCAAGGAAGAGCAGGACTGTCATCTCAGCTACTAGGAGTAATCTGGAGCTATTACATTAGTACAGTCATGCAGTGTTTTATACCCAGGAGAGCACTTTTATACTTTAAAATCAAATTTGGAGCCAATCTAAATGATCATTTCCTCAAAGTTAAAATATCAATTTTAAGCAGGCAGAGTCTGAGAGCAGCTTTTAGGGTGCTAAAAGTAGCATCACCTAATAGTTTCTGTCTTTTTGAACTTTAAGGAGACTTTCTTGATGCAGAAAGCTGTATTTGTTTTACTTTTTTTGTGCTAACATCCATGGAGAATCAGTTCCCTTCGAATTAATGCTTGCTATATACTTTGTTTTTCGTACTTCTAGTTTATGTAATGCATTTGAATTTCCTTAACTGAAAAAGCTTTTACACAAGGAAAAAAAAATAAGTATTTCCTGTTTCTGGGCTCCATAATGATACTGTCAGCCAAAGAAACACTCAGTAATGCCTTTTCTGTGCGAATTCCTTAAATTTAATAGGAGGAACTCACAGATATGGTATCCTAGCTCCAAAGGGGCAAAATTTAGTTTTCATGTTGTTGAACAGGTAGGTTGAAAATCAATGTTCCAAATGCCGACAGCAGAAGGAACCTCATACCTATGCCATAAGCCATTGTAGTATTTGTATAAAAATGTAAAGCCTTCATGTTACAAGTTCTGTTGAATTTAACAGAATTGGAGTTTAAGAAAAAACCTTTTTGTATTGCTCAGGTTGTGCAGAAGTGACTATGTGTATGTTTTCAGAATTAGGGGTATATAATTGCTTTACAAACATGTGTCACCATCTGAAAAGTGTGAAACAGCTTTGGTATAAATGAGTCAAAGGTTCTTAAATTTTAAGGAGTACTATGTAGTGTCCCTAAGCTTCTCATTGACCTGACTTGTCCTAACTCCTATCATCATTAAACATCAATCTCTTTAACCAAAATGTCAAACAGCCACAGCAAGTACTGATGCCAAAGTAACAGAATAAACATCACAGCAATTTTAATAACTTCTTTACTTCTCCTTCAGCTTGTACAAATGAAATGGAAATGGAAAGTGGTGGAGAGGACGTGACATTTCAGGAACAACCCATTACTGGTGATGGCCCTAATCAGGAATCAGCTGTTGGACATGTCCCAGAAGGTAAGAAAATGTTTTGCACTCTGAGAAAATTCCAGTTCAGAACCCTTCAATTCAGTAAGGTCTGTAGTGCTTTATAAATTTAAGAGGTAAAAGTGCCTAGAAAGCAGTAGGAGACCTATTGCAATGGTTCTACTATCTGAGCTCTGAAGCAAGAGTATAAACTTTTTTGCTGAAGAAGAATGTTACTGAAAGCAGAGATACCGTTCAGAATATTTGGGTAGGAGAAGGTTGTTTTCCTTTTTTGTGGGGACTGGCTTTCTCCAAAACTTAAAAAATTAGTTAAATGCTTCTATACACTGGAGGTTTATAGTAAAAAACAATGGTTTGTTGCTATTCAAATACAGTCATTCACACTTCCTCTTCAAGGTGTTTTTGGTTTTTATTTGTAGCTGCAAGTAACTGGATTGGATTAATCAAATTTTTTTCATTTCAGGTGATTTCCTAAAGTCTGAAAGAGTGCTAGGAGGAAAATGTTCTTTATTTGCGCTTGTTCTGTCATTCTTAGCTGTCTGCTTTTTGGAAGTGTTGGAACAGTAGCTTAAAATACATTAATTTGTGATAGCGTACATCTTCAATACACAGCAATGATAAAGGAGAAGCTACCTTTGGCTGCCTACCTGGAAATGTGTTCAGTTCCTCAAAAATTAATCTTGGGTCTACTTCCTTGTGATTTGCTGTGTCTGTGTTTTCAGGGAAGAAAAATAATGAACTAAAAACATAGACTACTATAAACATAGGTACAAAGAAAGATATTTATGAAGTGTATTTTAAGCTACATATTAAATTCACTGAAGTAAAGTGATATGCCCTTGGCATGATTGATGTGTACCAAGTAGACTTGTTGACCAGTACAGCAGCGTAGGTTGTTTTTGTTTGTTTTTCACACTGAGCCTTTAACGTGGTTGTACTTATTTACAGGCATATCACCGGAAGAAAAGACCACACAACTGGAAACAGATGTCTCTGTTGAAATGAATTCAGCTGAGATGGAAATGCCTCCTGAAAAGACACCAGCATCTGGTGACAGTCAGGCTGAGAAAATGATGGAAGTGATGGAAGGCGTTCAAGCTGTAACACAGCAGGGCTTAGACAAACAAGCTGAAGAGACACAGCTGCCACAAGGTAGCGTGGAGGTATCAGAAGTATCCACAGTAGACTCTCGGTCTCTGTTGTCTTCAGTACCTGAGGCCATAACTGTGACGCCAGAAATACTGGAGACTGAAAGCAAAGGAGATGTTTCTATCCCTGTCGAGCAACAACTGGAAATAATAAAAGTGCAAAAAGATGTAGAAAGAGGAGAAACTTGTGAAAAGTCAGAAACACCAGCTCTTCTAGAAGTAGAAACTACTTCTTCAAATGAAGGTGTTGCAAATAGTTCGCCACTTGGAGACAAACCCATAAAATCACCAGCTGAGACTTGCCCCTCACTTCCCCCATCCGTTAATATCAACAAGACAAACGTGTCTTCCTCGCCAGATGTTTCACTAGACTTGCATTCTGCACGAGATGTCCAGCACAGCCAGCCCCCAGCACTGCCTTCCACTGCTGGGAGTGCTCTCCCAACAACTTACATATCAGTCACTCCAAAAATTGGCATGGGAAAACCAGCCATCACCAAACGCAAGTTTTCTCCTGGAAGACCCAGATCAAGACAGGTAAGAACGTGCAGTATCTCATAATACATTTATGAAGCACATGGCTCCAATTTCAGTATGATGCATCAAATTCACCCATTTCTTATAATATGCTTTTATTCTCCTGAGTGAGCGTGTAGTTTATTTCTTCAAGGAGTTAATGTCATGGTAAATAACTGAAAGGTCACCGGTCATAAAGGTTCTCTAGTGAGAAGGTTCTCTTTTGGCTCCTGGTTAGAGCAGACTAAAAGAAAATTTGTTGTGGTTTTCATACATATACTGCAAATGCAGATATACATAATGCTGTGCCTTTTAACTTGCCTCTCAGTATTTTTCACATATGCATTTATTTGGGCTGGAACTTTCAAGCATGTTAAAGTGTCTTGAACTGGCTTTATAGAAGAAGCTGCTGCAACTCTTGTTTCCGTTCTGCTGCCAGATATTTCCTTGATCGACATTTCTAATGGTGTGGGAAATAATTTTGTGGTTTTGTTACATTAGCAAATACCATGCAAGAACTGTCTTGTACAAACGGTTGTGGTTTGACTGGGATTAAATTTGATAAGTGAAAAGAATCCTTAAATCTGTCGCTTTCTGCAACATCTTGCTCTCTATTCGAGGTGTGTAGTTCTGGGGGAAATGGTTTATGAATCCAGAGTATTCCTTTCATGTTTGCGAAATTCTGTACGGCAAGTGTGTCAGTGTGACAAATTAGTGTTACATTTCTTTTCTCATCACAGTGTATTTTTAGTCTTTGGGAGTTCTAGGTGGATGATTTCATGGTTTTCTGAACTTTATGTTAAAAAAACCCTTTTTTGTATATTGCACTGTTCTTTCCATTTTTACCTGTCACTTAAGGGTTCAGAATGCTTCTTTAGAAAAGGTATGAGAGAATGTTCTGAAAGGTTAAAGTATGTAGTAAAGGCAACAAACGTAATATAAAGAATTAAATTGGGAAGGTTTTAGATTATCTCTGGGGGTTTTGTTATTACCCTTATATACAAGCATGTATAAAAATAATTTTTCTTCATACTGTCTTAAAAATTAAATTTACTTTTGTAGCTGATCATGCAAATTGATAAGTGGTGGTGTTCTTATGCAGTCCAAAATGGATTCAGGTTTTCTATTGGGGAAGTTAATTTGTCTTCTTCCCTGTTTCAGTAAGAGTCATATTTATTTTCCTGTGCAGTTCAGCCCTGCTCTGCATAGGAACCAGCATCATGATACGGTAAAATCAGTTCTCCACCAGAGAGCCCACTGAGGAAAACATGAAGGCTGACCCCAGCTGTAAATGCCTGTGGCAGAATAGATACACATCTTAAACAAAAAAAATCTGTAAAAGTAGCTATTTGTATATTCCATGTATAATACAGACATTGACCTCCTAATACGTGTTGCAAGTAACACAAAATTGAGTTGAATTGAGGTGTAGAAGTCAGGTATAACTCAGAATCCTTGCTGTGATGCTAAATCACAAAATCATAGACTTTTTTAGTTTGGAAAAGACCTCCAAGATCGTTGAGTCCATCCCTTAACCCAGCACTACCCAGTCCACCACTAAAATATGTCCCTCAGTGCCAACATCTACGCGTGTTTTAGATCCCTCCAGGGATGGTGACTCCACCACTGCCACAGGCAGCCTGTTCCAATGCTTTACAGCCCTTTGAGTGAAGAAATATTTACTAAAATGCGATCTAAACCTCCCTTGGCACAACTTGAGGCTGTTCCCTCTTGTCCTGTCATTTGTTACTTGGGAGAAGGGACCCAACACCCGCCTCACTAAACCTCCTTCCAGGCAGCCATAGAGAGCGATGAGGGCTCCCCTGAGACAATCTGTTCTCCAGCTTGCAAATCGTATTTTAAAATAGAAAAAGCTTGTATGTAATAGAACTTTTCAAAAATCAACTTGATTATTAGGACCTTTCTTCTGTTTCCACTGAGATTAGGAATTGTGTGTTTATTGTGCTGCAGGTAGATTTTCTAGGTCACTGTGCAGTAAGGTGTATTTATCATATTTGCAGAAGTGTGTATATGCCTTAACAGTGACAAAACTCTCTCCAGTGCTATAAGTTCCTACTCTGCGCTTTTGAGGAGGGACTGAAACCTGTTGAAAGGCGATCTGAAGACTATAAAAAAAGGGATTTTGAAATGTCCAGTTACAGGCAGGTGTTTTCCTTTTGAGCAAGACGTAATCGGACAAATCGACAGTTTGTAAGGCATGTATTTAAATGCCTTTGGATTGCAGACAGAAATCAGTTTAGTTTTATTTTGTGGGGTTCTTTTTAATTACTATTTTTGCTGAAAACACTCATTTTTAAAAAGGAATTGTGAACATTTTCCAAATGTAGAGTTGTGGATAGGAGCAGAATCACAGAATGGGTGAGGCTGGAAGGGACCACAGTGGATCATCTGGTCCAACCTATCTGGTGTATAATAGATCCTTCATAAGTAGTCTGATCGCTCTGTGAACCCTGAAGACAAGCCAACATTAGCCAATTTCCACAGATGGTAATATTCTGCACTTTCTCCTAAAAGCTTACCTTTGGTGGAATGTCCTTTTCCTGTTAAAAAAATACAATAAAATGTCCATTGCAATGGGTTTATGAAACTTCATTTATCTTGATCCTGAATATATTGCTCCTCAGTTTTATAAGACACATGCTTCAGTGGAGTCAGGGGAATCCATATAGAGGAATAGTTTCTGATTTGGATTTGTTCTCATTAAGTTTAATGTCTTGTGCTGGGCAGTAAGATGAATTATTAGCCGTCTCTACAGAATCTATTAATACAATTGTGAATAAAATATATTTGAGTAGCTGTTCTGTTTCACTACTGAATACAAAGTTATGCGTAATTTGAAGTGAATTCCTGTGTTGGATATTAGTAATTTGCTTTAGTGATGTGTCTGCAACACCACATCACTCCTGTTTGCAAAGGACTAAAACCCATGTCGCCAATGGAGAAGACAATATTCTGCTTTAAAAGGCTTCCTAAGTCCCTTCCAGGGCTGCACTCTCAGTGCTGAGGTTGTCACCACCTGTCTCCCTGCTGGCATTTTTGCCAGCATCCCAACTTCGGTTGGAAGCAACAGGAGAAAACCTGCCTTCTAACCAAAAGGGGAGCTATTATAAATCAATATGTGGCTACAGTTACACAGATAAGAATTTCTTTGGCTGGTACAAGTTTATTCCACTTTGGAGAATGTGGGTTTTTTTCTGTGTCACCTGCTATCAGCAAGATGCACTTGTGCTTACAGTGTTTTTTAGGGTGTCATGTTATCCGTACCTTCAGCTATAGGTGATCTGCATCCAGCCCTGTGAGAGGGCTCCAACCTGCCGGGCTGAGCATCTCCCTGACTTCCTTTGGGTTTATTCTGTGGGCTGTCTCCTGTCTTTTTCTGTTACCCTATTCCACAGTGAAGCCAAATTAGTTTTTACATATATATATGAAATTCAGTTGTTCACAGATCACAGATACTCCTGTGGTAGTTGCCAGAGTGATAAAGTTTTTGCAGTGCTGTCCTTGGAGTGATGTCTGTACAGTATCTTCTCCATGGAATACGCAGATTCTCCACTCTTGCCTGTAGACTCCAAATTTATACCGGGGACAGAACCTGTTTTTAACCATTTTCATATTTCTTTTTTCTGAAGCAGTAGTCTTGAAAGAAATTATCATCTGAATTTCTTAATGACTAATCTGACATATATCTAGTTTGAAAAAAAATCTTCACAAGGAAAATGGCTATTTTTTTTTCTCCTGTGGAGGAATACAGTAAGTGGTATTGGGTGTATTCTGTGTACCTGACTTGAAGAAATCTGTGCACCTGAATTGAACAAGTTTGAAAGAGTTATTTTTGCTATGGCAAAATACTGGAAAGCATGAGACGAAATCAACAAATGGAAGGCATTACAAATTGTGGCAGTGTAACAGTGGTAGGTAGAGTTGAGAATGTTCTGTAGAAAAATATCAAATAGTAAATAATAAACTTCTACTTTTTTTTTTATACCGTAAGTATTATTTTGGTATTATTTCAGAGCGTGTTCCTTGAAAATATACCATAATTAGAGGTATTAAATTTTTATTGTGAAGATATGGGTTGTCACTATTATGCAACTCACTGCATATTTGTAGGTGTTATAAGAGATTTTCTAAAATGACATCGAGGAGGCTTTGGTTATATGTCCTTTCTGGGGTATTATGGCTTTTCTAATGTCTTTACTTACATGGTACCACTAGGGATGTTGTAGAGGTAGATGTTGGGGAAAAAAAGATCAGAAAGAGTTTTTTTCAAGGATTAATTTTTGTTACAGTTTTTATGTTTGGTGGTTGGTTGTTGTTTTTTTTTTTTTTTTTTCTTAATGAGGGGAGCTGTGTTTTGAACTGATTAAAGTTCATTCACAACCCTAAAATTACATTAAATATTAAATTGCAAATCCAGCTTTGTGCACTTGTGATTGCAGTCGAATTCATAAAGCACTAAGCAGCTAAACACAGTCAGTGGTAATTTAGTGAGATCTCCTGACCCTTGCTGACACTGGGTTTCCTTTTGTTATAATTTACTTGCAGCTGTGTTGTTCACTTTTGAGGACTCAAGAATATGATGGAGAATTAGAACTTCCTGTTTCTGTCACAGTACATAGTAATTGTGGGGGTTCTGATGTAAATGAACTGAATAGAACTTTCTCTTCAGTGTTGTGTGGTAGTAGGCATTAATTAAAAGCCAAAATATAATTAATGCATCTCTTTGATGTATTTCATTTGTTCGTAGTAATGTGGAAGTGTGTGTTTTTAATTAAGTTTATCTGACCAAGAATTCAAATTGTTCTGATCTACAATAAAACTTGGATTAAATTTCCAATTTAATTCTGAACAATATGGTCCATGAATCATATACAATTCATTTTGTTTTTCAATACTGAATATTTCATATTCAGATTTAATGTTCATTTAGCTTTTTAATCTTTTTGAATATACTTAATCACTAGAAAAGTGTATCTTCTTAAAAGGAAAATAATTTTGTACCTCCCTAATAAGAGTAGGTAATTTTAGTTGTTGATAAAGTATTTTCATCATGTTTAAGATCTGGGATTTTGACCCTTAGTCAGCACGTTGCCTCCTTTATAGATTGATGTAAAGATTGTTTCTACGATACATAGATTTTCTTTGTGTTACTATACAGATTTTGAGTTGCCGTTTTATAAGAACAGCTACTTAGTATGCATTAATAATTTTAGAAGTATAGGGGGAAACTGTAATTAAAATTCAATATATGTTTTAAATTCATCGTGCTAAAACTGACGGTTATTTGATATTAAACCCATGGCTAGTATAGTTAAGGTAAATTTTTTATTGCCACAGACCTGCTGATGTGCTTGCTAACTGGTGTGTCAGTAGGTGAATCAAACCTCTGTGTCCATTTTGCTTGCTTTCCCCCCTTTTCTGACTTGGTGTCTGTGTTCTGTCATGGATTTATGTCCTTGTGTCCTGAGCGTGAACAGGGACTCCCGTCCATCTCCAGGTTTGCAGGTTGAGCAGAAGGTTTCTGCTCAACGCAATTCCCCTGTCAGAGGCTGATGATCCTTTTGATCTGTTGGGCTGTTCGTGTGATGACCATCTGACCATCTCTCTGAAGTAAAGCAAAAAACTGGGGCAGAAAAAACCCTTACAATCTCTAAACTGTTTAATGCAGCACAGTTGCTTCAGCCCAAGTGCGGGTGAGCAGTTGCTGGCACTGGCAGTTCAGCTGGAGTGGTTTTTTAGAAGCACCTTGGCAGAGGGGAGACAATGATGGAGCATTTAAGAACACACAGGTGGTCTGGGCACTTAGCAGTTTGTGGGTTCTGTCTCTGATTTACCACCTCGTGTGGTTGTCTAGTTTTTATTTTTTAAGTGCTGCGTTGTCCGTATTCCCTTTCCCGTGCAGGCAGAGCTGGACTCCTAGAAAGCAGATTAATGCTGAAAACCACCGTGCACACTGTGGGTTGTACCAAATGCTGGTGTTTTTAACATGTGACTTTTATGCATAATTAGGCTTTTAGGTCACTAATGAACTTTCTTTTGGTTCTGTTGCGCCAATTTGAATACTGAGCTCACTGAGCAGCACAGGTTACAGCCCACCCAGCTCTGCAAGCACAAAATGTCTGATGAGCTTTTCCTCATCTCCTCAAGGGTATGGGAGGTGTTGGCTCATGCTCACCTTCATCAGCAGATTGATCTGACCTGGCTGTGCCTTACATGGATTAGGGAAGGCTTGTCCATGCTCCTTCTGGCCTGAAATCAGGTGAGGGGTAGCCCTATTTTCAGTCAGTGCCGCTGTTAGCAAGACACCTCGTTACAGTCCGAGATTTTGATGACTCTTCCCACACATTCCTGATGGAGAGATCGCATTTCAGGGAAAAAAAAAAAAAAATCCCACATTTTGCAAAGCTGTCTCATTTTCCTTAACTCTTATTACTGTATGGGCCAGCATTCTAAGGTGTAAGTGTGTTTGGTCTTGCCCGTGTGAGCAGCTCTGCCTGTGTGAATAGTTGGGACCATTAGTATTCATGAGGTTATTCCGTATCAATCGAGTGATTTTGCTGCTGAATGGCATTCTTGAGAAGGTAAACCTGTACTTTTCATCTGCTTTGCTTTTCATCTTGGTATTCAATATTTTTCACTCTCACAAATTTAGAATTAGGAAAATATATTATCCTTTAACAATTCTAATGTGTACTTTTGGAATGAGGGTATTTATGAGGTCTGCCTCCTGCACTCTTTATTCTGTGTTAAGAATCTGTTATCTTCCACAGATTTTAAAGTGTATGAGGAACTTCAGCTTTTTTTTTTCTTCTCTATCTTAGGATTTTCTTCTCCTTTTACCTTGTTTCTTGTGACAGCGTTATACAGTATGTCACCATGATGGGAACTATATAAGTAGGGATAATAATCAATTAGTTAAAAAGAGTTTGTAAGTACATCGTATGGATGTATATTATTACATGTATATAGTGATGTTAAAGTGTGATACCACAGCATAACATGAAAACACTGGGGTGAAAAAAAAACTTAGCTGTGGGGTTTTATAACGGTTTATTTATGGCAAACATGCAGGTGCCTTGTTGATTACCATGACTATTTTCCTTTACTTTTGTCCAGTACTTTATTTATATTCCTTTTGTTTGACTTGCTTCTTGAACTAGTTGTTGCTGTGATTGTGGGTAGTTTTGTCTCAAAAGTCAACTAAGGCCATAACTTCTTTCAAAATGTGATTTGGAATATGAAAGGGGATGTTATCACCTCAAACTACTGTCTTCTTAATTTATGCAATAAAACTTAGGGATGTAATTTGTTGTTGTTATGATTGCTTGCTTTCAATTTATATTATGCTTTGTTTATGAAACTCACTTTGTTGTAATTAACCATCAGTTTTAGGTTAGTATTTGTTTTAGGGTATATTTCAATGAGAACCTAAAAGTGTCCTGCCTTCCTCTCACTCAGTGAACTAATTGACTACTTAAGTTAATATAGAAATGCCTATGCCTGCATGTGCTTTGCTTTTCAGATTATTTTTTTTTTGTTGCTTGCTTTTTCTCTTTTTTTCCTTTTTTTTT